>CM031242.1:443800751-444238251 GCA_018340775.1 Taxus wallichiana var. yunnanensis
TTATTCGAGCTTAGAATTATAAAGGGGGCTATACCATGCTCATAGAAACAAGCATTTCAGTTGGGTTTCAAACTTGAAACTTGTTGGATTTTTCCCATTATTTATTTTGTCTCTTTTAAGCATAAATTGCGCTCGCATGAATAATGCGACCGAGATTGATTCAATAAATTGTAACATTAGTAACATAAATTATTTAAGTGCTACAATTTAAACCATGGAAAAGGTGTAGAACATGCAGTATTTATTTCTCACTTTTTTATTTCCAACTTTCCATTAATGTCTACGTCTTATCTAAAAAATCAAATGTTGTCTCTCTTAGAGTTTGTCATGCGTCTAAAAGGATCAGATCGTGTGGCACATATTGAGGCTAAGAAACAAGCATTTTGATTAGGTTTCAAATAGTCAAGTTGTACCAAGAGATAACATATACCTACCGCTCATATGACTAATCACTGGAGGGGTTCAATTATTAATGTTTCTTCGTGAATTGCCTATTTACTCAAGATTAGAACTAAAAAAATTGACTACAAAGTTTTAATGGAAAGAGCAATGTGGATGGGTTTTGACCTACTAACATATTGAGTTTTCGTCATTTTTTTTATTTTCGGCACTTTAGGCTCAAATTGCACTCACGTGATTAATGGAGTCTCAATATACAACATTCGCACACCATACATGTTTGGCCTACCATTGCAGGAACTCAATTATTGATGATTATTCGTGCATCTCCTATTTCATGACAATTACACCATCTTTAAATTAAAAAGGGAAGCTACAAAGTGCTCCAACAAGCAATCATTTCAGTTGGGTCTCGAACATGTAACCTTTTCAAATTTCCCCATTTTGTAGTTTGCCCTCTTCAAACGCATATTGCACCGCCGTGAATAATACGTGCAAGATAAAGACCATACACTGGAACACAATGTCCTCCCTCTCCATGAACCCCCCTTGATCTCCCCTCATCCTTTCCCTCTATTTCACTTCCTCATTTTTTCATTCTTCACTCCATCCCCTCCGGTGTTTCCATCGTACACTTCACGTATGATTCTAGTCTAATATAATAGTAGTTATTAATTGTTGACCTTCTACTAACAAATGTGTTAGGTGGATATTGTTGGTCGATGGTATTATCTATTTTTGTTAACTTTTATTTTGGCATTACAAATTTAGTAAATATATTACAATTTCTTGGAAAATTTTGGAAAAAAATGTTTACATTAAGTTAGATAATTTAGCAAAAATTATGTTTCTCAAAATTTATCTATAAATATATATACTCTTTTAAGTTTTGAATGGAAAAGGTGTTGTTTCAACATATAAATATAACTATATGTTTTAGCTCGTAGTTTGTGGTTGTAAGAAGACAAATCATTATAATTCTAAAAATAAATTTAGAATGCTCCACAAATTAATTGGGTCCCAACTCATGAGTGAAACTTATCATATTGGAGAAAAAAACATTCACTTAAAACTAGTAAAAGCATCTATAGGTGCTTGTGAGAGGCTGATAGGCATATAGAAAGATTTATTAAAAGTATTACATTGTTAATAATTGCACTTAATATGTACTTTATGAAATCAATATTTGAATTAAGTTTTAATGTAAACAAATAATAGTGGTAACTATGGATTGATTAATTCATTCGTGACAATGGATTTACATGTAGAAAAATAATTATTTATTCATAGCATCATCATCCATGGGTGCTTGTGGTAGGCCAATACAAAAATATTTATTAGTGTAAAATAAATAATGCAAGAAAAGAGCACACACTTTATGATATAGATCATGAATGAATTTATGAAAATATGTTAATAATAATACTCTAGTGTTCTTGACGATTTGTATTCTACAAAGCAAATTTATGTCATAAAAGTACATTTAAAACTAGTTAATGATAAAAATGATTTGCTTGATTTTACAAAAAAATTAAAAATTGTGAAGTATTAATGGAGAGTAAATGTTGCTTTTAAATTCCTTGGATTTATATGTTTCCACATTTCCCATGCACCCTAGCATGGCACTTGCAACTTCACAATATTAAAGAAATATAATGTGATGCATGAATATATATTTTTGTAGAGTTTTCAATTTGACATATGTTGGTAAAATTTTAAGAGAACAATCCACGAGAAATACATTTATTTGACAATATTTAAATATTTTCTTGAACACCATTTTTAGCATATGACACAATCATAATGTATTCCAAGATCCCATATCTATTTAAAAGACATTTCACTAAAAATTCCACAAATATTTCACTTGTTTCAATACATAAATAAAAATATAAAAATTCCACATTTGATTATGATTTGATTGATATTTATATGCTTTTATAAAGCTCTATTTTGGTAGTGCAAGATGGAAGGATGTTGGAATAGGTTGTATAATTTTGCATTTTACATGTGATTGTAAAATGCTATAATTGTTACCAAATCCATATCAAAAAATATATTTTGTATGTATCACACAATCATTATAGCTAGATCAAATTACCCTTATGAGTTGATACACCAAAGTACAATACCTAAAATATATGTTGATATTGCTTATTTTTTAAAAATGATCTTACAACAAATATAAATTGTATACCTAAATTTTAAATCCCACATGATTTGATGTTTTAACACTCTTAGTGTTACATCTACTTTAAAAAAATCATGAGAACTTATGGTTAGGGTTTTTCAGTTTCTAATTGGATATGGTAAAAAATACTTATATCCTTGTTATTATGACAATTTTGAACATGAATAACATTTAGTGAATTTTGAACATGTGCATGTTGTAGTTAGAAATACCTTGGTTGTTATATATGAAAAATATAAAACATAAGTAAAACACGAAAACTTTACTTCTTTATAATTTTAGTTTGTTAATTTTTATAAATTTTGAAACATTCCTTGTTAAAACAATTGACATTGATATAAAAATAGACTAAAATCAAACTATATTGATGAATACAAACATTCCATTTACATCCCATGATGTATATCTTACAACTCGTAGAATTCCTAGTTTAGATTACTATATAGAAGACCTTGTGGAGCCTACAAGATGAGTAAATGTCAATTGACTTATCATCATTGTATAGCAATTAGACTATGGACAAAGGTGGGTTCCACCCGGATGCATTTTCATTCAACATTCAATCTCTCCAAATTGAAACTATTTTTCTATATTGTATCCTCTCGCTTTGTAATGTCATAGTGATGTTTTCCCTCTCATTTTTTTTTTGAACTCGAACGTATCTAGCTCCACACTTCCTTTCACGTGTCAAGTGTATTTACCCACACTCTATACATTGCGTTCTCCCAACCACGTCCGTCACAATACTATGCTTTACCTCGAATGAATTGTCCCTATTCGAACACCACGAAATGAGGGATGGTTAAAATGTTTACCTAAATACTTGGCGGAAACAAGTATCTTGTGGGTAAGCAGAGAAATTTTTAGCAACAAGAGTTGAGAGTGAGTAAAAGCTTAGTATTCTAGTCTTTAAAAGTCTTTGGGCTCTTTTTATATAAGGCATACATTAAACAAATTTTTAATTGCATCTCCCATGGGAATTCTTTGTCGATTTTTCGCCACCAATGGTCATTAACCAAGGTGTGTTGTTTTCCACAGAAAATGGGAAAGCCCTTTCACCCACATAAGTAGAGACAAATAGACCTCTCTTCATAGCCCCGAAGTGGCAATGGTTGTGTGATCGGCGTAGAAGTGCGCTTATGAAATTATGTGGAATCCACAATGTTTCTCTCCTCATAGTATCCTCTACTTCCCTAACGGGGCTTATGCAAAGTGTCGGCCTACCTTGAGGAGTCATGCTAACAACCATTCCATTGGAAAAACCATGGAATCTCACTCCATCTACAATAGAATTGACAATAGTGATGTTTTCTCACTATTGACAATGGAATCTCACTCCATGGAATCCTCTCGCTGCGATGTCATAGTGATGTTTTCCCCTCTCATTTTTCTTTTGAACTCAAATGTATCTAGCTCCACACTTCCTTTCACGCGTCAAGTGTATTTACCCATACTTTGTACATTGTGTTCTCCCCAACCACGTCCGTCACAATACTATGCTTTACCCGAATGAATTGTCCCTACTCGAACACCACAGAAATGACGGATGGTTAAAATGTTTACCTAAATACTTGGCGGAAACAAGTATCTTGTGGGTAAGCAGAGAAATTTTTTTAGCAACAGAGTTGAGAGTGAATAAAACCTTAGTATTCTAGTCTTTAAAAGTCTTTGGGCTCTTTTTATATAAGGCATTTATTGCAACAAATTTTTAATTGCATCTCCCATGGGAATTCTTTGTCAATTTTGTCGCCACCAATGGTCATTAACCAAGGTGTGTTGTTTTCCACAGAAAATGGGAAAGCCCTTTTACCCACATAAGTAGAGACAAATAGACCTCTCTTCATAGCCCGAAGTGGCAATGGTTGTGTGATCGACGTAGAAGTGCGCTTATGATATTATGTGGAATCCACAATGTTGCTCTCCTCATAGTATCCTCTACTTCCCTAACAGGGACTTATGCGGTGTCGCCTACCTTGAGGAGTCATGCTAACAACCATTCCATTGGAAAAACCATGGAATCTCACTCCATCTACAATAGAATTGACAATAGCAGAAGAAGCGTTTGTGCCGCGCATGGCCATTGATGACTCTTAGTGATTTGAAATCTACACTCTTGCTACCTTAGAAGAAATTTTCTTTCACATTTTCCCTTCCATCTCATTTTCCAAACAGTCCCAATCCTCTGTCACAAAATTTTTTTACTCGTTGGCCATATTCCGAGACCACAATGTGAACCACCATTGTTGTTGTCATCGAGACCCAAAACGCGTGTTGGAGTTTTTTGAAAGAGGAAAAATTACAACATCTCAATGTCCAAATTTTAGGCACCTCTCAATCCCTGTTACAAATAATAGAATTATTATCCATGAATGAAATCATTCTCCGCTACAAAAAGATTGCAAGTTCTTGTTGATTTGTGTATCTTCCTCCTTTCCGAAAAGAATAGGAAACATAGTAGTTTCGTTGGACATTCAATATTGAAAATTTTGTAAGTGGGACACTTAAATTTTGAATGTTTGTGAAATAAATACATACAACATTAACAATAGGTAAAATTTGAGGTATTCAGCAAATATGCAAGATGGAAGATGGAAAGACGAGGCTAATAGATGGAAGGATGGTGATGGTATGTGTTAAGGGACAACTTGGCACACTTGGTGTGAAGAGTGAACAAATTGGAGATTAACTCTAAACCGCTCAACAATTCAAGTGACCCATTATTTTTCAATGAAATTGGAGATTAAGATACAGATTGAAGATGAAAAGACTGATTGTTGAGTAGAACCGAAACAATATATGAAGACTACGATAAACAATAGTCGTTACTCAATAATTTAACTTAAGAAAGGCCTATCAACCAAAAGTTAATGTGTTGGAGTTCGCAATACAAAACCTACTAACATTGTTTAGATATTTTCTTTTATATTTAACTATTTAATAATAATTAGACACTATCTAGGAATAAAACAATATAATCTTGTTGACTATCCATAGGTGAAAACATTAGTATAAATATATTATATTTCTCGAAAAATAGCCTTGAGTTAATCTAAAAGTGAAAAACTTAGTACTCTTGAGAGAGTTATTATACTCTCAAGGCGGTTTGTATAGGCTTCGCTTTGCAAATAATTTTAACTTTTTTAACCAATACACTCATGTCGTGGTTCTTTAGTATATATAAGCTAAAGTTTTTTATTTATTTTATTTTTAAAAAAAAAAGTACTATCATTTTCGATTGGCTGGAATCTTTTTGTAGTGATATTTAAATTTTATAATTAGTTTAAATGTTTATTTTCTCGACAAGTTGGTAGTGCCTTTATTCTTCTAATTATGCATTATTGAGAAGTAGGAATCGTGACTATTTAATTGGCAAAGCAAATGGTAATTATTACGGAGCATGTTCGCATAGTCTCCTTATGCAAAAAAAAAAGTACAAAGACAAATTCATTAATTTAGTAGTGAATTATTAATCGAAGAAGCTCTTTGAGAGCTCATGGACACGGCGAGAGAGTTCTACACCACCCCTACAAGGCAATCGGAACTTTAAATTTTCAGCCAAATTTTTATAAAGTTGAGTGTAAAAGTCTTTGATGAAATTCGTGAGATGATTCACGAGAATGATTGGGTGGCCAATACACAAGTTTTGCGGTTAAACAAGCACGACAAAGATATTGCGGCATTATAGCCAACGGCTTCGTTGGTATTCTGAAAGAATGGTGGGATGCGATTCTGAGCGAATGAAAGACCCCGAGATCATTAATGGTCGAGTGCGTAAGGAAGGCAGCAGCGTTGGTGGAGGAATCGCGCCGGTTTGGTGCCATTATTGCAGAGTTCATCGGTACAGTCGATGATGAGAAAAGACTGTGCACACTTGAGTTCCTCAGAGCTCAACTCTGTGATATGTCCAAGGTAAAAGAGTACCGAGTGCTTTACATGCGAGATTCTTGTATAATTCAGGTACTCCTTTCAATTCTACTATGAAGCTAAGGTATGTGGAGTCTTTCCCGTCTTATTCCTCCACTGAGTACAAAAAGGCCATGCACTGACTACTCGAGATGCTGATTTAACATTTGGTAGAATAAATTAGATAATTACGAAACCAATCAACGTCTGTCAGAAAGAAGGCTCATGAAGAAGCCTTGAGAGTGAGAGAAAATCTTAGGAGTAAAATTTTGTTCAAATCGGATAGAAAATCAATTTCGTTGTCAACTCCTGGTTTTTCTCATAAAAAGTATAAGAAGCATTCTTCTCGTTTTAAGAAGTCGCTAAATGCACGATATTGTGCCTCTAAGCCCTTTTTGCTAAGTCTTTCAAACCGGAGGAAGTTCTTTAGAAAGAAAAATATTTTCCCAAAAATAAAAAAATAGAATGTTTTATATGTAAGGGAAATCATTACAGCCGGGATTGTCCAAAGAAAGGCCATCAAGCCTCTGCAAAGGCTAAAGTTAGTTTTTCCCTGGAGCATTCTTTTAATGAAGATGAATATGTGCTTATCTCATATCTTTTGAAAGCTATGAGTCGATGTTGAGTTCTTTGAACTCACTATTGCCGCCAATGACATCTCGCATCTTCTTCGAAGATGAATTTTTCGATTCGATCAAGGTTATGACTCGCCAATTTTCACTGCAAAGCATGATTAGAAGTTCATATGAGCATCCATTCATCGCTCCTAGCTCCATTGTCTCGAAGCAAAAGCTGAATTCACTTCAAAGCATGAACTATCCAGTGCCGCCGCATATGGTGAATCGTCATTATTCATTGCAGGCACAAATCTATGAACTAAAAGAACAGTTGGATGCTAAGATCCAACAAGAGAATAGTGAAGATCTTCAGCTTGCTTCCCGCAAGTCTTCTACTCCTGCTACTTCTTTTGCACCGTACCAGTTCTCTCTTCCCTCTAGTCGAGGACGTGGACGTCTGCCCCGGTAGCCAAGCTCCCCAAGCTTCGGACGAGGACGTGGAATGCCACATCGCACATTTCCATTTCTTTTTCCCGAAGAAACTCCTGCAGAAGAAGAATTTTGTCATGAAGATCATCCATCCAAAGTCCCTGCCTCTGCTCCAGTTCCTGCTATCGGAACTCCTGAAAGAAAATGGTGGAGAAAAGCAAGGATTGAACTTCTTGAACGCGCAATACAAAAAGCTACTGAGGAATTCCAATTATTGCTTCAAGAAGAAGAATCAGCAAGCTAGTGCTGATAACAAAGAAGAAGAAGAAGTCGAAAGGCTGATAATGGAGAAAGCCTTCGACCAATACAATGCAGAACATCAAGCTGATGTAAGTACTGTTCGAACTTCTTGCAATCCTTTTTGTAAGATTCAAATTTGCATTCCAAACATCAAGCCATACACTTTGGATGCAATGATTGACACTGGTGCAGAAGTCAGTCTGCTCAAAGAAAAAGCTATTCCACAAGACTGCTGGGTACCAGATTTTTTGCAAGTAAGTTTCGATTCAAAGAAAATTGTTTCTAAATGTTCTGCTTACATTCCTGTATATCTTGGGCAAGTCCAAACTACATTTAAGGTTCATCAATTTGACCTATTGCATTATGATATGCTCTTAGGATCAGACAACCTTAATAATCATATGCCCTATACTGTATGTGAGAACGAGATCTGTTTTCCTCAAGGATCTGTTCCTCGTCTTTCTACATACCAGTCCATAATACCTTCTGTTATAAAACCTTCTAAGGTTTCCAATAATGACTGGTTGCATAAATCTATTTCCCTCAATGCCTCTGTTATTGATACTTTGATCAATAAGATCAAAAGTGAATGTTCTTCTGACAATCCTCATGCCTTCGTGCATCGCAAGAAACATTTCTGTCAGTTAGAATTCCAGACAAGCACTCCCCCTAAGTTTAAGGCACACCACATTGGCATGTCTCCCTCTGAGCGTATTGAATGTCAAGCAGAGATTGATAATCTCTTAAAAGGTGGATTCATTCAACCTTCCAAGTCTTCATGGAGTTGTCCAGCCTTTTATGTGAATAAAAGGAGTGAGCAAGTAAGGGGCAAGAAAAGGTTAGTAGTTAACTATAAACCTTTAAATAAATATATACTACCTGTACAACATCCTATCCCGAGTCGAGATGATCTTCTGACTCGTATCAGTGGCAGTAAGGTTTATAGTAAGTTCGATTTAAAATCTGGCTTCTGGCAAATCTTTCTGAATAAGGAAGATGCATATAAAACTGCATTCAGCATTCCAGGAGGTCAGTACGAATGGACTGTCTTGCCATTCGGTTTAAAGACTGCACCATCCATCTTCCAGAAAAAGATGGATCAAATTTTTGTCATCTCTCCAAGTTTCTCATTGTGTACATTGATGACATTCTTGTATTTTCTCATAATACTAAAGAACACTTGGAGCATCTAGAAGAATTTTATCAGACTGTATATTCTAATGGTTTATGTCTCAGTCCGACAAAAATGGAGACATTCAAAGATACAGTCCAATTCCTGGGCATCACTATTTCAAATGGAGCCATTTGCTACAAGAACATATTGTTTCAAAGATAAGCTTATTTCCTGATGAGTTGCCTGATAAAACACAACTTCAAAGATTTCTAGGTTGTGTTAACTACATTGCAGGATTCTATCAAAATGTTGTTGCAGCATGAATATTCTTTGAACAAAGGCTTCATGAAGAATGCCCCTGTGGGAATTCGAGATATGACAATGCCGCCGAAAAGAATCAGCGCGTGCAATCACTACATCTTCTCTCTCTGCTGGCTCGGGGTTTAAGATCATTGAGACAGATGCCTCAAAAAGATTCTTGGGGCGTAATTCTTAAAGAACGCGAGGAGAATGGTAAGGAAGAAATTTGCAGGTATGCTCGATCTTTAGAGGTCTGAATTAAAATACCATTCAAGTCATAAAGAGATACTTTTCTGCCAAAAGAGCCATTCAATTTTCCTATTCTTTATTCAACATGAGAGGTTCCTTTCGAGAATCGATCTCCAAAGCATTTTAAAGGAAGATTGTACAAAGGTGACCCAACAAACAAAACCACATATGGTCGTCTCAAAGATGGGCTCAGGTGGTTTGACGGATATGATTTTGAAGTTGAACACATATCCGTAAGCATAATGTTATCGCAGATTTAGCTTCTCGTGAATTAGTTCAATATAAGTCAGTCGATGTTACTCAAATAATTCATGAGTATCTCCATCAGTTTGGGACACATTTACTGCTTGCCATGATCAGTCTAGAGAAGCATGTGATCAAAGAATGTCCCAAGAAGCGTAAGCAGTGCTCGTATCCAGACATCATTTCAGTCTCCCCCACACTGACATGACGAGAGGTTGCAGCGGGTTTGTTGACCTGCATATTCCAACCTCTAATTTTCATACTATTCCAGACCCATGGTCTTCTACTATTTGAAGTGGCCATGGCACCATTTGAGAAAGCAGAGCCTACACATGATACACCTCCTTTGGAAGGAATATGCCTTGACAGCTTATTCAAAGCCAAATACATTATGGCGTTTTGAACTTTCAAGCTCGCCATGGAGGGTGACCCTCTACTAATGATGCATGGAATCGACCAGTAGACCGAGGAGATCAGCAATACATCTCGCATATCATAAATATTTTTCGGTGAAATTCTTACCCAACCAATTTGTCTAACATTCAGTCCTCTGCTGAACCCAAGTCAGGACAACTTTGTGAGGAATATTATGATAAATTGTAAAATTCCTTGGTTTGTTAAGATGAAATATTATGTTGTTACTAATCACTGCGCAGGTCATCACGAACCCAATGGAGCTCTATGGAGAAATTTCTACATACATCATACCATGAATGTACATCCTCCTGCACAGGATACCCTTTACGTATCTCGACTAATACCTCTTTCAACACGGACATATCTCGGGAGAGATAGAGATGGGACCAGCTGTTTCAGGACTATGGTGCGAGAACGTAACACCGCCGACTTTTCCTGCGAGAACGTGCCATGAAGATTCCTCCTCATCGATGAAGATGATGCGGGCCCGATTCAAGTATAGTCCTTAAAGTCGGATGACGGGCTTGTTGTCATCATTCCAATAAACAGATGACGTGATAAGTCACTTTATGTGTTTTGTGGACCTCCCACGTTAAAGGTGCTATTTGAAAGTGGCATGTACTTTCGTTGTGTCGGTCGCTGGGAATCTTTTTGGGTAACTGTGTTGCAGTTCGGTTGTAGGTTTCTCGGTTTCGGTTGAAAACGCCTTCCTTTCCTATTTAAGGATGGGTCGGGTTCTTTGTTTGGCATCTGAATCGGGAGTCGGGAATTAGAGTTTAGAGGTCGATCTTGTAATCACAGCCTAGTAATTATCTTTGTAAGTAATATTGAGTACAAGAAGTTTGTAATGGAGTTTTGCTCTTACGATTAATTAAAAGAAAATTTTGTTAAAGATCCTTGTGTATCTAATTCGAATACACAAGGATCTTTAACAAAATTTTCTTTTAATTACTGTAAGAGCAAAACTCCATTACAAACTTCTTGTACTCAATATTACTTACAAAGATAATTACTAGACTGTGATTACAAGACTGCGACCTCTAAACTCTAATTCCTGACTCCTGATTCTGGATGCCAAACAAAGAACCCGACCCATCCTTAAATAGGAAAGGAGAGGCGGTTTCAACTGGCAACCGAGAAACCTACAACCGGGAACTGGTAACACAAGTTACCCAAAAAGATTCCCACTGACCGACACAACGAGTACATGCCACTCGAATTAGCACCTTTAAGACGTGGGGAGGTCCACAAAACACATAAAGTGACTTATCACGTCATTGTTTATTGGAATGATGACAACAAGCCTGTCATCTGACTTTAAGGACTATACTGAATACTGGGCCCGGCATCATCTTCATCTGATGAGGAGGAATCTTCAGTGGCACGTTCCTCAGCAGGGAAAAGCTGACGTGTGTTACGCTCGTACTATAGTCTGGAAATAGTTCGGGTCCCATCTGTATCTCTCCTGAGATATGTCCGTGTTGGAAAGAGGTATTGGTCAGGGATACGTAAAGGGTATCCTGGTGCAGGAGGATGTACATTCATGGTATGATGTATGTAGAATTTCCTCCATAGAGCTCCATTGGGGTTCGCATGATGACCCTGCAGTGATTAGTAACAACATAATATTTCATCTTAACAAACCAAGGAATTTTACAATTTATCATAATATTCCTCACAGTGTCTGGACTTGGGTTCAGCAGAGGACTATTAGATACTTGGTTGGTAAGAATTTCACCAGAAAATATTTATGATATGCAGAGATGTATTGCTGATCTCCTGGTCTACTTGGTCGATTCCATGCATCATTAGTAAGAGGGTCACCTTCTGGCCAGAGCTTGGAAAGTTCAAAACGCCATAATGTATTTGGCTTGGGAATAAGCTGTTGAAGGCGTATTCCTTCCAAAGGAGGCGTATCATGTGTAGGCTCTGTTTCTCTTGAATGGCGCCATGGCCACTTCAAATTGCAGAAGACCATGGGGTCTTGAATAGTATGAAAATCAGAGGTTGGAATATCTGGGTCAACAAACCTGCTCGCAACCTCTGTCATGTTGTAGTGGGAGACTGAAATGATGTCTCGGGATACGAGCAGCTGTTCTGCTTCTTGGGACATTCTTTGATCACATGCTTCTTTAGACCTGATCATAGGCAAACAGGTAGCTGTGTCCCAAACTGGATGGAGATACTCATGAATTATTTGAGTAACATTGACGGACTTATATTGAACTAATTCTCGAGAAGCAAAATCTGCGAGAGCATTATGCTTACCAGATATGTGTTCAACTTCAAAATCATATCCGTCAAACCACTGAGCCCATCTTTGGAGACGACCATATGTGGTTTTGTTTGTTGGGTCACCTTTGTACAATCTTCCTTTAAAATGCTGGAGATCAGTTCAGAAGGAACTTCTCATGTTGAATAAAGAATAGGAAAGATTGAATGGCTCTTTTGGCAGCAAGTATCTCTTTATGACTTGAATGGTATTTTAATTCAGGACCTCTAAAGGATCCAGAGGCATACCTGCAAATTTCTTCCTTACCATTCTCCTTGCGTTCTTTAAGAATTGCGCCCCAAGAATCTTCTGAGGCATCTGTCTCAATGATCTTAAAACCTGAGCCAGGCAGAGACAGAGAAGGTAGTGACTGGCACGACTGCTTGATTCTTTTGACAACATTGGTCATATCTGAATTTCCACACAGGCATTTCACGAAGCCTTTGTTCAAGAATATTCTATCTCAAAGCAACATTTGATAAAATCTCTGCAATGTAGTTAACACAACCTAGAAATCTTTGAAGTTGTGTTTTTTATCAGAAATAAGCTTATCTTCAAACAATATGTTCTTGTCAGAAAGTAATGGCTCCATTTGAAATAGTGATGCCCAGAATTGACCGTATCTTTGAATGTCTCCATTTTTGTCGGACTGAGACATAAACCATTAGAATATACAGTCTGATAAAATTCTTCTAGATGCTCCAAGTGTTCTTTAGTATTTTGAGAAAATACAAGAATGTCATCAATGTACACAATAAGAAACTTGGAGAGATGACCAAAAATTTGATCCATCTTTTTCGGAAGATGGATGGTGTATCTTTAAACCGAATGGCAAGACACCCATTCGCATCGACCTCCCGGAATGCTGAATGCAGCTTTTTTATATGCATCTTCTTATTCGTAAAGATTTGCCGTAAACTAGATTTTAAATCGAACTTACTATAAACCTTATCGCCACTCGATACGAGTCAAGATCATCTCGACTGAGATAGATGTCAGACATGTAAAGCAAGTATATATTTATTTAAAGGTTTATAGTTAACTACTAACCTTTTCTTGCCCCTTACTTGCTCACTCCTTTTATTCACGTAAAAGGCTGGACAACTCCATGAAGACTTGGAAGGTTGAATGAATCCACCTTTTAAGAGATTATCAATCTTTTCTTGACATTCAATACGCTCAGAGGGAGACATGCCAATGTGGTGCCTTAAACTTAGGGGAGTGCTTGTCTGAAATTCTAACGATGTAAATGTTTCGCGATGCACGAAGGCATGAGGATTGTCAGAAGAACATTCACTCTTGATCTTATTGATCAAATTATCAATAACAGAGGCATTTAGGGAAATAGATTTATGCAACTGGGCCATTATTGGAAACCTTAGAAGGTTTTATAAGAAGGTATTATGGATTGGTATGTAGAAAGACGAGGAACAGATCCTTGAGGAAAACGGATCTCGTTCTCACATACAGTATAGGGCATATGATTATTAAGGTTGTCTGATCCTAAGAGCATATCATAATGCAATAGGTCAAATTGATGAACCTTAAATGTAGTTTGGACTTGCCCAAGATATACAGGAATGTAAGCAGAACATTTAGAAACAATTTTCTTTGAATCGAAACTTACTTGCAAAAATCTGGTACCCAGCAGTCTTGTGGAATAGCTTTTTCTTTGAGCAGACTGACTTCTGCACCAGTGTCAATCATTGCATCCAAAGTGTATGGCTTGATGTTTGGAATGCAAATTTGAATCTTACAAAAAGGATTGCAAGAAGTTCGAACAGTAGTTACATCGGCTTGATGTTCTGCCTTGTATTGGTCGAAGGCTTTCTCCATTATCGCCGTTTCGACTTCTTCTTCTTCTTTGTTATCGCACTAGCCGCCGATTCTTCTTCTTGAAGCAGCAATTGGAATTCCTCAGTAGCTTTTTGTATTGCTCGCTCAAGAAGTTCAATCTTGCTTTCTCCACCATTTTCTTTTCAGAGTTCCGATAGCAGAACTCGGAGCAGAGCGCAGGACTTTGGATGGATGATCTTCATGACAAAATTCTTCTTCTCGCAGGAGTTTCTTCGGGAAAAAGAAATGGAAATGTGCGATGTGGCATTCCACGTCCTCGTCCAAAGCTTGGGGAGCTTGTCGCCGGGCAGACGTCCACGTCCTCGACCAGAGGGAAGAGAGAACTGGTACGGTGCAAAAGAAGTAGCAGGAGTAGAAGACTTGCGGGAAGCAAGCTGAAGATCTTCACTATTCTCTTGTTGGATCTTAGCATCCAACTGTTCTTTTAGTTCATAGATTTGTGCCTGCAATGAATAATGACGATTCACCATATGCGGCGGGCACTTGGATAGTTCATGCTGAAGTGAATTCAGCTTTTGCTTTAGGACAATGGAGCTAGGAGCGATGAATGGATGCTCATATGAACTTCTGATCATGCTGCAGTGAAAACTTGGCAGTGAGTCATAACCTTGATCAGAATCAGAAAATTCATCTTCTGAAGAAGATGCAGATACTTGGTTGGCAGCAATAGTGAGTTCAGAGAACTCAACATCAGACTCATAGCTTTCAGTATCTGAGATAAGCACATATTCATCTTCATTAAAAGAATGCTCCAAAGCAAAACTAACTTTAGCCTTTGCAGAGGCTTGATGGCCTTTCTTGGACAATCCCGGCTGTAATGATTTCCCTTGCATATGAAACATTCTATTTTTTTATTTTTGGGAAAATATTTTTTCTTTCTAAAGAACTTCCTCCGGGGTTTGAAAGACTTGGCAAAGGGCTTAGAGGCACAGTCAGTGCATTTAGCAGACTTCTTAAAACGAGAAGAATGCTTCTTATACTTTTTATGAGAAAAACCAGGAGTTGGACAACCAAATTGATTTTCTATCTGATTTGAACAAAATTTTACTCCTAAGATTTTCTCAGCTCTCAAGGCTTCTTTGCGAGCCTTCTTTTCTAGACAGAGACGCTGATTGGTTTCTGTAATTATCTGATTTATTCTACCAAATGTTAAATCAGCATCTGAGTAGTTGTGCATGGCCTTTTTGTACTCAGTGGAGAAATAAGACGGGAAAGACTCCACATACCTTAGCTTCATAGTAGAATTGAAAGGAGTACCTGAATTATACAGTAGCTTCTGCATGTAGCACTGGTACTCTTTTACCTTGGACATATCACAGAGTTGAGCTCTGAGGAACTCAAGTGTGCACAGTCTTTTCTCATCATCGACTGTACCGATGAACTCTGCAATAATGGCAGCTGTCAAACTGGCGGTTCCTCCACCAACGCATCTCGCCTTGCCTTCGCACTCGACCATAAATGATCTGGTCTTTCATGCGTTCAGGAACGCATCCCACCATTCTTTCAGAATACCAACGAAGCCGTTGGCTATAATGCCGCAATATCTTTGTCGTGCTTGCCGAACTGCAGAACTTGTGTATTGGCCCAGCCAATCATTCCGTGAATCATCTCACGAATTTCATCAGCACTTTTACACTCAACTTTATAAAAATTTGGCTGAAAATTTAAAGTTCTGATTGTACCTTGTAGTGGTGGTGTAGAACTCTCTGCCGTGTCCATGAAGCTCTCAGCAGCTTCTTCAGTTAATCTGGCCATGCCGATCTTTTTATCACCTTCTTTCTGTTGGCGGAAAGGTGATGGCATAGAGGCAACTTGTGCCCAAGTGATAGCCTTAGACCAGTCTGGACTGGATCCTTGGCCTCCTGAGGAGATACTGCTCTTATCGGATTGGGAAATCTCGATCTTATTAATAGCAGTAGAGAGGGCAGGAAAATGTTGCTCAAGTTCTGAAACAGAAAAACATAATGTATTAACCTTATCATTGATGACCTGATGTGCCAATTACCTTTTCTATCCCTCTCGAAAACACTGATGCTGCATCGTTGGATCTAGGACTCGAGATTATTGCTGACTTGATCTGGAACTTCGTAAACATGAGAAGTCAGCTGTTGTACATTAGTGGTTAGATTATCCATCTTTTTATTTAATAATGAAACTGCAGATTGGATATCACCACGTTGATGTAACTCAATAGCCTTAAGAGTGTCCTGCATCCTCTTAAGCTTTTCATTTTGTGACAGGACTTGGTCCTGTATAGCTCTTGTAGCCTTGTTGTTCCAATTCATCATCCGGCAGATTCTGATTGCTCGATCTTGGAGTCAAGCTGCCGCTGGTACCAGTACTGTCGGCGCTGTTGCCGATCATCAGTGTAGATCTCAAAGTCCTTAGCCAGAGGAAACTCGTTCTCTAGACTGAGAAGTAGAAGCTTCCTTTGAATCCATGGAGATCTTGGCTCTGTTTAAAACAGACTTGGCCATTTGTAATGTCTGGTAATGGGAAGAAGATGAACAACTATTCATGCTAATTGTCGGGCCATTTTTTGGGATATATTTTTGTTGTACTAGGACTTGACACTGCTCACACCATAGACAGTCAGTGTTTGGGTCATGGACCAGAGTAGGGTATTACGCGAGTTGTTAGGGTTTCGTCCAGAAGCACATTCTGTGGTTTGAGGTCGCAGTGCACAATTGCCGGACGACAATCATCATGTAAGTATGAAACCCCGCGGGCTACTTGGTACAGAATCGCCCACCGCTTTCTCAAGCTCAATTCTTGTTCATCTTCACCATCGGCTGAGTTTCTGTGCAAATGTTTGTGCAAACTTCCGTTTGGCATGAATTCTAATACCAGAGCTTTGAACTCTGCCTCCCAGCATGAACTTATCATCTTCAACAAATTAGGGTGAGCAATTTTCAGCAATGTTTGGCACTCTCTTTGGAAACTGTCGTCTGCTTCCTGGCTCTTGGGAGTAAGAACTTTGATAGCCACAATTCTACCGTCTGGCAGGACGCCTCTGTAAACCGTTCCAAGGCTACCACTTCCTATTAAGTTCCTATCATTGAAGGCTTCGGTTGCTCTGCTCAGATCTTCTTTCGCCATCTTCCACTCAGGGTTTACATTATTGGAACTTGTCTTATTTCTGAAGTAAATCCAAAACCCTAAAGCAAAAGAAGACAATGCAGAGCCGCCAACGATGGAAATCACCAGTATCAACTCCCTTTTCCGGCCACCGCCATGGCCTCTGTTTCGCGAAGAACAATCCTGCAAACCCAACCACTTCCCACATAGCTGGAGATTTCCTAAAAAAGATGTGATTTTCTGCTGCTTATATGCTCCTAAACGGGGACCGGCCCCGAGAAGCGATTGTATGAAAAGTTCAAATGCTGAAGTCTTTCTAGTTTCGACAGGGACACTGGAAGTAGCCCTGATAAATTATTGAAGGACATATCAATGTTTTCAAGGCTTTTCAGTTGGTTTCCGAAAGACGTTGGAACAATGTGGTGCGTATCCTTCTCCATCATCTCTTCCCTCTTTCAAATATATTTTCATAACCTAATTTATTTTCTTTTTCTTTGTAGGTCGTTGCACCAAAATGAAGAAACATTTGATTTCAAGCATGTAATGTATTGAAAACATTGTATAGCTTCCCCTGGAGGCCTTCGAATTTGCAGTAGAATTCACACTAATCTTAGTATTGTCTGAGGATTCAAGTGTGGCAAATGAGTCTTTTTTCTTGCAGAGATTAAAATTCAGATTGCTTTTTCTTTTTCATGTAGGAGATGGAGTTCAACGCAGTCCTACTCATTATTTTCCTCTCCACTCTCACTGTAGGTATGGTGATTTAATCCAAGGTTTTTGTTTTGCAAATGGTATATAACATTCTGAGTGATTTATATTGTGTTGATTTTTGCATGTCAAGACAGATGTCATCCGTTTGCATCCAAGGCTTCTTATGTTGTGGTTATGGCATCAGACATTACCCAACGCCCACCTTCCTACTTTCTTGGAGAAGTCCTCCCCTCTCGGTGCAACCCTCTCCGACCACATTGCATCTTTTTGCATAGTCGCAAATCTTCTTTGTGCCTCCACGATGGTGTGAAATGAGAAATCCGACAATTAATATCATCAATGTTAAGGAAAATATTTCAAATGAAAAGAGAATGACACACCTTAATGAAAATTTATATAGTTGGATTTACCAATGCAATAAACACGTATAATTTAACAAATAGGAAAACCAATCACCATTTCTAAGTGTCACTTAACAGCGTAAACATTACTTTATAAAAATCTCGAATATTAGTGTAAAAACCAAATATCAGTGGGGTAACCATCAAATCTCTTCCCTATTTTGATGGATAACTGTCAAATATCTTCCCTTTTATTTGATCTAGATGTATGTGCAAGAAATGCATAAAGCTTTTTCAAGATGGTAATTGAATCCAACAATGCATAATGTGTCTCCATTACGTTTCTGTCTTGTGGCATTTTCTCACCACTTTCCTCTCTGCATAGTTCAAATTTTAGGTTTGAGATTAGGCCTCCTCTTGCCGTCATCACGTGTGTTGGTATTACATAGTTTTATGGTGGTATTCGTAATTGTTTATGATAATAGTGATACGCCCTTGTCCTGGTGTTTTCTGTTGGCTTCAACCATGTGGGTTTTCTTCTTATTCTGCTAGTTTGCAAAAATAATTCCCAAGGAACGCAACCTTCAAAATTATTTTCCCTGAATATAATGTTGTCCGCAGTTAGTGGTTCAATTCTCTTCACTTTTCCTTGCGCTACAACAATTCTTTGGTATGCTCACAACAAAAACAAATCTAGTTCATTATTATTCCGAATTCTTCACCCTATAAGTGATATCACCAAGGACATTAAAAATTTGGCCCAATTTGGTAACATGGATGGGATTTTTGTCATCTAATTTGGGTTTAGACATTTTGCGTAGAAGTAACGATATAGTAAGTTATTATTTGGACAAAAGCTGGGCAAAACATTACTATTTACTTTGATTGAAATTAAAAGCAAGGTTTGTATTAGCTATGTATGTTTTCAATGGAGTTTGTGAAACTAATTCTCAAATGCATTAATTAAAATTCAAGTACAACCTACGACATCACCCATAATTATATTGGACAATTTTTTCCGCCACATTCAGGCTATGACTTCCAAGTTGCATGATATCAAAATTGTATCTATACTGCTCCACCAAAAGTCAATTTTGGAAATGAAGTTGGTAGTAGTGACACAATTGCAGTAGGATCTGGGATTCTTGACAATTCCAATTGGCATCCAAGGGGTCCACTAACTAGGTGAAAAGGAATGGCCTTTTCCTTATTACGTTGACATAGAACCTATTTCTTTTGTTGCTAGTCCCCTTTTGTGTAGCATGTAAATGTTGTGTCTTGCACACATGCATCTTTTAGGTGTTTGAGTAGTTCCAACCTCTTTATAGATGTCACCCATCTATTTAAACAAATACATGCACCTCATTCCTTCACTTCAATCCAATTGCATCCTAGTTCCTTTTTGACTCCCCTATTTTTCATTAACCATCTAATAAACGCCACATCATCCGTCTTCCAGCTTTAGCATATATATTTGAAAACGTAAGACATATGTTGCAACATCTTGTGGTTCTAGATCGAGTACACATTTTTTCATGTTCTCCTATCTCCAAATCGCCATGAACATTGTAGGCACTAAGAAGAGTGCACCAAATGAAAGCATTAGGTTGAAATTGCATTATGTTAATACAATCCTTAGATTCCTCAAGGCGCCCAACTCGGCCAAGCAAGTCAACCATGTAGACATAATGCTCCATGTCTGGTATGATTCGATATTGTAACCATGTTGAGCACATGTTGCAATAATTGTAGTCCAAGATACTACTTCCTGATTAGGCATGTTGTCAAATACTATGCGTGCATCACCAATTTTACCACACTTCCCATACATGTCAACAAGTGCATTCCCCAAATACATATCTGACATCCATTTTATATTTGATTACATGAGCATGGACCTTAGTGTCATTTTCTATGGTTGTTAATTCAACACATGAACCAAGAACAATAATCGAGTAAATTGGTTTGGCTTCATACATGTCAATTGCATTTCGAAATAGAGTTTAATGGCCTCATCACCACATGTACTATTTGCATAACATGCAATCATTGAATTCCACGTGGCTACATTATGCCTAGCCATCCTGCTAAACAAAAAGCTTGCATCCTTTATGTTGTCACATTTGTTGTACATGGTAATAAGAGGATTTCCTACACATGTATGTGACTGAAATCAGAAACAATGATCTGTCCATGAATTTGTTTTCCCTTTTTGAGACCTAATATATAAGAGCATGCAATAAGGACACTAGAAAAAGTGACTTGTTCAAACTTCACCCTAACTAGTTGCATTAGGGAGAAGAGCATAAATGCCTCCTTTGCGTGCTTAGTCTGGGCATAGCCTAAAAGCATAGTATTCCAAGAGATTTCATCATGATTAGGCATTTTGCATCCTCAATATTTCCACATTTAGCATGCATATCCACCAATGAATTTGCCACAAACAAATCTGATCCAAATCCATTCTCAATAACATGAACATGAACCTTCTTGCCATGTTGCATAGATCCTATGCTCCCGCATGACCCCAAGACACCAATGAATATAAGACAATTAGTTTTTACCCCCTTTAATTGTATTTTGTAGAAGAGGTTCAATGCCTCATTACCAAGGCTATTTAAAGAATATCCTGTGATCATTGCAGTCCATGAAACTAGATTTCTTTAAGCAACATTGTCAAAAGCCTTATGGGCATCTTCCATAACCCACACTTCACATATACATATCAATAATATTACTAATAAGATTAAACCAAAACGAAGAAACTTAATTTGACCAAAACAACCAAGGTAAGTTTGATCTATCCACATATTTTACAATCGCTTTTAGTTTGATTAAATTCCCATAAGCATCTCTCAAATTGAAAGCAATGCACATTTTTTTGAGAATTCGCCAATAGCGGAAAAATATATGCAAACATCATTGGCTACATCTGAAACCCTAGCTATGGAATCCTCCCACATAGGCCCAAAATATGCCCCACTCTAGACAAGATTACTAAAAACGCCTCATTGCGCAAAATGCTCCAAGCTCCTCCAAGAATGCAAAGTGGTGTTGGAAAAGCTTTGGGCCATAGAACCACCCACCGAGCAAGAACAACAACAAGAGACATAAAATCCTATTAGTCTGATTGTAGATTGTCTTGTCTCCTTCATTGTAGACTGCCTTGTTTCCTTCAATTTATTTACTTGGAGACTATACTAAAACCCCTAATTGTGGCATGTGAATCTAGCAACACTAGAAAACATTCCCCTCAACAATAAGTCAGAAGCATAAGTTTTCAACTTCAAAATTGTGAGGCTTTTGAGTGACCATACACGAAACCCGTGGTTATCTGGTTCCGCAATGGCTAAACCAAATCCTCAATTTATGACAACATGGATGTCTACAACTTCAATTTTGCAATTGCTTCGGCAGTATATGCCATTCATGGCCTTGTTATTATTATCATCTTGGATTTTTAGCATACTAAAATTATTAATAATTCCACTTTCTTCACAAATGTCCCACTAAATGATGAGAGATAGAAAATAATAACTACAAAGTAATGTGTTAGGATAGAGAAGGCAAATAATAATTGGCTCCAAACTCCTCATGGCCAAGATATTAGGATGTCTTGTCCAAGAAAAAGGAAAAACTTCTTAGTACCATAGTAATGGTCAAACGGATGTCAAATTTAAGATTATAATTAAAAGGGTGCACTGAGTCCCGGATATTAAATCCCGCTATCACTCAAAAGCGACATTGTAGAATACCTCCCAAAGATAATAAATTAGCACCATAAAATACTAACTAGAGCAAGAAAGTTTCCCCGATTAGACATAACCACCCCGATAAACTACTTGATTGAAAATTTAAGCCAAAGATCAACCCAACACTTTGGAACATCCTATAATTTCTAGATGATCCTCACTAGATCAACTTTTGGACTTGTTGACCAGCCTCCACTGACTAGAAAGCCAACCCAATGAGAACCTACACAATAGTTATGCCCAGTAAAGTTGGCCATTTAGCAATCGCGACCTAGTGCTCCCATGGAGAGGCCAATCCGAATTTAGTTAATGGTCTTTGCTTAGAAGTTTCAGATATACCTTTCTAGTATTAGGGTTTCCTAGTTAATATTTTCTGCAGTGCTAATCTATTTCTAATAAGTGAAAAATTTAAACCATGTTTGATGCCATTTGCAACCAAACTTCCTAAAAAAATTTGAATTGGGCATGCCAAGTTACGCATTCCCTCGACTTCCAATCTTCCATATCGTCCCCCTACAAAATTATTGTTTCACATTATGGGGAAGATGGTTTTTTCCTAGAATTTTATTTTGAACATATTCAATGGTACCATCTCGCACGAGAAAAATAGCAGCAGAAGTAGCCCTCTACATGGGATCCCTACCGAGTTTGGATCATGAAAATCGTTGTTGGATAAGCATATCCATGTATATGCATATCCCGGTTTTCTTCAGATATATTGACCAAGTGTCTTGCCCTCTACATCCGTGAGTCTCTGCTGCTTCGGGACTAGATTCTTCATCCCCCTCCGAGAGTCATTCCCACGAGACAGATTACAACCTTCTTTCTGGTTCTACCCGCAGTTGGAGGAACCGAAGGCAGAGCCATTTTTGACCCGATTACGGTGGATAGATCAATGACTCGGCCGCAAACTCATACCATAGGGCAATCTAGCTCCACATGTCTCCGACCATCGTTTTAGTCTCAAATCTCAAGAGGGGGGGGCCCTCGCCCCCTCTTCGGATTGCCATTCCATCAGGAGCTTCTTTTCGTCGGCCTCGAATGTTAGGAGGGATGTGGCTACTATTTTTGAATAGACTACTAGTCCTTGTTTGCCCCCTCCTTCATTCCCTTCTTTGCTTCTCCCTTCTTTCTCCCCTGTTTGTTTCATTGCCCCCACCTGTGGGGTTTAACTTCGAGGTTCTTGGTTGTTCTGGTTCTTTTCTTTTCTTCTATTTTTTTGGAACTCGTTTTGAGTTTTCCCCGCTCGCTCTTTGTATATTGTTTGGGCAGCAGTCCCATTGACCCACTTTTGTGGTCATTCGTTGGACATTAATATATTTATCTTATCTTATCTTATCTTGGATACTTTTTAACTTTTTGGTATACAACATGGATTGACACATGCTGGTTAAAACTAATCTTAAAGATTTGCACAGCTGCTTTTGGATGAGCTTGGAGTTTAAATTCATAGATTAAAATCCCCTGGTAAGGAGGATGTCCCATGGGACCAATGCTCAAAGTTTTAAAAAATTAGACCCTAGCATATGTATAATTAAAATTTTGGTGACAAATCTAGTAAATAGTCCTTTATCTGCCTGATTATCCATCCTCCCTGCCAGTTGGAAAGAACAGAAAAGTTGTGAGTTCTATTCTAGCGATGTGTCATAATCCTCCACACAATTAATGGACTTAATGTTTCTATTGATGAACACACCTCTCACTACCCATAAAAACTGTAATAAATTTATATGCCACTTAAAACCATTAAGTCCCTAAGCTGGAAATATTCATATGCACCAGTACAATGGCCATCAATTGGCTTGCCTATTTGAGACTCAAACTAGTAAAAAATGGGCCACCAATGTAAAGCATTATATCTTAAACAGCAAGCAAGATTCTATAGTGTACATGCTTCTGTAAGATGCATTGTTCAGTGGTTTCATAAATTTGGGCCTGACATATAATAAAAATACATGTACGTTACTGTATCATATATTCAAATGAAGTTAATTTATTGTTTTTAAATAGGGACATGTACAAACTTCCTGATATTCTCAGTTTCATATGGATGGCAATTGCAGAATTCATAAAAACGATCTCATCATCTTGAGAATTTTACTTGCTTTACAGTCGTGTTTAAAGCCACAAATAACTCTTCCAGATTTCTCACCTCCAAAAGAAGCTAATTTAACTTCTTGTAAAACATTTGCAAAAAGGCACTGATGGACATTTGCACATGCACGAAAATAAACATATTTAAACAAAAAAGTAAAAGAGATACAATTACAGCATCCGTGGAATGCAAACCAACCTCCAGTTCCTAGCAAACCAACCTCCAGTTCCTAAAAGATTATCAATCTGCTAAACGAAATAGTTTTTACCATTCAGATTATAATTAAGACATTGACAACCAGTCAGCATTACAATATATAATGGCAACAACACAATGTTTGATATTTGACATGCACTTAAAAATGAGTATAATTGAAACACAAGTCCAGGATACCTTAAAAATGCCTTCTATTCCATGGCTCTTAGCTTGATATTAATTTATAGATCTATTTTCTACCATGTAGGTCCCAATACCAACTTTTAGACTTATCAATCTCTAGGCAAATTGCCAACATGTTGACAAATAATGTGTTTTGCAGCTTCATTACATGGAGTGTGGGAGAAAGACACGTGCATAAATACAGGCTAATTTACTACAAAAAAAAATCCAACAAATTTGTAAAAATTTTCAGCACATAATAAATGGTTCCATAGTTATGAGGGAGAAAACAATCAAAGTAGACATTTCACCATCAAATTTAAGCTGTGACAATACTGCTGCGTTGAATTTGAAAACATGTCAGCAATATGCAGTTGCATTTAGTGGGCAGTTTCCAATTTAAAAGATGTAAATTATTGTTAGTCTGTGACCTTACTTTCTTTGAATCATTTGAAATAGATACAAGTTTAACACTAATACTTAATTATTCATAATTGGCACACAAAATACACCCCAGCTCAATCCCTTCCAATCTAGAAAGGAAAACGCCTGTTCTTCCGAAGATCAGCTTACTTCAAACAGTTATGTCCACACCACATGCTTTTTGACATTTAAGAAAGAATATTATTTTTCACACCCCTACATCCTCATCTCATAGCCACTTGGTGGTCACCTTATGGCCAGGATAAGGTTCACCTCTCAAATAAATATATGATACAACCACAGGAAGATGATCTTTGATCACCATACCAGAACGCCATGCACCAGAAAGCCATCTGACGCTTGATCACTTCTAAATTCCTAAGATTGACTATTTGGGACTTGTTCTGGTTTGTTCATGTGCTCTAACAGAGAAGCCGCTTTGCGCTTAGCTCTTGCCGTGCCATTCTGCGCCAAATCTACCAAGGGTTCTAAAGCTCCAAGGTCTTTGGCTACAATCACATTTTGGGGATCATTTGTGCACAGTGCAAGTAAGACAGCTGCTGCATTTTCCTGTTTCGAGGTGAACCAGATCTGATTATATCCACTAATATCGGGATGGCATCAGCATTTCCGATGGCTATTTTTCCTTCTTGATGACTTGCAAGAATAGCCAGTATAGCCAGGGCTTCATCAACCATTCCTGCAGTAGGATCTACAAGCAATTGCATCAAAGGGACCACAACCCCAGCCCTCACAGCCTTTGCTTTGTTACCTTGATAGATTGATAAATTGAATAGTGCTGTAGCAGCATCTTTCTTACCTCTCTGGCTACCCTCGAAGCAAGCCAACCAAAGCAGGTATGGCTCCAGATGCACCAATCGTTACCTTGTTCTCATCAACAACAGACAAGCTAAAGAGAGTTGCAGCAGCATTTTCTCGTGCTTCCATGCTACCATTTTTTAAAACCTCAACAATAGGTGCAATTGCCCCAGCCATAACTATTGCCCCTTTGTTGTTTTCATAAATGGAAAGGTTAAATAGAGCTGTCACGGCATGCTCCTGTGTTCTTCCATCTTCTGTGGACAGAAGATTAACTAGCAAAGGAATGGCCCCAGCCTCTGCTATACAAATCCTATTATCAGCATTCCTCTTTGCTAGAAGGCGCAGTTCACCAGCTGCTGCTCTTTGTTCGTCAAGAGTCCCACTTGACAGTTTCTGGAGAAGACCATCCACTATTGCTCGGTCACCAGAGTTATCCGATACAGATCCACATGACTTTCCACATCGGCTAGAGCTTGATCTCTTTGGTAGCTCAATACCATTTGATTCACACCACTGTGCAATCAGACTTCGCAATACATAGTTTGGTGTTAATACTATGTGTGGCAACACCTGCTGTGTCTTAGGACAAGTTCTATGTCCTGAATCTAACCATTTCTGTATGCAAGCCCGCTCATATGTCTGCGTGGAAATAACAATCAACCTTTAAACCCCAACATTCAAAAATATAATTACCATAAATAAAGAAGAATTCCATATTCTCTTGAATTTTTCTTGGCCCAAAGAAATAATAAAAATTATTCAGTGTAGGCAAAAAAAAAAAAAAACTCAAACCTGTCCTGTAGCCACAATAACAGGATCTTTCATCAGTTCTAGAGATATAGGGCAGCGAAAATCGTCAGGAATAGCAGGAGAGCTAGATTTCTCTGTAAGAGCAGTGCAGGGATGGGAGCCTTTCTCATTTTCAGGAGCATCCATCTCAGGGTTCTCTGTCAAGAGATAGTCCTTTACCCTCCTCAGAATACCTGACATCTGCTCTATTCTCTCTCCAGGATCTCCCCACTCTCAGTAACCATGGTGTGTAGTGCTAGCGACTCTTGCTGAAGATCGGAAAGCGGTTTTGATTTGTAACTTTTCTGATAGTCTTCTGAGGACTTCATGGTCAACATCTTTGTCACTCTTCTGAGAGACCACTGTAGAAAGATCTTCATACAGTTGCAAATCAAGTGTGTCAGCCCGTCCTTTCGCTCTCTTAAACTGAGCATGTACAAGTTCAACCTGGAATGAAAAATGCGAGTCTTTTGTTGGCAGGAAAGCTCGATATAATCCCAAACAATGGACATTTCATTCATTACACAGGCTGTTTGTAAACTTCCAACTTGTATAAGAAAAACTAACCTTAAAGCTAATTTGCATCTAGCTATAAAGGTAATACTAACGATGTAAAAATGTGTCTCTCAAGTTCAAACATGTGAAATTAGGACTTGACTTATTCCAATTTAAAAATTCTCCAGTGTCTTGTGGACGAAGATTTTGATGAATCAAATGTTAAAAAAATGGAGGCATTATTGCATGCCTCAGAAGTTGAATTTGAACACATAATGAAAAGAATGATGCATAACAATTCTGTATGATTTAGAGAATAGGAGACAAAACTGATAGTTTTTCACCTGTTCTCGAACTTCATCTGATAAGTCAAGTTCTTCATAACACAACCCACTAAGAGCTTGCTCCAACTGAGCAGTAACTTCCCGGAATTTGCTTGCAAGTTGCTCTCTTTCTAGAACCTTCAACAAAACACATACTGTCAGCCAGCAGAAAGACTTCAATATTTTGATTCAAAAAATGCATATAATTACCAAGCTATGCAAATGTTCGGCTCATTATACATAAAACAGATTCACGCCTTAATCTCTACGCGCCATCAGATAAAACAAATATAGAGATATTTTGCTCATAGCATTGAGACTTGGCAACTACTCGCTGAGTCATGAACACAACCAATTACCGTGAGTCTGCAGACCCAACTCACAGACTAGTCAGGACTCACAAGTTTCCGCAAACTCGGGAGTCCCGACAGGCACTCTCACCAAATATGCCAAAAATTCCTAAAACAATTTAAAATTTTAAAAAACATTAAAACCAGTTCTTTATATGATACTTTTGAGAAAATGCCAAGGGTTTTTGCCGAATCAGAATCTCAGTCCAAAACCTGCCTGCCAAATTTGCAGCAAGTCTGACTATCATTGCCATGATTGTGCTACTGATTACCAATTGGACATCTAAAAGAAACACCCATAAAGGATGTTTCTTTGCATCTAGCCTTAGTATAGATGCTCCCTATACTTAAATCTATGTGTCTTCTCATGTGCATAAACAGGAAAAACCTACATGGTGATAGGATTGCTTCAGGAAAGTTATACAAGAATTAACTGCTTTAAGAAAGTTGAAAATGAAAAATAATGTGACCTTCTTTCCACACGCAATTACTCTGACAAATAACTAGTGGATATAAAAAAACTAAGGAGCTTGATAGTAAAGCTATTATAGGCTTTACAGTGTTTACACAAAAAGACTTTGAATGCTTTGGATTGAAAATTAAACGTCCTACACTAGAGAAAGCAACGAGTCAAGAATATGGAAGGTTTCACAACTAGACTGTTTCGGTACGGGTATGGGTACGGTACGCTGAAACAGAATTTTTTTAAAAACCTCGGGTATAGTACGTTGTGGGTACATTCGTACAATATATTTTTAAAAAGTAAAAATATAAATATATATAAAAATTTAAAGAAAACAACAAGCTTATAGTCTCAACAACCTATAAAATATTAGAAGCCAACAACAAGCTTATTATGAATTGGAAGCCATCTAAAGCAAGATTTCTTTGACTGAATACAAGAAGACCACAAAACATTAAATCTATGAGTCCATCTACTAATGGGCTCACAAACATTCCACTTATTGTTAAGGCCCAGGGAAAGGTTTGGGGAGAAGGCAATCTTTTCATAGAGTTGTTTGGAGGTAGCCTCTTGGAGAAGGGGCCCTTTGAGCCACCTCATAGTATCCCAAAAGTCATTCTCATCCTCCATAATTAGTCCAGTAGAGGGAGCTGTGAAAGCATTTCTGAGCATTGTATACATTCTGAACTGAGATTGAGGAAGCTTATAGAAAGCTTTAAGGTCTGTCCATTCCATCCACTTCCCAAATCTGTACAAGTCATGAGATATTTTAATTCTTTTCTCAAACCAAAGGAGGGTAGAGCAGCCTCCTGTCAAGGCAAGGATCTTGTCATTATATTTCAGATTCAACAAAATCGATTTGTAGGTTTGGCACCTAGTGTCAAAGCGAAGAGAAGATAGGCTGCCCAACCACCAAGTGCTTCACTTGGTCCCATGCCTTCCAAATTGACGAAGAATAAAGGACACATGAGGAGCAACAAGAAAGCACCCGAATAGTAAGTCAACCAAATGAAGTCATTTTCATCTCTCTTGACCCTTCCGAGCCTATTGGCAATATTGAATCTCACTCGAACTTTCCAAGGTTCAATTCCAATCAAGGCCCTCAAGTTTTATTTATTGTTTTGCACTTAAAAATTTAAAAAAACCATGTGGGTACGTACCCACAGGCCCTGGGTACATCCGGCACGGATTTCCATACCCAGGGTCTGTGGGTACGTACATACAGCATACCAGTACCAGTAGCCGGTACATATCAGGCCTGGTACTGGGGGTACTTGGCGTTTCTGTGCAGTCTAGTTTCACAAGTTTGCCATTTCAGTTGAGATATCCCCACTGCACATCTTGTTTTATTTAAACCTTGTCACATGTCAAACTTTTAGATATTCTAGTCTCCCTCATACATAAAAGCTAAGTTGCCGCATTCGAATTCGTGTTCGAATTCGCCGATGATTAAATTCGTGAAAAATTCGCTGGTAAAAAAATCAGCGATTAAATTCGACTATGAGAAATATACATTTTTATTAAATATATAAAAACAAAAGATAAATTCACATTTCAAAAGAGAGATAATATCACATTTCATTGATTTCATAAGTAGCTATTACAATAATGTGATTGAAAGCAAAAACTTCAAAAAACATGTGCTCGCAGGTTGCGACCAAGCTGGCAGGTGGGACGATTAGTCCGAGCACGGGAGAATACTCGCCGAGTTTTGGAAAGCTATCCAGTATTTTTAATTACTAATCTGTCTACAGGCGATCAAAGCTCATGATTCTTTCAGAAGATTGCAAGAAGTTGCTTGGTCCAAAAAGGTGCAAAAATGGATTTTATGAAAATAAGAAAAATATTGCCATCAATGCGTAGAGCTCGAGAAAATATGCACTTTTAGAGAAAACGACACCTGAAACAGAGCCACAGAATGAAAGTTATGGCACATGCAAGTTTTTGCTGCTACATCTTCCCGAGACCCTTTCCAAAAATGGCAAAAAAATTTCTGTACTTGTGTTTTTTTCACCAAAAATCCAAAAATGGAAAAAATGCCAAAAAAGGAAAGAAAACACGAATTAAATCACGATTTTCAACGCACTGTTAAAATTCGGCGAATTTCGATTTTTTCCTTCAAGTTCGCCGAATGCGGCAACTTAGCATAAAAGTAAGACATTGATCAACACAAATGCAAAAAAACAACTAAATTTCTCAATGTGAACTGAGCTGTTATTAGGAATTCATACCCAGTACTTCACAAGTGTTAGCCTCTCCTTTATTTGACGGGCAAAGCTGATCCCATTTTTCAGGTTCCAATACAATGCATGGGATCCGATGGGTCACATAGAGCCAAAATTCAACCAATTGCCATGGAGTCAAAAACAGTGTCAATTCCATAGTTACCAAATCTGGCCGGATCTGCACAAAATCCAGCCGGATCCGGATTTTTCAGCCGACCGGATAAATTCTGTCCAGGTCGGCCCTAATTTAGGGAAAAAAATATTTTCTATTTTTAAAAATTTCTGTAGTTTTCTGGAAAAAAGCAGTCAACTATCAACCTTATATATTAAAAATATAACATTTTACATTACATTATTAAAAATTTCATTGTATTTGTCAAATTTTCATATTTATAAAATTCAACACATATATTTCAGACCGGATTTTTCCAAACTTTTTCAAGAATTCCGAATTTCGTATTTTTTTGCCCTCCCGAACAGATCCGGATTTCGGACCTGGTAGCTATGGTCAATTCACATGTGAAGACAACAAAGGACTAATGCCATAGTTCTCATATACCAAAACGGAACCGAAACCTCTATTGCCTCTGTGGGGATCAAGCTCATTATGTTTCCCTTTTCATATAAGAATGCCCAAGAGAGAGATTAGAGCATGGATACATTATTTTGACCCACCAAACATTCTACAAGGTAAAGAGTCCGCTTGGGTCTCGGAAGAAAATTGCCAATACTCTGAAAAGATGGTATTACATATACAGAAAAATATCCCAAATTCAGAATATTTTATGTATTTTTCATACCAAGAGTTTTCTCTAAGTTTAGCTCAGTTGCTAATTTTTCTCTAGTCTGTTTTTGCCTAGTTTGTCCAAGGTTTTACTTTTTCAATTACATTTGACCCAAATCAAGCTTGGATGGCAATTTGTGTATGACGCTTTGCCAAGTTTTTCCATGTTTCTGCCAAATCCTTGTTTTTGAAACAATTAGAGTTTGACTTGAAAGAAAGAAGAAGTCAAATATCAGTAATGTATGGACCATTGTTTAGAATGGATAGGCAAAGATTAGTGGGTGTGATCACAATTTCAATGCCCTTGAAATTATCATGCATATACCCAATTGTTGGCCATCAGTTTAGTTGAATACAGAATCAATGTGGAGTTTATCTTGCTCTCCTAAAAAGGCTCGGAGAAAATACGCTTAAAGGGTTAAAGACAAACTTAAGAAGATTAAGACCTGTTTTTACTTCCATCAAACGTTACTGTCAGTAACATTATGACGCCGTAATCAAAGACAAAGGGTTGTGGTTGAATCAGCCAGCTTTTCTTCTTTTCTTTTCAGTTTGCTGAAGGATATTGCATTCTTTGTGCCAGTACAAGAGTAACCAAGAGCTGGGGCATCAAAGAGACAGGGAATTCTTGAATTGGTGTCTTTTCTTTTTAGAGGGAAACTATTATGTCAAGTTGTCAACGGTGCAATTACAAGTGCAAGCCTATGAAGTCAAATGGTACAAGAATACCGAATAGAATAATAAACTAGGTCTTAGATGATATGAAAATACAATCAAGTGGATTATATTCAAATAAATGCAAATGAGCATCATAATAATCAAGATCCATCTTTTCAATAAATGCATCTCAAATGTATCAAATTAATAGTTAAATAATTTTACCCACAAATTTTATCATACGGATGCATTTTACGCATTTAATTAAAGGAATGTCAGATGCATTTATCAAAACCTAGACTCCTGATAGTTTCCACCAAAATCATGTCCTCAAAGCTCCGTGGTACTTCACCCAATCTCGGAAACCACTACGAACTAGCAAGTATGTAGCATTGAAGCATTACACAATGTAGATGGCTGATTGACCACTTTGGCATTGAACCACATGATGATTAACATGTCAAAAGCATCTTACCCCATGTTGTGGAGTGTGTATAGGCAAACCAGGCCAGGTGCCTCTAAGATCTGGTGTCCATGAAGTTCCTTCTCTTCTCTACCATCCCCACCACATAGTTCACCAAAAATATCCAGTACCAACAGACCTTGAGATTATCTAACCGATGGAGAGTTCAGATAAAATGAATTTTAATCTTGGAAGAAGAAGTCGCGCAGTTGGAAGCCGGGTTTTCATACAAAATCAATTACTGTGCAAAATGATAAATGAATCAATCAACCTGCGATTTCAGTAGTAGGTTCACCCCAAGCGAGAGAAGATTCCACAATTGAAGATGTATGTGATAAATTAAAGATATATATCACCACGGCTGCCATGGAATGCATTCTATTTCAGGCTAGTAATCCTGAAAGCTAACCCCTGCCTCCACTTCTTTCAATCCAACCATCCACAGCAAACCATCCACAGCAAAGGTTCTACTGGTGAAGTATCACATGCCTGGCTCCTTGGGTTAGCCACTCTCTATTTAGACTTTGTTGCATATCTAGTATGTTAACGGTATGGCACCAGGCAGATATACTTGGAGAATAACTTTTACTGAGTACATTTCCTACTTCATAGAATTTTCCCACGGATTTGGTGTCACTCCTATATGAATGCAGCTTGTAAAGAGTTTTGTGGGATGCCATGACGGTATCAGTGTTACATTTGGTTAGCCATCCAGCTGTATATGAATGTAAACGGTCATACAGAAACAGATTGAATGGACTGCAATCTAAGCTGGGAAAAATGGCCTACGATTGTGGATGGATTGACTTTCATAAAATAGTTAAGAATTGTCTTAATCTCTAGGCATATCCTATTTTTGTTTTATCAAAGTGCGTTTGGGTTGTATTCTGGAGACCATATTATGTAGTAACAATTCGATGAAATCAACACCACAATGACCAAGCGGTCTGTTTTTCAAGATGGATATAAAATAAAAAGTTCCACGTTGTCTTACAAGAATTGCCCATGAAATCAACATTAAATTGATCATAGTCTATGTATTTCAAGATGAAGTTGCCCATGAAATCAACATTAAATTGATCATAGTCTATGTATTTCAAGATGAAGGTATATCCCAAATAGCTGTTGTCCATATGAAAGCAATATAAAAATTGATCAAATGGATTACATTGAGAGATGCCCCGGATTTATGGGTGGATTTGATTATATAATAGCACACTTCACAAATATCTAATCCTCTAAACTCGTAGGTAGATATATGTATCCTTGCGGGTTTTGATTGGAATCAGAAGCCCATATTGCCTAGTAGCTGTAATCCATCAAATCAACATAAAAATTATTGAATAGTCTGTGTTTCGTGATGGGTAAAGGATAGAACTGATGAAATGGTATGTATTTCAAGTTGGGTATCGACTAAAATGATACATACTGTACGATAGGCGTCTTATAAAACTGATCAAACGATGTATAATATAAGATGAGTGATTGGTGTATCATAAAACTGATCAAAATGCTCTGTATTTTTCCATACGGGTGTATGTTAAAAAAATGGAGACAATACAAACATTATTAAAAACCAACACCCAAAATAAACACGTACCAGATACAACTTGCTGCCGTCCTGGCCAAATCTGAGCAGCTCCTTGGCAGATTTGAGAGCCTCCTGCAGGGATTTAAGGGCTTCTGTGGTATTCTGTGGCAGGGGGTCCTTCGTCTCCTTAAGCTCCTCAAACATGGGTGTCAACAATTTTATCCGCCTGATAAGATTAGCGCACTCCTTCCTCAAAATATTCCTGCATTCTCCCCAACCGCCATGATCTCATTCACAGTCTCCATTACACACTCCACAACATCCACCTCCAAATCTGGCGTTTCTTCAGACATCTTTCCCCAAACAAAATGCCCAATTCAGAAAGAAAACATCATACCACTAGAAGTGCGCTCAGAAACAAGAACGAATACTTCCGCCTCCACATGACTTTTCTGGGTTGAATCTTTCCCCTAACGCGAATGATGACGGGTGAGATTAACCGGGGTTAAACACACTGCTTACTTCACCAACTCATGGGTTTCGTTTATTGGATATGATTTTGAATGCATGAACAATCTTTCTCTAACGGCACCGGGCTTCCCAGCCGTCTGATGGGGTCCGATCGTGCGGGCAGAGGGAGGGCAGGGCAGGCCCCACCATTTGCGGTGGACGGCCTGCTAATTGGATGTAGTGGGTGACAGAGCATTGTTATCCGGAGTAAATATATATTAATATTGTGATGCCCGCCTATGGAGGGCACTACACGTGGTCGACTTGGCGTCTAATAATTTCGCACACCCGGGTGGGCCCACCCTTACCTGGTATTTGTTTCCGATGTTTTTCCTTCTTAAGTACTCACTCCCTCGGAGTCCAGTCCTTCCACGTTCCTCTCCGTTCAAGAGTTTACAAACCCCACCCAACTTTTAAGCGCATGGTCACATCATACATGTGACCTTGTTGGTGAATGAAAGATTTTTTGTCGATAGGCGTCTATTTTTAAGATACCCTTGCTGGAAAGTGTCAAATTCCGGCGGCTCCAATATTTACTGTCTTGCCGGATTTTAGATATTTTAAAGGTTGCCAGATTTTAGATATTTTTCTACAGTCTTAGATATTTACTATCCTAGATATTTGATTTTGATTTTATTCTTCATAAAGTAAATTCTATAGTTTACTATTTGGAAAATAATATTGGTCATATATCTTGTTCAAAGTTTTTGAGATTCAAAAGTCTTCTATAGTTTACTTTTTGGAAAATAATATTGGTCATATATCTTGTTAAAAATTTTGAGATTCGAAAGTTTTAATAGATAAATGTCCAGTGTTTGACCAAATGATGAAACCTGATTTAGTTTGGCGACTATCATAATTGTGTCTTACAAAAATATGGACAATAGCAAAATAAGAGCTTTGCAACAACATATAGACATCCAGGGAATATCAACATGAAATACAACTCAAATAAACTAAATATTGCTACTATCGCCGACGTAATTTGCAACTCATTTGCAATTGCTAGTAATAACGTCTATAAGATCGATGAGTCTATTCTTCTAAAGAGACTCAAGGCTTTACAAACCCACTTAACTTTTAAGCGCATGGTCACATGTAATTTTTCACTAAATGGATGCAATTAGAACTATTCTATTTCATTTTTAAATGGGGTTAGAATTTTCTCCTTCATTCATATTTTTATTAATGAATATTTTGATGAATTTTTATTAATATATATTTTTAATGTTTTACAATGGTAACAAGGAGGGCTTTAATGGTATGACCATGTCAACTTTTATTCTCTACATTAAATTTGACATCCATTAATTTTAAGCCACTCTAATTAAATTTATTTATTTTTACTTTTTAATTTTCAAAAGTCAATTAAAAAATAGTAAGGTGTGTTTTTTTATTAATAGATATTTTTCAATGTTTTACAATGGTAACAAGGAGAGGGATTTAATGGTATGACCATGTCAACTTTTATTATCTACATTAAATTTGACATGGATCAATTTTATGTCAATGTTACTAAAATATTTATTTATTTTTAATTTTCAAAAGTCAATCAAAAAATAGTAAGGTGTTTTTTTATGGAAAAGATTTTTTCCCATCATTATATGGAAAATATGAACATAATGTAATGGAATTATTAATCAATGTAATATGTAAAATCCAAAATAAAAAGCATGTAATGTGTAAAATCCAAAATAAAATCCTTAAAATTTGATGTATCCCTATTTTTCAAATAGATATATTTAAGATATTTGTACTAGTTTAAATATAGAAAAAGTTGGCGTACCATTTGTCATGATAGGTAAATTTGGTGAAATGAATACTCCAACATAATATTAAATTAGACAGTGAGCGAATACCCAACGATGCATAGCTTTGAAGAGTTTGAAACTCTAACATAAGGTGGGTGCCATTAATCAACCGCATATGGAGCAACATAAACCCTCGACGCATGTTACAAATAAATCGTGAGATTTGAACCCATAACTTACATGACAACGACTATTCTCCCGATAAAATACATCGCCTAACATCATGCCAATAGAATGCCATAGAATACACATAACAACATACCATGAGCCAATGCGTCGGATTACTGAAAGGAGAGCCGGAAACAAAATATGCACGAGCCTAGAAAACTGAGTCGCGGTTTGAATGGGCATCATGGTTTTTGGTGCGTTTAAATAAATTATGCCCCTGGCCAAAAAATCATGGCCCGCTCAAAAAATAGGATTTGAATCCTCCCAGGCAGCGGACTATCCAGTATAAAACGAGAACGTGGGCGACCTTCATTATTCATTCAACGAATTAAAACGTATGTAGGCGACCACCATTATTGGCAACGTTAGGGTTGATGGTTTTGATCATGCATTGGGGGCGAGACAACAAGGTTGCGAATCGTTCAAAAAAGGCAACATGCAGGGGATGCAGGCAAGAGACGGCAAGAGCGCCACAGTAAAACTCTTAGGACTTTCTTTACGTGGTCTCCTATGGATACTGCGTTACTAGATGACAAATGGGTATGTTTTAAACTTTGTTCACGAGTATGTTTCTGTTTTATTTCTAAGCATTCCTGTCACATTTTGATTTTGTTTTATCTTCTACCCAAATTTGTCATTGCCTATTTCACAGACTTAGTCCAGGTTGCAAGGTGGAAGAAAAAAAAAATTAAACAAAATACCATGAATATTAACATGTCCACAAGAATATTAACATGTCCATCTCGCAATAAAAGAAAACGTTCGAATAGGGTGTTATTCCATCGTAACTAGTCTTGTTTAAATACGATGTGTGTTTTGCAACATGTGGAAAACACACCGTGTTTTTCAACATGTGGAAAACATGTTGCAAAACAGAGAGAACACAAAACAAACCTCATCTGTCATTTTGTTTTGCAATAGATATAATCGTTAATAGAGTTATTAATTTACAAAGAGGTGTTTGGCAAAAGCCTCCTAGGATCAAGTCTCTTGAATGCTTTCTCAGACAATAAAACATAACATTTGTGAGCAATGTGAAAATGTCAATGCACTATACTTACCTTTGATCCATTATACCATCTAAATATTTATAGAACTACTTGCAAAAGTGTTGATAAGAGCTACTGCATGTTTTTATAAAATAGTGATTATTTATCTTGAAAACCATTTCATAGTAGCAAGTGGAAGAGGTTATAAAGTGGGTAGATGATGTAGGATCTATAACAAAAGCAACCTCTCTAGACATTGTTCAAATTGAATTCAAGATGACATGAGCTCATCATACCTTAATATTCATGAAAAATGGAAATTTTCTTATTCATTTGGATGTTTCATACCTCTTTGACAAGTTTGAGACTTTACTTGCTTCATATTCCTTGCAAAATTTGCTTTCTTGATGTTAAGAACATTTGTTATAGGTAATTCAAGGTTAGGATTATCAATAACATATTAATGATAGTTTACTAGCATCTTATAAAACCATTCCTCCTTTCCCCTACCCTAGCTAATATCTATGCTCAAGAACTCTCATCTCTTATTCATTGCTCCCTTATTGAACTTTCAGATTCACCCTTCAAGCTAACAAGTTACTTGCAATTCCTTTCCTTAGATTGTCCTCTAAGACTCTTCCTAACCTTCTTCTCCTATACTCTATACACTTTCCTTATTCCAATTTCTTAGGCCCTGTTACAATGCTCATAAACCATGCACACAAGTTTCTCTTAGCTCATACAAGGTCCTTCTTCCATCTAATGGAGTTATTCTTCAAGCAACTATGCATTTTTCCAAGCTTTCTTCTAGACTGTCCCTTTGGATTGACTGACATATTTTACTGTGATTCACCTCATATGCATGACTATATGTCCTATGACTTGTATCTTGATCAATAAGACTTTAGACACCTTACTCTAGGTTACCAAGATCTTTTTCAAGATTCAAATATCTACCTTCTCAAGAAAAATGCTCCCACAACTGTCAAAAATTGTTTTCTTGTTCTTTGACTCGAGTTCTAACTTTAGTCTTGTGCTCTTCATTAATGAACATTCCTCTAATGTTTTCTCATACTTTCTTTCCCCTTAGTACTAAGCTTTAGTAATGCTTCAAATGCCAAGCCCTTATTAGGTTTTCCACAATCCTAAAATGGACTGACAACCAACTCCTAACAACTGCAAATTGTGAGCTATTCTCCTTCAAAGGGATATCAAGACCTTAACTCAGACTTCCACAAGTTTCTTTCCATGTTACAGACCACATTTGTTGACCAAAATGGAAGACATAGCTTTCTCTTACCTTACTCCTCAACCCTGCTCCAAGGTTACTTAACTAGGTTCCAAGACTGTGTATTGACACTTAGGACCTAAATCACATTCAAAGAGTTATCCAAACCATATATCAAGATTCAATAAGACTATTACCAAGTCACAGACCTATCTTTATGCACAAAATGCAAGGAAAAAAAGATTTTATTCATTGTTACCCTTCTTCACTGCCCTCACATAGCTAGTAGCCCTGCTACTCAAGAATTTTGGAGGTAACTTTCCATAAACTCATTTTTATCATGAACAAATAACATTTTATAGTACCCATTTGGCACTTATACCTGTCCTACCAATTTCATAGCATGATAATGAAGGATTTTCCCTAGTTTTGAATTGGTTTGATCTAATTAGGTCTCCTACTGCTCAGTCTTGGTTGTCAGAAAAAATTATGACCGTACGATGTCCAATCAACTTGAAACTTCAATATCTCTTTGCTAGGCATGTCAAGACCATATGTTCCAAATTTCACAACATTTCATCCATAAAAACTCAATCTATAACAATTTTTCTTCAAACCCTAAGCTAGGGTTTCTACATAGCTGAGAAGGATGTTTTGGCTATATCTTAAGCAATTTAGGGTTTCAAAACTTCAAACTTGTTTTAAAAGCTCTGCCCAAACCTTGTCCAACTTTCTTCTTAAGATTTATACTGCTTCACCTCAAAGTAAGCGATAAACAGATAAGGTAATGGTCAAGGAGGAATACCGTGATTATGTAAATGGTGTGTGCACATCAGTAGAATTTGATCAGACTAAATGTGAGAGCTTCCCTTTGGCTAGGAGGAACAACCGTATAAGAAACAAAACAAGACCACTAAATGATATTAAATAGCAAATGATAGTGGAATGCCTAGCGATTTCTAGTTCCGGAAGTGTGATACTTCCTAGATGGTTGTCAATCCATTGTTTTTATCAAATTAATGAAAGTAAATATGAGAAATAAAGGTCATATTGCTAACACTTTGATTTAGGTATCTCAAAACGTTATCAACACACTAGATTAAACAAAATATTGAAATACAAACTAATCTAGCATTAGGCAAGGTATGTTTCTGGTTGGGGAAGGTCATAAAGGTGTTAGGTAAGGTCACTAGGGTATCTGGTAAGGTCTGGATGGAATTTGGTGGAGTTATGGGTTGTTTGGTGGAGGTTTAGAAAAAGACATAGTGACCAGTGTAGGTCTTGCATGACCGATGTCTGATGACAGAGGTGAGACCGACGACGGTTAAGGTGACCGACATCGTAGGGGAAATTTGGTAGTAATTAAATAAAAGCAATTTTAAGCTTCTTTGTGATTGCACAGAGAATGAAGGGAGAGTGGTTGGGTTCATAATATTACCAGAAGACTCAAGAATACATAGGGAGAAAGTACAAAGAGCCAAAATTTCATAGGTGGTTGGGTTGATGGATTGGTGAGAAGGTGGAGATAAAGGAATATAGGGAAAGAAAATTATAATGAAGGAGGTAATGGATCTAAACTTTAAGTAAGCACAAAACGATTAAAATCACGTATACTTACATTTGTAAATCTGGTAGGTGAAGGAGGACAGTAGTTGAGTTGTGAAAAGCCTCTGTGTTCAGTGTCGCGAAATTACTCCCATAGTGTCCCCGTGAATATTTTAATACCTTGGGATGAGAGTCAGATGCTTGTTTGGGCCTATGGTTGAGTATTTTGTGTCATTTGGATGCTGAGAGGCTTTGGATTTGTGCTTGAATGCAATAGTTCTCCCAAAATTGAAAATGACCAACCCGGTAATAGGTTGCAAAATTGTATATAAAGTAACCGATGACGATTAGGTGACCGGCCTCAATTAAGGCAAGAAAGTCTAGGTTTACCAAAAATAGGCAGATCTTCCCAAATTTGGCATGCTTTCTCATTAAGTCCGCTTAGGAAAGTGGATTTATCATTAAAAAAGGTAGGAAGGTCATAGAAGAAGTCCAATTAGGTTTAGGAAGAAGTCTTAGTTAGTTAGGTCAAGTGGTGACTCAACACTGGGAGTGATGACTCAGTGTTGAGAGTGATGACTCGGTCATTGTGAGTTAAATGCCCCTAGAATGGGTCCAGGTGAGGTGTCTATGTGAGGTGGAGGTGTGAGGGTGAAATTAATTTAATTAAAATAATTAAATTAATTAATAATGTGAAGGTGAATAATTAATAATGGGGTGATGGTGTGCTTAATTAATTAAAAGGGACCAAGGGGAGTGTGACCCAAATTTGGTGTCTACATTTTGCCCCTTTTTATCGTGTGGCTTGTATTGGTAAGCGATGCTGACAAAACCAGGAAGTCAGTGTCCCAGGTATAAGCGGAGGTTAGGTTTCCCAAGTAAGGCTAAAGGTGATCCCCTTCAAACCACAAACCGATGACGTAGGAAACGTAGTCGGGGAGTGGTTTGATAAATAGGTTATTGAGGAAAGTGAGGGTCGGAAGGTAAGGGTATGGTCATTGTGGGTAATGGCTAAAGGTCGAAGTCAGGTAATGGGTAATGGCAATGAAATGCACGCACATGTATAGATTATAATACAATACCAAGTGGAAGAGCTTGCAAACTCTACGTTGTCAAAAGGTTGATAGGTTTATCCAAATGAGGTTGAAGTGATTTAGGTATCCAAGGTATAGGATATGGTCATGAAGCACAATGAGGTCAGGTGTAGGAACGGGTAATAGGTTTTGTTCCATGGCACTAGAGGTATGGTCAAGATAAACATCATGTCATTAGGCAAGGTAAGGTCATTAGGCTAAACAACATGGGTAACAACATTACAAGGTATAACGAGTACACAAATTCAAATGTCACAAAAGGTGGTTTAGGTTAGGGTATGTAGGTCAGGGCACAGGTAAGGCCGAGGTATAGGTAAAGAACATGTCCCGAAATGCAATCAAGGAAATGTACCGGTAATTTAGGCTTGTGGGTAAGGTATAATAGGTGTTGGTAAGGGTAAAAATTGTTGGATCAATAATGTTGTTAGGAAAAATGGGCATAGTATGGGTCAAATAGTTATGGTAGGTGGTGATCTTTGGTTCGGTTCTTTAGGGCATGACATGACCAACATCATTCATGTCAATTAGGGGGTAAAAAGGAAAAATCCACTTTTTACGGATTCATTTTAACCTTTCTACTTTTAGAAAATGACAGAGGAGAAGAGTAAGAGTGGAAAGCGACAGTACGAGGTGTTTGAGTGAGTTGGAAAACCACGTAGCAGTGAGTGGCATTTGGTAAAGGAGTCCAAAAGATTGATTGGAATGATTTGATTGGTTGTGAGGTGAGGAGTGAATTTTGGCATGGCGAAGGCGGAGAGGGAGGAGGACCACCAACACAGAGACCGTGAGGTGCCACCATGGAGATGACACCGAGCAGGTAGGAGAGGAGGAGATGGAGGCCATGCAGGGAGCAACAAAGGGTGGTGAGATGTTGGTAGGGCGCATGACTAGTAGGGAGGAGGAGACATGTGAGACCAGAGAGGAGGGTATTAGGTGGGGAGATGATTGATATCCATATGTGATATTGTACCATTATTTTGATTTTTGATATATATACCGGCATGTGTGCTAAAGACGTGAGATTATACATGAGAGTTTTGAGATATTGATATTTATTTATATTTGTGTATATATGTATTGATACATGTATGCACACCCCCTTATATAGTTGATGATGTTTACTGGATGGATGATGTACTTGTTTGAATTTCCATTGTTATTGTGTATTATGGAAACTAGTTGAATTAGGCATGATTGAGTCGAGGTCATGTAGGCATGATGGAGTTTAGGTGATTTAGGCATGATGGAGTTGAGGTCATATAGGCATGATGGATTCAGGTATAGGCATGGTGGAGTCGTATATGCATGGTGGAGTCTAGGTATAGGCATGGTTTGGTCATATTTTTGCGTTTGATTTAATTTCCAAGTTATTGGTAGTATGGAAAATAAATGATGATGTATATGTATGTTGTGGTGTAAATTTCCAAATATTTGATATCATGGAAATGTGAAATGATTGATGTATGATATGGTTGATGTTATAAAATGGTAGGTATGTATGTTTTTATGATTGTTTAATTTCCCAGTTTTGTGTAAAATGGAAACTAACTAAGGTAGAATGTGAATATAAAAGGGGAAAATTAGTTAGGGGAAAGAGTGGCTGAGCTAACCTCCAAGGGCCCCATGCCCTGAGTGCTGCCTATATAGCCCCGATGAAAATGAAAAGGGGCCTCAGGCCGATGTAGTTATCCCATAAACTAGGGAAGAATAGGATGAGGATAGATGAATGGGTCGCTTGGTTTTAGGTAGGATTGAGTCTAGGTCATTTAGGCATGGTTGAGTTTAGGTCGAATATGCATGGTTGTTGGCTATGGTGATTAGATATGGGTGATTTTGTTGGAAGAGGAATTCCTAGAATGTAGGTGTCGAAAGACTAGTCTTGTGAAGGAGGATCAATAAGTAATAAAAGAGGTGAATGGTAAGAGGAGAAAAAAAATCCGCCTAATGGTAAGAACCAATACGATCAGTATCATACCAAAGATTAGGCGATGAACATAAAACTGTAAAGGCATTACATGATTGAATGTTCTATGGGTGAAGAAGGTCACATGATCACAAAATGTTACATTTGCGGCACGTCCCTTGAGTAGGCAAAAGATTAGAGAGGAAAGGCGGTGAGGTGAAAGAGGTCGTTTTAGCATAACCTGGTGTGAAACAACATGCCTCTTCTACAAGATACCCAAGTTCAAAATAGGAAAGTCCATGATAAAAAAGTTATCATTTTCTTTTTGCTTTTGTTTTATAGACTGATCGATGCAGGAAGTCTAGGTGGGATGAGTATAATATCTCCTTGATGTCTTTGTGAAGCTGATTAATGCAGGAAGCTTCAGAATATTTTTAATTTTATTTTTTACAGGAATAGTCTTCTTTTTGTGATAGACTATGTACAGTATGGCTAGCTTTGTATAGCTTTCCTTTAAGGGAACAATCTATTTATAACAACAAGATAGAAAGATAGATGTCCTTTTTGAGGGAGTCATCTTTTTCTAGAATTTTGACTCAAGGATTTTGAATTTGAAAAAATCCCATATATTACTTTTGAATTGTTTTTGGACTTTTAGGTCATGGACAAGACTATAGAGAAGTATAGGCTTCTTTTATAAAGACAAAATCATAACACATAGAGGTTAGCTATGAAAGAGAGGTTTTAAGTGACGAATGACCATGGGATTCCATATTGAAAAGGACGAAAATTATCCATGAGAATCATGTCATGAGTAGAGCCGTGTTACTCATATCAAGATAAGGCTAAAAGGTGTGTTGTCCATTTTTTCCCCACAGGTAAAAATGAACAATGACGGTCTACAAAGCTAAAATTGTCAAAGTGGTATATAAAATTTATGGATTTCTTCTATACCTTCATGGTGCCTTTCCATGGATCTTGAAGCACATGGGAAGAAGGAACGTTAAACATAGCTCAGTTGGGCCTAAATCAACATATAAGTGCATTAATGCAAATTAAAATCATTTTATTAAGCTTATGTTTGAATTAGGCTCTCGAGCTCGAAGTTGGAACATTGTGTTTGATGGGGTTGGGAGCTAGCTTGGTCCCTCATGAATAGCTCTGGTCAAGATATGAATGAGCTTGAAAATTCTTAGACATGTTGTTCAAGTAAACACAAATGAGCTCAAGTGAGTCGATCGAGGATCCACGCAAAATAACGAGCTCTAATACAAGCGTAGTTCGATGGACAGCAGCAAGCTAAGCTGGTAGCGAGTTGAGCTCAACGTTTGGAGCTCGATCTTAAACTAGGGTGAATTAGCGTTTGGAAAGGATGGTCAAGCTCGCATAAAAGTTCAATGCTCGGCCGAATGGCATATGAGTTCATTAGTATCTCGAATGAAATGGCAACCTGATGTGATCGTTGATTTTTTCCACAAGGAAGCCCATCGAGCTAGGAAATTCATAATATACTGAGAGTCATCAAGTCAAGACGAGGGGTCGCGAATCTTGTTTGGACAAATGAAAAGCTCGGTGAAGAAGGAAAATCGTGGCTCGCTCGATGCACAGTGAATTTGGAGCCATGGCAGCGTAGAGGATCTCGGTGACATCGTTCGAGTCATATGGAGTGCACATGCTAGCTCATTGAAGGGCCCACCAAGACTCATAACTCACCACGATTCGATCACATATTAGGGTTGGGATCAAGCTCGAGCTCGACGGCTCATGCAAGGAGCCAACTCGGCAAAGGAGCAATGCAAGAAAGAAAAAACATTGAGAGAACGAGAGTCCGGGTTTGAGCTGGGACACATCACCCATGGAGCCCTCGAGTTAAGGTTTTGTATGTTCGTGGCATTTCGGAGATTCGTTTTAGAGTTAGCCGTTTCAGGATTTTGGAGATTTTGGGATCAAAAGATGTTGAGCAAGTTGGATACCTCTAAAGCTCGAGACTCGAAACTTTGAAATTCAAAGTTTCGGCATTTTGGGGTTGGAGGTTTTGGGTGTTAAGAGCTCTCTGAGGCGGGAATTTGATTTCAAGTCCGAAATGTGAGCTTGGTTAGGGTCCAGAGTCGAGTCAATGGCCGAGTTACCCGACGATTCGTTAGGGATGTGGAACCAATCGGTGAAAAATCAGAGGAAAGAATTAATGGTATGCTCGGGTTAGCCGTCGTGATAATAGTGCAACAGGTGTTTCGACTCAGCGATGGAAAAAAGAGGAGGGCATCGCCACGAGACTCATTTCGGAAAGAGCTCACCATGGACTAGGCAAGTCGGCCGGTGTGTTCGACGCGGGATTTTCTGTGAGGGAGCTCGATTATGGTGGATGGTGGTAACGAGCCATGTACACTCGGTTGTGGTAGGCATGGAGAAGCTCGGCTCTTCGGGTCGACAAAAGTGCAAGGAAGCGGCTCGTGAGCTCAAACAGAGCTATACAAGCAAACAAGGATGAGTTCGACATCAAAATCTATCCACAGTGAAGAGCTTGTTGTGTAAACAAATAGAGAATCTTGTTGTCAAGCATGAAGGCGGGGCATCAAAAATGAAGCTCGATTCGGTGAGCGGTGAAATCATTGTTTTAGTGGATGTGGTAACTCGGCAAAGTAGCGACTCGGGGATCGAGTGCTCAAAGTGTGAGATAGAGCTCAAGAACGAGGTAGGCCGAGTTGAGTCGAGCTTTCAAATTTTTATTTTGGAAAATATTTTGGACAATTCCATTTCGGAATTTCGAGATTCTGGGGGGTAGAAACGTTGAATGAGTTGGATATTTCTAAAACCCGAAAATCTAAAACTCCAAATTGAGTTTCAGTTTTCAAGATTCGAGTTTATGTCTTTCAAGGTTCAGAGATTGTGGTGTTTGGAGTTTGGGGATAGTGGTTTCTGAGATCCGAGTTGGTCGGCAGTCATGAGGAGTCCGAGTTGGTTGTCGATTCACCAGGTGAGTCGTCAGGAGCGTCAAAGCATGTATGGAGGATTGTTGGTGACACCGAGCAAACCAAAGGGGATAACTCGGGTGGAGTCAAGTTTAGGTTAAGTTATTCAATGAACATGCATTTTCGAATAAGAGATATTGTAGATGATTCTGTGTTGGTTGTGGCAAGTTTATTAGTGTTTGGAAGAGAGCTCGGCATCATGAAAAAAAGGAAAATATCTTGATGGAGGAGATCGGTTCATGAATGGACTTTGGTGAATGCGAAAGGAGCTCACAAAGATATCTTAAAGCCATCAAATGATGTGTGGACGTTGAGTCTTTACCATTTCGGTGAATAGAAGGGAGCTTGCTCAATGTGTTCGAGAGACATCACTTGGTGGTGAGCTCGTTTGGGAGCTCGGCTCAGTCACGATGATGGCGCCAAACTAGGAGGTGAAGCTCATCAGAGGATGAGAGCTCGAGCTCTCCGTGGATGAGATGGAGTCGACCAAGACAAAACTAACACGGTTGGAGTCGAGATGGATGGAGTCGGTTGAAACCGAGTCACAAGGAGAGCTCGGTCGATGCGAAGAATAATGGAGCATGACTCAACTCGGTGGTTAGGCACCGAGACGGAGATGGATGGAGTCGGCAGAAACCGAGTCACAAGGAGAGCTCGGTCGATGCGAAGAATAATGGAGCATGACTCCAACCCGGTAGGTTGGCTCGGAGAGCCAACCACCGAGTGGACTCTTTTTTACCTTTTCTTCATGACTCCCCCTTCACTGCAAATCATCCTAAAGGGGCCCACATTATTTTTTAATTAAATTAATATTTTTATTTAAATATTTTAAATAATAATATTTATTATTATTAAAATATTTTATTTAAATATTATTTTAATTAATTGAGAAGACTATCTCAACAGGCATTAATGATGCATGAGGAAACTCTTCAAGTGGTTCAACAAAATGTAATAAATAATACATCATGTGCCTTCCATTTAGGAAGGAAATTTATGACTCCTCTCCTCTCTCTCAAATTCTTCTATAAATGTAAGTTGGAAGCTCATTTGGAAGAGGTTCCAACCAAGAGGTTCGACAGTCATATAAGTTGGACAAGTTAGACACTTCCCAAGATTTCCCCTCTCTTCACAAGTTGAGATGTTGTGAAGCTATAGGGTCTCAAGTCTTTCTTCTCAAATTGTAATGGTAGCATGTGCCTTTTCACTGATGTAACGATGCACTGTGAAAAGTGATTGATGTAATGAGAATTATGCTTTGTGATCAATTGTATGTCCTTTCATGATTTTGTTGATTCTACTTACCTCTCTCATGTTTTCAGGTGAAATGTGTAACTGTGGTTTCTCTGCAAGTTTTGGAGGTCATTGTGCTTATTAAGGAGTGAATTACCGTATGGAAAAGTGGGTTTGTAATGCATGTCATTCTTTCTCATGATCATATCTCTTCATCGGCAAGCTGAAATTATGTCTAGCAACACCCTTTCTTCAGTGCGCCACCACCCTTAGTATATTTTCAGCCTCAGAAAATCTCTTTCCTTAAAACTCATGAAGATGTTAGCTTAGGATTAGATGGTCATTTTATTACACTAGGAGTAGTAAAGCATTCAGTTTAGGAAGAGGAAGCCGACATTCTTCGGAGGTTCACCTCGAGCCCAAGTCCCACAACTTGAGAGGTGATCCCATGTGTCCCAATCACATCGAATGTCCTTTTCACATTTTGGCCATTTGGAGGGTGCAGTGATTTTGTGACAACAAGGTGACGGGTAATCACATGATTCTTGTTTAGTTGTTGATCCTTAAAATAGGTAAGTGGAAGGTGAACGTTGCTCAAGGGATGAGCGTTTAATATACAGAAGGTGATATAGGACTTGATTCAACAATAGAATGGCCGAAGATGCAAGGCATCGAGGGGCTCAGGTTTGGGTTTACCTTCTAGTGAAGATAAACGATAAACACTTGATCCATAGGCATGCATAACAATATAGGGTCTAAGCCAATTAGGAGTAAAATCGCCCCATTTACTTTTCTCCACTTTTTTACATGTTGATTTCCTTCGAGATGAGGTCACCAATCTGGAAGGTTCGCTTCTTGGACAAGTTTATCGTAGGCACGTTTGATACATTTTGGTAGATTTGGAGGTGATCAAGAGCATTTAGACAACGCTCATCCAATAACTTAAGTTGTGCCAAATGGTCCTGGTGAAAATCATCATCATTGAGCATATCTTTGAATTAGATACTTAAGAGATGGAAGTTGGACTTCAAGTGGCAAGACAACTTCTCGTACCATAGACCAAAGAGAAAGTTGTGGCAGCATTTTAGGTATGAATACTAGTGTGGTAAGCCCATAAGGTGAAAGGAATGTGCATATGCCAATTCTTGCCAAGTATTGTTAACCACCTTCATAAGAATTTTATTTAGAGTTTTGTTAGTTGGTTCACTTCGTCATTTTTTTTTAGGATAATAAGGTGAAGAAAATTTGAGTTGAATGCCGAAGGCATCACAAAGTTTTCGTAGGGATTTGTTTTTGAATTGTTTTCCGTTATTAGTGATGAGGCGGTGAGGAACACCAAAGTGAAAAATGATGTGATGGTTGATGCATTCACAATTTTTCTCACTCTTGTCAGAGAAATAAGAGGTACGAATTCCACCCATTTAGTATAATATTCAAACATGCGGTAATAATCCATTAATGACATTGGGAAGAATGAGGATTGATCTCTCCAACAAGATCCAAACCCCATTGAGAGAAAGACCAAAGGTCTCGTGTGACCTATAAGGCATGACTAGGGGTGTGATGAATATTAGCATGTTGCTAACACTTCACACAACACTTGACATAGTCACAACAATCACGGTTTAGGGTTGTCCAATGATAGCCTGTGTGCATGATGCCCTTAACGACAACTAAGATTCCGTGATGAAATTCCTCCATGTTGTATGGAATTTAAGAACTGTAAGGCATCAGTAAGAGGATATCTTGTCAACTGCATTTATAGAGAAGACCACCCATGATGACATAAGCGAGAGAATTTTTGATGGATGAATTCGAGATCTAGGTCTGCAAGAAGCATGAACCAATGTGTAGCACATTGATGTTGGTAGGGCTTAGCATACATGTAATGTAAGGGGTTAGTATTGGTGACAACAAAGGTTTTGTGGTTGAGTAGGTAATGGAAAAGTTTAGTGGTGACAAAAACTAAGGCTAAGCAGAGTTTTTCAGCATGAGTATATCTAGTTTTGTAGTCTAAAAGCGTATGAATTATATAATAAACCACTTGCTCCATGTGTTTCTCATCACGATGAGCGAGCATGGCACCTAGGGATGATCAAGTAGTAGAAATGTAAAGGTAAAATGGTTGGTCATCCTTAGGGGGAATGAGCACAGGTGGTTGGAGGAGGTATTGTTTTAAGGTGTCAAAGGCTTTGTGGCATTCATCATCCCATTTGAAGGAGACATCCTTTTTGAGAAGATGATGAAATGGATGGCAAAGTGGTTGGAAAGATGAGAAATAAAGCAATGAATAGATTGCAACTTACCTTTCAAACTAAGAAGTTGATGAAGGTTAGTAGGTGGAGACATTTCGAGACTAGCCTTGATTTTAGCAAGATCAACTTCAATTCCATGCAAAGAAACAATAAAACCAAGGAGCTTTTCGGAGAGAAAAATGAAGAAACACTTTTGAGGTCAAGGCGAACATAGTAGTTGATGAGACGATCAAAGATAACCTTCGAGGAATGTAAGGTGTTTGGCCCAAAGATCGTCAACGTAATATTCCAATATGCGATGCATAATGTCATGAAAGATATAAGTCATAGCCCGTTGATATGTAGCACCAACATTTTTAAGGCCAAAGGGCATGACACGATAATAAAAGGTGCCCAAGGAGTGATGAAGGTAGTTTTGTGTTGATCTTCTGGGGTGAGTAATATTTGGTTATAACCCGAGAAACCATCCATGAGTGATAGCATCTCATGGCTAGTGCAAGTGAGATCAACTAGTTGGTCAATACTAGGTAGAGGAAAGTCATCTTTGGGGCAAGCTAAGTTAAGGTCGTAGAAATCCGTGAAAATGCAAATTCCCCCTATCACTTTTGTGATAGGAACAATGTTAGAGATCCATTGGGGATAATCAATGGGTAGGATGAAGGAAACCGAAAGAAGGTGTTAGAGTTCTTCTTTGATAAGAAGGGCAATGCGAGGATGCATTTTTGCAACTTTGTTTCATGGGTTTGGCATCAAGAATGGTTACAATATTGTGGACCACAATGTTTGGGTCAATACTAGGCATATTAATGTAGGACCAAGAAAAAGTGTTGTTATGATCCCAAAGGAAAGAAGTGAAAGCTTCATGTTCATCTCGCATCTAAATATTGGTCTATTTTTAGAATGTGTGGGTCATCCTGAGTGTGAATATTGATTTCGATGGTCAATTCATTTAACATGGTTTGCGTCTCAGAAGGTAATGACCAATGAATATAAGAATCTTCCGCACTAAGGTAGGTGAAAATAGACTCATCGTCTTGACATTAAATGACGTTGATAAAAGGTGTATCGTCATCGATTATGTTAGGATATAGGAAGGGAAGAGAAGAGGGAGCCTCACCATCTCATTGATAAGTTAGAGGTCTCAGGGAAACAATTTTTATGAAAAAAAAGTTAGGAGGAATGGATTCCAGATCCATAGACTCTGAAGGTGAAGGTGGCGAAGTTGGTGAATAGGGTGGGGAATGTGTATTGTCCTCAATGAGCTCGACTCGAGAATTCTTAGAAGGTGGTTTAGAAAATCCAATACCAATGTGGTATTTATGATTACAAGTGGTGCAAGGAATGACAGATTGGGACCTTGTTCATAGAAACCAAATCCAAAGCCCTTCCAAGCACAAGTGATGGAGGAAGGTGTGGGTGAAGCGGTGGTTGGTGAGAGATTGAAGGTCGGATGAAAATGGTCAATTTTGGGAAGGTGGCTCAGAAAGTAGGTAGAAGCATCAAGTCCCCTATACGTTAAGTTGGTGCAAAGGTGGGGAGGACCATAGGGGAAATCCTTGCCCATGCAAAGTGATAATACCAGGGATGATGGTGAAGTTTACCATACTCTTAAGGAGTAAGGAATGTGTCAATATTATAAAGGCGGTACTCCCCAGAGTGAGGTGTTGAAAAACACCTTCTAAGGGATCAATAATTGATATTTGGGTAGAAGGAATGGATGAATTACAGGACAATTCGGGAAGAAGAAGAATTGGTTGGTTTATAAGTAGATGGGTTGGCTGATGGGCCAGTGTAGAAGCTATGACAACAAAGTGGGAATAGAGGATGTAGTTTTGGAAGAGGTAAGGCAACATGGTGGAGGAGGCAATGGTCAAGAAGAAGTGGTAAAGTGGTAGATGCCTTAACCGGGTATAAAAGTGGTAGATGCCTTAACTGGTATAAGGACATCATTGGGTCGATACAACGTATTATAGGTATTGAATGGTGAAGGGTTGGCTGAGAATGGTATAGTTGTGTCCTTCATGTTCAAATTTTAAACAACGGTGTAATGTTGAAGGAACACAACCCATGGCACGGATCCAAGGTCGGCCAAGCAATATGTTGTACTAGAATTCTCCCTCTAAGACCAAATAATTTAGGAATGGTACAGGGGCCCACACGAATGTGGATAATGATGGTGCCAAGGGTGGAAGTCATGACATCATTGAATGAACACAACATAACTGGGTTATTATGCATGCAATTGGAAGGGATGCACATTTGGTTATACGCATGGGAAGAAATTATGTTAATACTAGCACCGCCATCGATCATAACACGTCAAACACATATATTATCAATGTAGACAGAAATAAATAGGGCGGGATCAGGATCATCTGATTAGAGAGGTACAATCTCATCATCAGAAAAACTGAGAGCGACTACTTGATGAGTGGTAGCAGGTGTAGAGGAAGGGGATGAAGTGGTGAGAGAGGCCACATGGTGAGGAGTGATAATGGATACAACAGGAGTAGGGTCATTAGGTAAAACCTCAATAGATTTTAGAACCTCAATGAGGTCCTGTCGATGAGACTCAGAGGTTTGGATGAGGTCGTACATAGACATTTTGAGAGGAGATTGGTGCAACTGTTTGAGCATTATATGATGGGAAACCCAGTCAGAATTAGGGTATATGGATCCACAGATGGTGATTTTTGGTGCAGGTGTAGATGGAATATTGGGTAAAAGAGTGGCAGATGAGCTAGTTGTTTTCTTCTTTCCTTTGTCCTTCTAGGCTCGAGTGGAAATTTGAACCATATTAATCTGTGGTGAAGGAGCAAGTGAGTCATGATAGGTGTAGCGAAAAGACGGGAAAAAATATGGTGAGTACACATATTGGTTTTGTGAAAACAATACAACACATTGGTATTTTGGCAGAGATTTTACTAGATCTCTTATGTAGACCATATTGATCTCAAATGTTGGAGGAGGATAAAAAGGTGTGGATGGGGAGATAAATATTTTTGAATAGGTACAAGACGAGGATGTGTGGTGATAGTGCAGATGGAATATGGTCCTCATCTAAAAGATCATCATCACAAAGCTTTCTTCGGGAGGACATAGTTGGAGAAGAATAGTCTTAAGAGCCTTACAGTTTTCCACATCATGCCTTGACACATGATGGTAAGCAAAAATTTGGTATCATCAAACCCTTCTGGTTTAGGTTTGAGTGGGTTGTAAGGTCTAAGCAGTGGTAATGTGATGACAAAGGTTTCCAAAAGGTTAGCTAGGATGTTGGTGTAAGACCCTGCCAATGGATCACAATGTGAAGTAAGTGTGGGTCTAGATGGAAGTGTGGGTGATTTTTGTGGGAGAGGCGCCACCAGAGGTGGAATCAGAGGTTGAGTAATTTTGACCACCTGTTTGGTAGATAGTACAATTTTAGGTTTAGATTACACCTTCTTGGGTAAAGATGTAGCAGTGAACTAGTTGTTGAAGGTGGTGTAGGTTTAACTACCTCTTTGAAGGGAAGTGAGTTCTTGGGCTTTGGCTGCACCTTCTTGGGTAAAGGTGAAGAAGAAGTGCGTGATGTAGAAGGGAAGGCAGATGATGGAAGGGGCCAAGTTAGCCAAGGTGATAATGGAGGTGCGGAAGGTTGTGGTAAGAGGCAATGTGGAAGGTACTAGTTTAAGAGAAGGGAATAGTGTAGGTAATGATGAGGATACTTGAAGTGATGTAGGTATAGGAGGTAAAAAGGATGTAGGTGGTGGTGAAGGCATAAGTTGTGTAGGTAATTTGGGTGAAACAGAGGATCATGAGGAGGAGGTGGGCTACTGTGTTTTTTGTTTACCTTGGGTAGGAGGTTGTTTGGCCAAGGTTGATGGGTGGGGTCCTAGGATAGATGGAAGTGGTGAAGGTGACAGAGGGGTAGTGGGTGAAGCCGGTGTATGCGACCTAAGAGGTTGGGTCTTCCTCTTAGGTGGGGAATATTCTTTGTGATGACTTGTGAGGATGTGGCTAAATCCAAATTTTGACAGGAGGATGGACTAGGCTTGATGTTGGCATGACTCCCAATGTGGTAATGGGTCTAGACGTGGAGGAAGATATAGGTGTAGGTAAGGTTTTAGGCATTAGAAAATTTTTATTTGATGGTAAAGGTTTAGGTGTGGGCAAGGGTGATGAATAAGAGGTCATTACAACTGGCATGGGCATGGTGGGTTTGGTTGTCTGAAACACTTTTAGATAGATTGTGGAAGTATCAAAGAAACAACATTTGCATCTAAGTTGAGAAAGGCAGCCGAAGGTGTCCCCAAAGCATGGAATTGTCAACATAATCCAAGTAGTCAGCTAAACGTGAAAATAACACCATTGTAGGGGTGGATGATGTTGATTTGGTAGTAATCCCTATAAAGAATTTCTGTGAGACAGGGAATTGGTTGGCTTCAGACTCTATGGGTAAAAGAGCCGAGAGAAAATCAATAGGATCCTTGAAAGCCAATGGAGAATTGTCACCAATAGGAAGGGATGTTGCTAATGGATCCCCTATGGGTAGGGGAGATGACAATTAGGATGAGGTAGGTTCATCTTTTGGCAAAGAAGAAGGTAAGCATGACTCTCCTATGGGTAGAAGAGTAAGTACTGCGGGTTGTTCGTCAAGTTGAGAGGTGAGTGGGGAAATTGCATTGGTGGACATGGAGACTCCTCCATGGGTGAAGGAGGAGATAAGGGAGACTCTTATGTGGGTAAAGGAGTAGATGAAATAAGTCCCTTTGTGGATGAAGGAGCTTGTGCAAGAATCTCCTCGATAGATGGAGTAGGAGGAAATTGAGCAGAAGAGCTGGTATGATGTCGAAAACAACATGAACCTCACGAATGTTATCACACTTTGGTCGAGGTTTCGCCGGTTTGGTTAGACAATGCGGTGTGATTTGGGAATGACTTCTTGAAGATGTGAAGGTTTTGATTAGCCGGTGCATTAGGGTTATCCAAGACGAGATCTCCATTATCTAACATTTCTTGGATGATATTTTTGAAAGTTATACAATTCATCGCTATGACATTTAATGCAATGATAGTTGCAATAATCATTTTCTTTATACCATGTAGGCATAAGACAAGAGGGGTAAAAACCAGTATGTGGTTTGATGGGTGGAAGAATGACTACTCCATATTTTAGAAGTTTTTCTAAAACTGAAGAGTAGGGTTCTCCTATGGGAGTGTATTTTCGTTTCTCCCGCTTGAACTAAAAAGCCTGAACAAGAGAAAGATTGGAAGAAGGCTTTGATTGGTTGGATGGGTGAGATGGGCCGACTTTCAAAACTACCATGTTGGTAGATCCTTTTGCTTTGGAGTAATTATTTTGTGGTTTGGAAGAAGAAGAGGTATTGTTTGATTTAAACGCAGCATTCTTGTTACGTAATTGTATCTTCTTCTCTTCAATGGCACAAATTTCAAGTTCTCGGCCATGGTGAATGCCTTGTCAAATGTGTGGAAGGTTTGAACTTGGAGAGTTGGTGAGATGTGCCTAGCACAAGCCCTGTGAACAACTCTATTAACTTGGTTTGAGGCAGTTGGAATGTGAGCTGGTTGATCAGGCTTCGCCAATGAGTGACAAAATCTGCGATAGATTCATCTTCGTATTGGCATGTCAAGTACAAGTCGGTCATGGTGACTTTCTTGACAATGTTGATAGAAAAGTGATCTAAGAAATATTGAGCTACTTGGTTGAATGAGAACATGGATTGCTATGTAGAGCACTATACCAATACAAAGTAGGTCTTGTCAAGGACATTGAGAATGTTCGCAGAGCAAAATGTCATCATGAGTGATCAGATAACACCCATGTTTAAAAGATCGCAAGTGTTGTTGTGGGTCTTATTTGTTGTTAAATCAATTGAATTTAGGAATTTCCCAATGCATAGGGTATGGAAAAATCAGAATAGACAGTGAATGGGCTCATTGCAAATCTCGTCGTATGTCAAAGAGTTACGTGAGTTGGAGAGATTCTTCCAATGTTTGCATCTTGTCCATCATCATTTTGATAAGATCATTGGTAGGTTGTGATGATTGGGCACCCATACAATATAAGGGGGTAAATGAGGAGGGTATGACGTGGGTGGCATCCCAATATGTGGTGGTGTCGAGTATGAAAATTGTGAGGGAGGAATGTAGGACGAAATAGATGTAGGTAGCAAGTATCCTGAATAAATTATAGATGAAATAGGGGTTGTTGGTGATAAGTGGAGGTAGGTGGAGTGGATGTAACGACCCTCATAGCAATTGAAGGAAGAGACTGCAGGATGGAGAGGATAATGTTTTGGAAAGGAGTATGGGCTGCCAACACCATGGGTGGCTGAGATGCAATAGGTATATGAGAGGTGGCGGGTGTAGATAGACCTACACTCAAGGTGGTTGATAAAGGAATAGTTGACATCATAGGAGCAATTGACATCAAAGGCACGACAAATGTCATAGGTGTAATATATATTGATGATGTAGGGTTAAGATGGGACACCACAGGTGGTAAGGTGGAAGAGGGTAAGGCCGAGCTAGTAGTAGCTGATGTAGAAGTGGGTGCGAGGGTAGGAGGAATGGACACAGAATGCATGTCATATACAAGATTCCCTAATGAATCCCGAGTGGATGAATGGGCTAAATAATATTGTAAAGCGGTGGGTTTTGATCAAGGAGTCTCACAAATTCCTCATCACCTAGATTGACGATAATAGGTTGATTGGGATCCATAGGTGATAAGATGAAGGGGTTGATTGATGGGCTAGGTGGGAGAAATGGCAACTAGCGTGAAACACAAGAGCATTGGCTTGGCTACGAGTCAAAACCATGTGACTAATAGTAGACTTGGTAATTTGAGCTCCGTAGATGACACAAGAGTATAGAAGGAATGGAGAAAATGGTTCTAGAAGGTGACAATTGATTGTTGTTTTAATTGAAATATTAAAACACAGAGACCGATGAAGGTTGAGTAACCGGTGTCGGTGATAGAGGGTAATTGATACGGTCAAAGGACCGATATACGGTCACTATGGAAAATAAAAGGACATGCAAATTTGGAAACAAATGATGAAAATGGATTATATTTTTACTTTGACAAAGTGATTTCAGAGACACAAAGATATGGTGAGGTAATTGTGGCAATCCCAGAAAGAACAACAATATGGTGAATGTTACTTTGGTTAAAATGACCAAAATAGTAGAAACCAACAACAGTCAGTAAACCGATGATAGTTAGATGAGGGAATTGATGGTAGTCACTAGACCGACACCACGATTCATGAAATTTGTGAAAATATGGGAAAATTGATTTTGGTGATTTAGATCAAGTAAAAGACCAACCCAAAAACTAAGTATGGCAATGTTTAACCCTAACACACTCAGAAAGAGTCAGAATACACCAACTATGATTATGGAGTGTGAAGGGAAAGAAGAATGGAGAAAATGAACTCACACCTCAAAACACAGATCAAGTAGAAAGCTAACAAACACAAAATCCTATGTGGTAGATTTTATGTTTTGGATTATGCCATTTTGGACTGACTTGTGAATATAGTAGATTTTTTGGTTTGATAAAGGTTCCCTACAAAATCGATAACTATGGATAGTTTTCAGGTATGTTTTGGCGTGGGGATCCTTCTCTGAGATGATAACTAGATAGAGAAACCAGTTTGGATCCCATTGTCAATCCTCTGATCGTGTGATCATTGACAAGCTTCTTCCAAGAAAGATGTTTTTCAAGAAAATGAGTAATTTATTTTCAGTGGTTTGGTATAGAGAAATAAGGGTGCAAAGTGTGAGCTATGGTTCAATTCACAACCATCAGCTGGTCATGACTTCCAGCATATAGGTTGCCCACAATTTTTAAATGAGCTACAAATGCAACACACAAAAATGATATGCAAAGATTTTAGACCCAAATCCACAATGAAATTTGATGAGAGCAATGATGAAGAGGCAAGAGTATGTCTTTCACTAATGCAATACAAAATAGAAAGAAGCGTTCTTTTTAGTCCAAAATACGAGTGTCACTGAGACCAATAGAAGAAAAAGAATGTTCCAAGGGAGAAATTTTAATGTGAACTCTTTCAAAAGGAAATAGACACACAATGATTCACCTAGGAATGAACAATGCAAAAGAACCCAGATGGGTCCCACCGGTGTGCCAAAATGTTTCACCTCAAAGTATGTGATAAAACAAATAAGGTAACGGTCAAGGAGGAATACCTGTGATTATGTAGATGGTATGCATGCATTGTATAATTTGATCAAATTGAATGTTAGAGCTTCCTTTGGCTAGGAGGAACAACCTGTATAAGAAACAAAACAAGACCACTAAATGATATTAAATAGCAAATGATAGTGGAATGCCTAGCGATTGCTAGTTCCGAGAAGTGTGATACTTCCTAAATGGTTGTCAATCCATTGTTTTTATCAAATTAATGAAAGTAAATATAGAAATAAAGGTCCTATTGCTAACACTTTGATTTAGGTATCTCAAAATGTTATCAACACACTAGATTAAACAAAATATTGAAATACAAACTAATCTAACATTAGACAAGGTATGTTTTGTGGGGAAGGTCACAGAGGTGTTAGGTAAGGTCACTAGGGTATCTGGTAAGGTCTGGATGGAATTTGGTGGAGTTATGGGTTGTTTGGTGGAGGTTTAGAAAAAGACACATGTGACTAGTGTAGGTCTTCATGACCGATGTGAGTAAAGGTGAGACCGACGACGGTTAAGGTGACCGACAGTCGGTAGGGGAAATTTGGTAGTAATTAAATAAAAGCAATTTTAAGCTTCTTTTGTGATTACACAGAGAATGAAGGGAGAGTGGTTGGGTTCGTAATATTACCAAGAAGACTCAAGAATACATAGGGGGCAAGTACAAAGAGCCAAAATTTCATAGGTGGTTGGGTTGATGGATTGGTGAGAAGGTGGAGATAAAGGAATATAGGAAAGTAAATTATAATGAAGGAGGTAATGGATCTAAACTTTAAGCAAGCACAAAATGATTAAAATCATGTATACTTACTTACATTTGCAGAACTGGTAGGTGAAGGAGGACGGTAGTTGATTTGTGAAGAGCCTCTATGTTCAGTGTCGTGACAATACTCCCATAGTGTCCCCGTGAATATTCTAATACCTTGGGATGAGAGCTAGATGCTTGTTTGGGCCTCGTGGTTGAGTATTTTGTGTCATCTGGATGCTGAGAGGCTTTGGATTCGTGCTTGAATGCAATAGTTCTCCCAAAACTGAAAAATGACCAACCTGGGTAATAGGTTGCAAAATTGTATATAAAGTAACCGATGATGGTTAGGTGACCAGCATTGGTTAAGGAATAACCAGTGTCGGTTAAGGTGGGAAAGTCTAAGTTTACCAAAAATAGGTAGATCTTCCCAGATTTTGCATGCTTTCTCATTAAGTCCACTTAGGAAAGTGGAGTTCTCATTAAAAAGGTAGGAAGGTCATAGAAGAAGTCCAATTAGGTTTAGGAAGAAGCCTTAGTTAGTTAGGTAAAGTGGTGACTCAACACTGGGAGTGATGACTTGGTCATTGTGAGTTAAATTCCCCTAGAATGAGTCCAGGGTGAGGTGTCCAGGTGAGGTGGAGGTGTGAGGGTGAAATTAATTTAATTAAAATAATTAATAATGTGAAGGTGAGTAATTAATAATGGGGTGATAATGTGCTTAATTAATTAAAAGGGACCAAGGGGAGTGTGACCCAAATTTGGTGTCTGCATACTCATCAAAAAAATTCATACCACTCCCAACTATAAATTTTACTTCATACTTAACATAAGGAAACCTTGTTTCAGGGTACAATCCTCTTATTCCTCATTCAATCTCACCTTATTGACATGTTACCTAGTTGAAAATCACTATCATCCATGTAGAAGCTTATTACGACTTACTATGCACTTGCATTCATTCAAGACTTAGGAGAAGATACAACTTCCTTACCCTTACCTCAATGAACACAATTTTATGACTGTTTCCTTGTCTTTTCCACCTTCAAAGACTCATTTATCCACTCCTTGTGATTGTTCCAACTTCACACACCTATAAAAAAGTTCCTACAACATTTTCCAATGGATTTCATTGATAATTTCATAAACATTCAATCAAAAATGGAAGAATAAACATTCATACACAATTTGCATTCTCAAAGAAGCTCTTTATTGATATACAACACACTTCTACATAGTTTCTTGAGTCATTAGGCTTTGATACAAAGTTTCTCTCTAAAAAAACTACCTACTCCACACACCTCTCCCCTCCATTCAAATACCTCCTTATCTTAATGATCATAAAGGTGATGAATAACCAACTTTCAACCCTAACTAAGGGTGATAACCAACAACTCATGGTTAAACAAGACTAGAGGTGGTGTAACTTTATATATTGTGCAATAATGGTTAAACAAGACTAGAGGTGGTGGGACTGTTAAGCTTTTATAGTTCACATGGTTGGGGTGATTCCTCTTATGATTAGATATAATTTTAATGTCACAAGGAACTCTTGGGCTTTAAAGTTTACATAATTGAAGTGTACCACTCAATTAAAGATTATTACATTTGAGTGTTGAGCTTGGGAATCCTAATAATCTCATGATGGCATTTGAACCCCTAACCTCACTAGCTCCAACTCAGGCATTTCTGCACTTACCTTACTGTGGAAGGCATCTTAAGCCCTAATTATAGATAATTATAGACTTCTAGTTTTGGCCTGGATTTGTGTCATACGCAAGCCATGGTGTTAAATTATGATCTGGAAACACTTGTTTAGGAGAATCCCCTATATAAGTGTAACTTTGAGCTAACGTCTAATCAGGTAGGGAAACCCTCGTGTCAGATGTACATAATTAAGATAATTGGATTTTACAGTTTGTTGGGTTGGAATGATTCTTCTTTGAAACAAGTCTAATCTGTAGGTCATCTATGACAACCAATGGGAGAGTATTCATGCAGACTTAACTTTGAACATATACACCCTAATAAGCATGGGTTAGTGTTTCATCCCTCACAATCACCAGCTCAAAATAAATTAAAATTTAAAAAAGTCTATGATAACGATACGCAATCTTTGGCTATGAGTTCCAACCATTGTAAAACAAGTATCAAAAGTGAATTGGGTGGCATGCAAAATTAGTAGAAAAAAATCTGTTATGTTTCAGGAGCCTATTTTCATGTTAGAGTGTGGTACACCTTCTATGTGTTACACTCGGGTATTTTATATGGCGGTCCCGCCACCGGTGAGCTGTCAGGGGGTTCGGGGTGAAGCCCCAAGCAAATTTTCATGGGTGGTTTATTAACCCATGGGTAATGGGTAACCGTTATGGCTTTTTTGGGCCCATGTTTTTCGGTACCCATTGTTTTATAAAACCGCCTCTTGGTTACCCATAGGTTTATGGGACGCTTTTTTTTTTCCCATTGTTTTGATACCCACGGTTTTGTAAAACTCGCTTAAGCAAATTGTCTATTTATATGGTTTTATGCATATGATAGATGTACAAGCAAATGTATCATAGATGTGTTTTGAATTCGTGTGTGAATTTCAGAGAGTTTGTTGAGCATAGCCCAAACGGATCTGGGTATTGTATTGAGAGAGTGGAGGCTTGTAATAAAATCCGAGCAAGTGATTCTTGGTGGACGTAGCCCAAATTGGGTGAACCGCTAATTAAATCTTGTCTCTCTCGTGTTGTGTTATTTATTCGCACTTTTATTTGAGATCCGTAATATTTTTTGCATATTAGTTTCTACTATTGTGATTCTATAAGGGATTATTCCACATATTTTATCTCTTATTTCCTAACAATTGGTATCGTAGTCCTGGTTTGGTTCTTTGAAGTGTTGAATCGCAGGAAAGTTTTTAGCTTGAGTGGGAGTTATGGCGAGATGAAGGAAGATCTAGGTTGATAAATTCAACGGTAGAATTTCAGTCTTTGGAAGATGCAGATGGAAGATTACCTTTATCGGGGAAGGATCTTTATGCTCCGTTGTCTGAGAAGGTGAACAAACCCTCGAGTATGACAGATGCGGAATGGGATTTTCTGGATAGGAAGGCACTTGGGACAATCCGACTGTGTCTTGCATCTTCAGTATTATTTAATGTTTCAAAGGAAAAGACTACAAAAGATCTAATGGATGCATTAGGGAAGTTGTATGAAAAACCCTCTGCCTCTAACAAGATATTTTTAATGAAAAAGTTGTTTAATATGAAGATGTCTGAGAATAGTTCAGTAGCAGATCATTTAAATGATTTCAATACGATTGTGAATATGCTAGCTTCGGTTACAATAGAATTTGATGAAGAAGTTAGGGATTTATTAATTTTGTGCTCTTTACCTAAGAGTTGGAATAGCCTGGTAATGACGGTAAGTAACTCGGTTCTAGCTAACTCAAAGTTGAAGTTTGAGGATGTTGTAGGGGTGATTCTAAGTGAGGAAATGCAAAGAAAAAGCTCTGGGGAATCTTCTACTTCAGGGAATGCTTTGACAGTGGAAACTAGAGGGAGACAAAAGAATAGAGGAAACCGTGGAAAATCAAAAGATCGAGCAAGGTCAAAATCCAAGAACAAGATTATATGCTGGAATTGTGGAAAGCCTGGGCATGCAAAGAAGGACTGTTGGGAGCTTCGGGATAAGAAGAAACAACAGGAAGAAAACAAGGAGGCAAATGTGGCATCGGGTAATGTATGTCAGGATGCTTTGATTATTTCTTTGCATAATATTACTGAATCTTGGGTTTTAGATTCAGGGGCTTCTTTTCATGCTACTCCACATAGGCATTATTTTGTTGATTATGTTCAAGGGGATTTTGGGCATGTTTTTCTTGGTGATGATGAGCCTTGTAGTATAGTTGGAAAAGGTTCTGTTCAGGTTAAGATGCAGAATGGGAATACATGGCTATTGAAGGATGTCAGACATGTGCCTACATTAAGGAGAAATTTGATATATCGGCGGGCAATTGGGAAGTGATGGTTATACTGTGATATTTACAAAGCCTAACTCTTGGAAGGTTACCAAGGGTGCTCTTGTGGTGGCAAGAGGTAAGAAGGTTGGAACTTTGTATTTAACCACTGATAGTACTAATGATTGTAATCTTGTGGCTTCAGATGCAGATACAACATTATGGCACTATAGGCTCGATCATATGAGCCATAAGGGCATGGACATCATAAAAAAGAATTTGCCCGGATATACGTAAAAAAAGTTTGGAGTTCTATGAGGACCTGTATAAATGGGAAACAAAAGCGAGTAAGGTTTCTCAAGGTTGGACCTACGAAGAAAGAGAGTAAGTTAGAGCTGGTACATTTTGATGTGTGGGGGCTAGCTGTATCATCTCTGGGGGTTCAATTTATTCTGTTACTTTTATTGATGATGCAATAAGGAAAGTTTGGGTTTATTGTATTAGAAACAAATCTGATGTATTTGACACTTTTGTTAAATGGAAACCTGGTAGAGAATGAAACATGTCTTAAGCTAAATTGTCTCAGTCGAGATAATGGAGGGGAGTATTGTAGCCATGAATTTAATGACAATCATATATACGAATGGAATCAGTAATTAAAATACGGTTCCAGAACTTCGCAATGAATGGGGTATCGAAAGGATGAACAGAACAATAATGGAACGTGCTAGAGCATGAGGTTACATGCAGACTACCTCTTTCTTTTTGGGTAGAAGCGGTGAGCACAGCTATGTACTTGATAAACAGAGGACCCTCAAGTGCCTTGGATGGAGGCATACCTGAGGAGGCTTGGTATGGTAAGAAAGTTTATTATTCATTTCTTAGAGTCTTTGGATGTGCGGTGTTTGTTCATATAGACAAGGATGATAGGACCAAGCTAGAGGCTAAATCAGAAAAATGTACTTTCATTGGTTATGGTGGTGATGACTTTGAATTTAAATGTTGGAGTATTAAGGACAAGAAAATCATTCGGTCTAGGGATGTGGTCTTTAATGAGAAAGTCATGTATAAACAATAACAGTAGGAAAACAGGAAGAATCCAAGAAAGAATATGCAGTGGTAGATGATCTTCCGGATGGGACAGTGACCCATGAATCAGTTCAGGAATCGACTCAACAGGAACCCCAAACTCCTACGGTGAGGAGGTCTTCTAGGGTAAGAAAAGAACCTGAACGTTTTTCTCTTTCTCTTTATTATTTGTTACTCACTGATAGTGGAGAGCCAGAGAGCTTTGATGAAGCAATGCAGGTAGATGCTAGTAAGAAGTGGGAGCAAGCCATGGATGAGGATCATAAGTCTCTCATGGAGAACCAAACTTGGGATTTGGTGAAGCTACCGAAAGGCAAAAGAGCATTGCAGAACAAGTGGGTGTACAGAGTTAAAGATGAAGAAGGAGGAAAGAAAAGATATAAGGCCCGGTTGGTGGTCAAGGGGTTTGCACAGAAACAAGGTATAGATTTTGATGAGGATTTTTTCCCTTGTAGTAAAAATGACTTCTATCAAAACTGTTCTTGGAATAGTGGCAGCAGAAGACTTGCACTTAGAGCAGTTAGATGTAAAGACTGCATTTCTCCATGGTGATTTGGAGGAGGAGCTATATATGCAACAGCCAGAAGGATATGAAGTTAAAGGTAAAGAGGAGATGGTGTGCAAACTAAAGAAGAGCTTGTATGGCCTGAAACAAGCTCCACGTCAATGGTATAAGAATTTTGATAGCTTCATGATGGAGCAAGGTTATATTAGATGTCATTCGACCATTGCGTGTATACAAAGAAATTTGAGGATGGAAGTTATATTATCCCGTGTTTGTATGTAGATGACATGTTGGTTGCAGAGTAAAAACATGTAGGAAATAAAAGTACTCAAGAAAGAACTAAGTGAATCCTTTGATATGAAGGATTTGGGGCAGCCAGACAAATCCTTGGTATGAGGATAACTGGGATAGGAAGGAAGGAGAAGTTGAATTTATCTCGGGAGAGTACATTAAGAAGGTATTGGATAGGTTTAACATGCAGATGCTAAACCGGTTGGGGCTCCTTTGGCAGTGCCATTTCAAGTTATCAAAGGAGCAAAGTGTCCCATGATAGAGCAGAAATAAACCAGATGTCTAAGGTACCTTACTCATCAGCGGTTGGCAGTTTGATGTATGCTATGGTGTGCACTAGGCCTGATATTGCCCATGCAAGTGGGAGCTATGAGTAGATTTATGAGTGATCCAGGTAAAGAGCATTGACAAGTAGTAAAGTGGATCCTTTGGTATTTGAGAGGGACCATGGGGACAGTTTTGTGCTACAATGGATCAGACACCACTTTACGTGGTTATGTAGATTCAGACATGGCTGGAGATGTAGACAGCAGGAGGAGCACGACACAGTTAAATTTACACTATAGGTGGGACAACAAAGTGAGTGGATTTCACGACTACATGGTAAGTGGTGGCTTTTATCAACCATGGAGGTCGAGTATGTTGCCGCCACAGAGGCAAGCAAAGAGATGATTTGGTTACAACAATAACTTGAGGAATTGGGGCATAAGCAGGAGGAATGTAAGCTGCATAGTGATAGTCAGAGTGCTATACACCTAGCTAAGAACTCTGTTTTCCACTCTAGGACGAAGCATATACAGTTGAGATATCACTTCATCAGACAACTTTGGAGGAAGATAAGTTGAAGTTGGAGAAGATTCATACCACGTAATCCTCGCAACATGATGACCAAGGTGGTCACAAGGATAAACTAAAGCTATGTTCGGCTTTGGTTGGCCTTCGCGGATGACAAAGTGAAGGGTTGAGAAGCTTGTTTCGGTGGAAATGAGTCTCCAGTGGGAGATTGTTATGTTTGTGGAGCCTATTTTCATGTTAGAGTGTGGTACACCTTCTATGTGTTACACTCGGGTATTTTACGGGCGGTCCGCTCACCGGTGAGCGGGTTAGGGGGTTCGGGGTGAAGCCCCCGAAGCAAATTTTCATGGGTGGTTTATTAACCCATGGGTAATGGGTAACCGTTATGGGCTGTTTTTGGGCCCATGTTTTTTAGTACCTATTATTTTTGTAAAACGCCTCTTTGTTACCCATAGGTTTATGGGTCGCTTTTGTTTTTTCCCATTGTTTTGATACCCACGGTTTTGTAAAACTCGCTTAGCAGCTTGTCTATTTATATGGTCTTATGCATATGATAGATGTACAAGCAAATGTATTGCAGATGTGTTTTGAATTCGGGTTTTAATTTCAGAGTTTGTTGAGCATAGCTCCAAATGGATCAGGTATTGTATTAAGAGAGTGGAGGCTTGTAATAAAATCGAGCAAGTGATTCTTGGTGGACGTAGCCCAAATTGGGTGAACCGCGTTAAATCTTGTCTCTCTCGTGTTGTGTTATTTATTCTCGCACTTTTATTTGAGATCTCGTAATATTTTTTGCATATTAGTTTCTACTATTGTGATTCTATAAGGGATTATTCCGCATATTTTATCTCTTATTTCCTAACAAAATCAACGGGCTTTGGTTCACTATTAAGTTCGAAAACTCTGTCATAATTCCACTCCAGATACCATCGCCCCACCCGAATATCATTTGGATAAAGGGGATGAAGTAGAATAGATATCTCTCAACATATAAATTTAAAAACATGGAATGCACCCTTAAAGGTTAAGGTAGAATGTCAACAAATAGATATTCATTAACATCTTTCAAGGAAATTCCCATGACAATTTGACCAAGTTAAAGAAGGATCTTTAGAATAATGTTTGAAGAAATACACATTTCTCTCAAATCCTGATTCAATGTCCATGTCCATTTCTATGCCTTATGATTCATGTTTCTAAAAATAAATATTACTCAATGTCTTCCAGTCAATGTCCAATAGGGTAAGGCAAAGAAGGAGCCTTACAAGCAGTGTATCTAGAAATGGGTATTCGTTAGCATATTGGAGCCACTATCCAATATAGTAGAGAAAAGAAATGCCTTTTAAGTGCAGTCTTTTAGAAACTAAATAGATATTCCTAACATCTTAGAACCAATGCCTAGCTAAGCATGGAAAAAAATTCCTTAAGGGTAATGTTCGATTTGGTAGGGCAAAGAAGGGGCCAAATTAGAGCCAATGTCAGATTGGGTGGGATGTAGAAGGGGCTTTAAGGGTGGTAATTCCATAATAGACGGTCTTCACCTATGTTCTTGTCAATGTCCATTTTAATAGGGCCACTAAGGAGTCCTAAAGTTTTTGTCTCGAAATAAAAGTTTATCCATTGGTACAAGGGACCTTAAGGTTGCTGCTTCAAAATGGAGAGAAATGAGACAAAGGACGCAAAATAGAAAAGAAAAAAAGACTAAATTTTGCTAACTTGTTCCAGCCAATGCCCCTACCCTGTAAAACAATCTTACCCAATGCAGAATTGGCTTGGGAAAAATTCTTGCCCAATAAAATTTCTTAGTAAAAACGTCTGCATGATCTTCAGATCTACAAAAGATTAACTCAATTTCCTTGTTCTAGAATTACTTTTTTGAAGCAGTGGTAATGGAATTAAATGTTTATGAAATACAAGATTCATTGTAAGTAGGAATATATGATCATCATCAAGAGATGTGTGGCTTTAACTTAAAGTAAAGTCGCCAAAGAATTTTTCTGATCCATATGCTTCATAGATTGAATTGACTCATGCTTTATACTCGCTTCTGTGAAAGATATATAATATGCTCATCAAACCTTGCATACCCAGATTCTAAGAGCCTACTTCAGAATTCAGACCATAAAATGACTTTTTGAGCTTGCATACAAGATGTTTGTTTCCCTTATTTGCATATCCTCATATTTGAGCCACATGCACAAATCTAATTGTATTCACCTTTGTTGCATGTGCATAAGTTTCTCTGAGATGAATAACTTCTCATTGTGGAAAATTGGTAGCTACAAACCTAGTCTTATTCTTATCAATGGAACCATCTTTTTTTAATGAACCCAGTTACCACCTATAGTATTGTTATATTGAAGCAATTCAATTTGATAACAAGTTTGGTTCTTCATTATTGCATTATGTTATTCCTATATTGCTTTCCCCTACTCATGTGATCCTTGTGATATTTTTTCCTTCTAAAATCATCAATAATGTCATGAATCCCTTTACTCCTATAAATGGAGTCCCACAAGACTGGAAAGATCACTATGGGCCAACTCCAATTGCTTACCTTTCATGTAAATTTTGTTTCAATTTTTTCTTGTGTTGGTTGCGCTAAGTGGAAGCTTCTTACACATGTTTTCTTGTTGATGTCCATAACTTTGGTGCTCTAGAGCTCACATATGGAATTGTTCTTAACCACTAATACTTTTCTTGTTGTTGTAGTCTTAAATAAATGAAGGTTGCCTTCTTGAACACCTCAAACAACCATCTTGAATTGTTCATCTCTAAGACACAATTGTCTTTATCAAATTCAACATTGAATGTTGCTTTGTTATTTAGCTAACTAACAAAGGCTTCTTCTTTCAAACCTAGTACTTACACATATCATAAATGTTTTTGATGCCTTCATTTGCAATTTCCAATGAAGTTTGAGAATTTTTTTGTTACTATGTTGTAGCCTAAAATAAAACTTAGCAATTAAATGTTTGAACTGATTTGCTTGCGATTTTATGTCATTTTTTCGTAAATAACGGTGTATATTACATCTAATTATTAAAATTACACTTTTAAATAACAATATATTTCTTAATTTAACTTACAATTTTAAAAATAGTTACAAATAATTTAAATTATATTAAAGCATATATATATTTTATTTTATTATTGACAAAAGATTTTGAGAGGACCTTACCCAAGTTTACAAAGCAAAAGACTCAACATCCAAGATAAGCAAAGTAAAACAATGTGGTTTTTTGATCCATGGGGTCCACACCCTAACAAAAGAGGAAAAAGCAGTAAAAAGAAAAGGCAAGGGCCAAGCTGTCTACAAAGATCCCGAAACAACAAATCGACAACAAAATTGCAGCTATACAACATCACAAAAATTGTTGCACCAAGAACAAGGAACCAACACCGTTAACAACGAGACTTGCTAAAAGTTTGACAACCACCTTGAAACCCCGGTAGAGTTTCAGGTAATGATGATTTGGGATCCTAGTTCAAGCTTTGAACTTTCTTGTAATCTTTATATATATTGAATTATGGCCAAATGGTATGTCTATTTTTAATTGTGTCAAAAATTTAATATCTCTAAATCAATATACATTATCACTTAAAAACAATATCATAAAATATTACAATAACAAATTTGATATTTTCTAGACAAATTAATATGTATTATTAATTCTAAATTTAATATGATTATTATCTTTATTTATTATATAATGGTGATGGATTGTCTCTAGATATAGTAGATACATCTCAAATATTGATATTAAATCTTAAAAATTCAAAAAAATAACCTTTAACCATTTTTTTAATAAATATATTATTTGTTTGTAAATAGTGTGTCTTCCTAATGTGGTGTATATTTTTTTGTATAATTTTTTTATTTAAAACTTGGGATAGCGGTGTGAGAGCATCCAACTTAACCTATCACTACCTACATTTACACATAATTATTCTTTCTTATAATTTCTTAAAGTAACAATTGTTTATCATTCTTTTCAAATTACTCTCACATACATGTACATGCATGGGTGGGCATAAAACACATACATGTGCATGCATGGGAGGGCTCTGCGATCACCTGTCATTTCATTGACAGAATATTTTAATAATATATCAAATGGAAAACATAAGGTTGTATGTGTGAAGCTAGAACTCGATTGGTGGGTGCGTGCGCTCACATCCTCGCGGGTCCCTAGTTTGAATTCTATAATTGTTGCATTGTATTTTCAACAATGTTGAAAAATACAATATGTTTTTCAACACAAAAAAATTGTAAAAAAAACTAAGTACCCGTGGCACTGCCACATGGTACCCACATCCCTGCGGGTCCCTAGTTTGAATCATATAATTGTTGCAGATTGTATTTTCAACAATGTTGAAAAATACAATATGTTTTTCAACACAAAAAAATTGTAAAAAAACTAAGTACCGTGCACCGCCACATGGTACCAGATGGGCATTAGATGGGTGCATGGATCTTTTATGGTGCGGTGGATATTATCCTAATAGATTGAAATGGGGTCCACATACATCCATCCTATACACATCTGATGCCACGTGGTAGGCACACCAATACTTAGTTTTTTTCAAATTTCTGTTGTTGAAAAACAATCCACATAATCTCATTTTGTGGGATTCGAAATGAAGACCTACCATCTAATAGTGCACTTTCCCATCAATTCAGGTATCACTTTACACATGCAACTACACCATTCAAAACTCATACATTTAAAAAAACAATCCGCCCATGATTTGATAGGTTAAGGTGGGGCCCACACATGCATGGTATGAATGGGTTAATGGGGTCTTTTATGAGGCATGGAGCGGAGGCTATTATCCCGATAGAAAGCACCTCCATACATCTATGCCCCATAATCAACACATGCATACCATGCATGGGAGGGCCCCACCTAAACCTGTCAAATCATGGGCGGAAATTTATTTAAATGCATGGGTTTCAAATGATGTAATGACATGTGTTTTTTCAACAATGTGCTTGCCACATGTCATTACATCATTCGAAACCCATGCATTTAAATAAATTTCTGCCCATTATTCGTGAGTTTAGGTGGGGCCCTCCCATGTATGATATGCATGTGTTGATGATGGGGTATGGATGTAGGCTTATGCATTTTATCAGGAGAATAGCCTCCGCCTGCATTGGTGGGCCCTACGAATCACAAATCATGGGTGGATTTTTTTAAATGTATGAGTTTGGAATGGTGTAGTTGCATGTGTAAACGGATAGCTGAATTGGTGGGAACATATGTTGCTACATAACAAGTCTTCGCTTGAATCCCATAAACGACTATGTGGAGTTTTTACAAAAAGTGTCAAAAAACACACTATGTTTTTGAATAACAATATTTGTAAAAAAACACTAACTATTGGGCATTCCTGCCACGTGGCAACGGATGGACATAAATGGATGCATGTAAGTTTTTATATAAATGAAAGTTCTTTGTTATCATTAAATTTTATGATAATTTTTTTACACCCAATTTTGATCAAAGGTTTTATGATATTTCTCTTACACTGAATTTTGATTGAATGTTTAATGATAATTTATAATTATAAATGTATTTTATTATGTTGATAGGGTATAATTTATAATGATATTTAGGGATGGTATAATTCATACACTAGTTTTTTTATTACGATAATTCAATAGAAAATTTATAATATCTTAAGCATGGGGTGAAGTTTAGAGGTTATTTGTTAGATTAGACAAATTACAAAGAAGATAATGAAGTCATTAATTAGTGTGGTAGATGAAATTATTGGTGTGGGTGACATGCCTAGTCATCATCGTCCACATCACTGGTGAGTCATCTCGCCTCATGAGAGTCATAGATCTTAGGAAGTCAAATGAAAAGTGTCGATTCTTTCATAGAATCTATCATTATCATTGTCATTGCGTCGATATCATAGGAGTTACATTTCTTATTTAGAATTGTAACTCCTCTTTTAGTGTCTTCATATGCGTCGGTGGCATTATTGAGGTTCTTTCCTTGTTTAGGCATGGGGATTACATATCACCCCTATTTATACTTCCTTTTTCGATCTATGAGCATGCACATACTTGTTTTATTATTTGCATATTCTTTCCATCATTTGAATCTTGCTTATCACTTTAAATCTACGATGTTACCATCGAGTGTAACTTCGTTGTGGTGCATTGTTTCGACATTGGTTCTCACGTATCCCTCTTTATGGTATCGAGCCGCACGACTTGTCGTCACACCAAAAGCTCAAACTCGATGGTGGAGAGGGATCTCATCGTGTTAAATAAGCGCTTTGCCAACACCCTCCGCACGATGGAGCCATGTATACACCCGATTAGGCCCGATAACATTAGGAGGCAAAGTGATCCTGGGAATTTCCGGGAGGTCACCCATCCAAGCACTACTCGGGGTTGGTGCGCTTAACTACATGGTATCCGATTTGCATGACTTGCCGTCAAACTTTTTTGTGTCTTCTAATTTTGACAAAGAGTGATGATGAGGACTATGTCTCTTCTCACTCGAGTGAAGAATCTTCCGACTCGAGCTTGAACCTCTGGGACCTCTTTGGGCAGGAAAAATTTACAGAGTGTTGGATATTTAGTTGGAGATCCTTTCGATGAGAGACATACTTGCTTGAGTTTCGTTGGACCCCACTCCTTCTTCACCCTACTTCGATCCACCATCTTTCCAGAAGCTTCGGGATTCCCGAGTGGGATTTTACATGGATGAGGAGTATTCCTCACTCATAAAGAATGACACATCGATCTTACCCTCTTTCGAAAGGAAGAAAAATCATTTGGTGTAGGTGGATATATCAAACAAAATATGGAGCCGGTGGAGAAGTGGACAAGTATAAAGCGTGACTTGTAGCTAAGGGTTTCTCCCTGTAGTTGGGTTTGATTACTCAAAAACCTTTACCGATTGCGAATATGACTTCCATTCGATTGACCTCTTGCTATCGCCGCCGCTAACAGATGGGAAATCCACCGATGGACGTTAAGAGTGCCTTGTTTCATGGGGACCTAGAGGAAGAGATCTATATGGAACAACCTCCGGGTTATGTCTATGATCCCTCCCTCGTTTGTAAGTTAAAGAAGTCTCTCTACGACCTTAAACAAGCCCCTTGGGCTTGGTATGCCAAGATGGACTCCTTTTTACTTGCATCAGGGTTCACTCGGTGTCACTCTGACCCAAATGTGTATATTCTGCGGCAGGATGACTCCATGCTTATTCTTGTTCTCTATGTTGATGACTTGTTGATCACGGGTAGCTCTTCCTCTATCATTGATTATGTGAAGATCTCCCCGCCAACAAGTTCTCCATGTTTGACTTAGGATTGCTTTATTACTTTCTTAGGATCCAAATTTCACAATCGACTCAGAATTATGATCTCATGACCTAAGTATTATCTTGATTTCCTTGCTTGGTTTCACATGTTTGATTCAAGTCCTCATATACTCCTTTTCTTTCGGGGTCAAGTTGGTTTCGATTGCTCTTCCCCTGGTTGATGCTACCCTTTATCGGTAGTTGGTGGGGAGCTTGATCTACCTTATTCACACTTGACCAAATCTATCATATCTTTGTCAGGATCGTGCCCAAATTTATGTAGGAGCCTCATCACCTGCATTTAAAAGCAACAAAGTGGATCCTTCACTATGTTCATGGAACTCACACATATGGTATTCATTACTTAGGAGGGACTGAGATTGACTTGGTTGGATTTACAGACTCAGATTGGGCCGATGATCTAGATCATCAGAAGTCTACCTCAGGCTATTTCACTCTTGGTTTAGGTCCTGTCAGTTGGTCCAGCAAGAAGCAGAACACAATTTCCATATCATCAATATAATTAGAGTACAAAGGAGCAGTTAATGCTGCCACATAAGCTGTTTGGTTACAGAGGTATCTTGATAGAGTTTGGCATCCACTTTTGGCGGCCTACCATTATCTACTGTGACAACATGAGCACTATCTCGATTTGTAGAAATCTAGTTTAGCATCAATAGACAAAGCACATTAAAATTCACATGCACTTCATATGGGAGCTGATACATGAAAACATCATCGACATATAATATGTTTAGACAATCGATCGGGTTGCGCAGACATATTCACCAAGCCCTTCACTGAGGTGAAATTTCTTCACTCATGGTCTCTTCGGGGTGAGGTCTGCCGCATCCACCCATCTTCTTCGAGCTATATAGTCCTTCTTCTCCTCTTCTTCTTTCCAGAAAGATGTTGTTTGTATATGAGCACCTTATCGGGCCTTTAGTTGTCGGTCCCCATTGACACATCTTTCTTAGTTGTTTAGGGAGTCTTATTTTTTGTTTTGGCTTACCATGACCTCTTCCTCGGCTTCGATCAAGGGGGTGTTGGTGTGTGTGACATGCCTAGTCATCGTCCACATCACCTGGTGAGTCATCTCGCCTTGTGAGAGTCATATGTCTTAAGAAGTCAAATGACAAGTATCGATTCTGTCATAGAATTTGTCATGTCATTGCTCATTTGCGTCGATGCATCATAGGAGTTACATTCCTTATTTAGAATCAGTAACTCCTCCTTTAAATGGCGTCATATGCGTCATCACGTCATATGCATCAGTGGTGTCATTGAGGTTCTTTCCTTGTTTAGGCATGGGGGTTAGACAACACCCCTATTTGTACTTCCTTTTTTGATCTATGAGCATGAGAAGACTTGTTTTCTTATTTGCACATTCTTTCCATCATTCGAATCTTGCTTGTTGCATTAGAGCTACGACGGCGTTACCATCGGAGTGCAACTGTTTTTTGTGGTGCATTGTTTCGACATCGGTTCTCACGTATCCCTCTTTCAAAAATATCTAAGATATCAATTTTAAAGATAAGATAATAATCATTGATTGTTGTAGTGTATGACAAATCAAAAATATGAATTCTAAAACGAATATTCAAAATATAGATAAATAAATTTGAAAAATATATATATATATATATTAATTGTAAAACAAATAAAAATATATATCTTCCTATTTAAATTGTATATTTACAATTAATATATTAAATATAATAATACTATTATAATCACAAAATAATTCCTATTAATATTAATTTTTACAAACTTAAGTCAATGGTCTGCTTTGAAAATGAATCTTTCAAACTTTTACAAACTTGTGTCTAGTTTTATGGCTTCACCCCTTATCCCTTTGAAACACACCCTTATCCCTTTGAAAATGAATCTTTTACATTGTCCCAAAAACTCTATTATATGTCTCGTAATTAGGTTTTCCACCTCTATTACTTATAGATGAGTGAGTCTGTTTTGATTCCTTTCATGCATGTTAAATTCATGTTAAGACATAAGTTTTCCTCGAAATTTCCTTAGCTCCAAGCACCCAAACAATTGACTTATGATTCCTTAATTAATTTTATAAGGCTGGTAACTGTGTAGTACTGAACACTTTATAACATTACATACATTTGTTATATTTTTCTTTATTTAATGTATATGTTTAGACTCAAGAATGGGTGTCTCATAGTTCTATAAAATATTCATATCATTTAATATGATAGATTAAAATGTTACACTATATATTTAACAAGTGCTATGTAGGTGTGTATTTTGATTGAAGATATTGTAGTTGAAATTAAATATATTTAATTGTATTTAGTAGATGTTTTAGCAATTTCCATGTAAAAGAGTGAAATACAAAGTAAGTAATGTGATTTTTTTAATATAAAATATTATTAATGTAAATGTGAAATACAAAGTAAGTAATGTAAAAGATTGTTTTGAATATAAAATATTATTATATTTAATAATTTTGGTAAGGGTACCAAGTAGATAATACAAGATTTTAATTTTTTAACATTAACTTTTTTGAATAAAATTACTTTCGTAGTTGATGTTGATAAGGGGTGTGATTGATTTTATAAGTGTAGGAATATAGATGAAGCATTACATTTTAAGGTTCTATCTCTACATTTCAAATTTGTTACAAATTCGTACATATACATTTGCAAATATTATATCATGACTGGTAGTGTTTTGCGGACTATTTTATTTGGCATTAAACATGAATACATGAAGACTTCCCTATATTTATTCCAAATGTTAAAAGCTTGTGTCATAATGCTTGCATAGAAAGTAATGGGCTAACAGTTTCAACCACTAGTCAGAAAAGTCCATATCCATCTTCCTAATTTTACAATTACCATAAGATTCCCTCATTCATATAAACGTAAAATAAACACGGGTGGGATGATATCCAAGTGATTCATTCAACATATTGAGATATGAATATTTGTGAATAAGCCTATGTAGAATTCGTTAATGTACCATAGATGTTGATGATTGAATTGTAATAATATATTTTTAAAAACTTTAAAAGTAAACATGAATACAATTGATACATTTGATACCGCTTTGGATTGTGACCATATTTCCTTCAAGAATTTTGTCAAACATTTCACATGCCTTTGCATGCTTCCCCATTTTACATACATATATGTCACTAGAAAGATGCTTCAACATTTTGTAATGACATTGAAGACCGAGTACTAATACGAATAATAAGAACCCATAAAAAATATAGAAATAACAGGCTTACGAAACCTTGCATAATTATAGCTTTGTACCATTCAAATCATCCAAAGGCATTTACGAAAGGCTATATTTATTGAGTTTTTCATTTCTATTGATAATCTTCCTCCCTGACATGCAAAAGTTGAATCGACAATCATGGTCATAAAAAATAGGCAAGCAAAAGTCCAATCCACAATCAACCTTATAAATAGAAGTTGGATGCATATAGATCCACCAAAATGATGCCAACACAACAAATAAATTATTATAAAAGACTAAATTTAATAATAAAATAGCATAGCAAAATAGGAATTCAAGTAGCCAATCCACAAGTGAACACAGAAACAGGGGCAGATAAAACAATTATGTGTAACATAGATTTTAAAGAGCAATAATTTTTTAAAAGAACACAATAAATTTTAGATGCAGGGGTCTGATAATGGTAACATTGAGGAAGTAATGCTTCCCTTTGTATAATGCAAAATGCCCCAAAGTTAAATATGCTTAATAATTACTTTGCGTGAGAAACCACGTCGACTTAGTTAATCAAGTAATAATTAGTTAATCAATCTCGTCCTACCAATGTCATTAAAAGTATGTACTACCTGCATGATTCCTGGCTATAAACTGGTAATCAATACGCCATCACTACATCCTACCAAATGAGATGATAAAAAGACAAGGGACTGCTAAACTTGCAATATCTTTAAAATATTTCCACTTCTGCTGTTCTTGGAAAATATTGTCTGTTATGAGATATTTCTCTTTCCATGGATTATAGATAAACAAATATTTGGTTGATTTCTGAAGATCCCAAACCTAAAACTAACATCAAACTACCATTAGAAAGTGAGCTGAAAGGCTTCAATTTTGTGCAAGTATGAATATCTCAGGTAACGTCGACTTTTCTTTTTCAGCCACTTGTCAAAGTTGAGAATCGTTATCAGGGAACAATTTACATCCACAAAGCAACAAATAACAACCCATTAATAGTAGAACAAATAAAAGTCCATTTTTAGTGGAACAAATAACGAACTCTAATGCTTAATGGAAGGACACTTCATTTTACAAGCGCACTTGTGGCCTACCTGGTAAGATCATTAAAACTTTAGACTGCAAAACGAATATGATTTGACTGTACCTTACCACATTTATTGACCATCTAATTATGAGTTCTAACAGCAAGAAATATCTCAGAAAAATAAGCTTAAGCAAATGTTGATCTCCTAGAATTATAAAGAAATAGCCAAATAGTTATAAACTTTTATGATTCCAAAACATCCCGACAGATATTTAGTTCTTTTGACTACATTAGTATAAGCTTCAAAATTTTGGGTGATAGAAATATAATAATAAAAAAATGTAGTGATCAGTATTTTTATGAAACTCCACAAAAACAAGACAAACAACAGAATGCTATCGGCTCAACATCTTAAATTGAAATACGATCCTTATGGTTGAAATTCATTCTACCCAAGCAGAAGTTAGGAAGAACTGAAACAACTCCATAGAAGTTTCCTGACTTGACCTCGCAGATTTTGATGATAGAGGCAGATCCTATAAGGTGTAAGGCCACAATTGCATCTCCCTTCTTACACAAGCCTTTTTGGTTTATAGTCTGAAGAGCAGCATCCAGAATCACTTCAATCGATTCAGAATCAGTCGCCTTTGCTGACCCTTCTGCCAGAAGTGGGAATAATCCTCTACATATGAGACTGTGTTTGGCAGGAGTTTCATCACTGCACGTTCAGTCAAATGAATTTTTTGTCAAGATAGGAACCACAACAAAAAGAATAGGTACATGTGGTTTGTACTTTGCTACTAGTTTAGCAGTGGTACCACAACGAGTTAGGACCACAATTAGAGTTTCCCTAGCTTTGTTTGTTGTCCGCACCGCAGATGATGCAAGACTCTCCAAAGGGCTCATAGGTAGAGGAGTGGATCTTATTAGTTCTCGGAATATAGAACCATATTCCAATGAGGATTCGGCTTCTATACATATGTGAGACATGATCTTCACTGCCAACTCAAGATATTCCCCTGCTACACTCTCACCACTAAGCATGACACATCCAGTACCATCAAGAATTGTATTAGCCACATCTGTAGCTTCAACACATGTTGGATGAGGAAACTTAATCATAGATTCCAACATTTGGGTAGCAGTAACAACAAGCTTTCCAAGGAGATTGTATTTGTAAATCATAATTTTCTGTGCCAAGAATATTGTTTCAACTGGAATCTCCATACCAATATCTCCAGCAAAACCATGAATGCATCCGACTCCTTCAAAATCTCATCAAAATTGACTACACCTTCCTGATTCTTAACCTGCAAGGAAAACAATTAAGAAATGAAATGTTTAATCCCTGAGAAACATGTTTACTCTATTCTTAAATTTTCCTAACCAGTAAAGGTCACTACTTTCATATAAGATTCATAGCCTTGTGAGACATACAAAATTCAAACATATACAACTTTTTTAGTTATTAGTTCGAGATTACAGTGGCTTAATTCCACCTGGAAGACCACTAATATTGAACTGTCGCATAAGAAACAAACCAAAAGTCAGTAAAACCCATTAAAACTTACTTGGATTGTTGGTGGTTATATTTCTTGTTCCACCAAAATTGCAAGCCATAGATGAATGCCCATTCTTCCGGTCATAGTTGTTGAAAGCATATGAAGCGTGGGAAGAAAGGCTATCTGGTAGAGAACAAGGTTGGCCTGGTTGAATTGGAGAACAATCCACATTACCAGACCCACAAGCCCAATCGAGAGCCTTTTGGATGTCAGTTTCATTGGCAGATGATGAAGAGATGCACCAAGTAGCACCATCAAATGATGTTAAGGTACCACCAATAGCCAGGTAGGGAAAGCCAGTAGTGATGTCTACATTGTAAACCTTGGTTTCATCAGGATAAAAGAGCCCCCAGTTCCATTCTGATTCCATGCCAAGCTTTCTATTCTTATTGAAAATGGAAAAAATGTATGTATCTATCTCCTGTCCTAGCCTTGAGGGTGTCCCTGTGTTGTTAATCATGTGCCTGACAAGATTTGCATTGTAAGTTGTTGCATTGTCTAGGGTTGCTGCTGGCTCTTTGGGGCCTCCATTAGAGGGCCACCTTGTTTTAGTTATCATTAAAACAAGTGACCTAAATTTTAGCGCTTCTAGAGCAAAGAAAAGGGTGTCTATCTATGCATCAAACATATTAGTATAGACAAGACCTATGTTGGGGTCAATAACACCATTGGGTCTGAATAAGGCATAGTCCTGAGATACTTTGTGAGGGGAATCTATGTAGGCATAATACGGGTAAACATCTTCCATGAATGGGGACCGTGTCTGAGCCATAAACTCCAACATGGGTCTCAGGAAGAAGGCATACTTACTGTCCAGTGCCCCTGCTGAGGGTGGAAATTATCAGGAAGTGTCAAACAAGTAACAACAACCATCTACATATGTTAACCAACTTGTGCTCCCTGTAACATCTCTATGTTTACCATTTGCGTGTTCATCCAAATACCTCTATAAACCAAACTATTCCATGCCCTTATCTGCCCATAAGCTAAACTAGAGATATCAATGGGATGTTATGTGAAACAAACAAAATATTTGTGAGATATGCTATAACCAAAGGCAACATGCAAACTTAGAAAAGCTTAGAGGTCAACATATTCCATAAATCCATCACACACGAGCCCTTATTGCATGTCATTGAATCTCCCAAGATACCAATTCATTGGATGATGCTAGAAAAACAGAGAGAAAACTGAATAATAAAGAGGATTTAAGAGTTTTAGAAATACTAACGTGTAGTCCTGTCACCTAGTGGCATAGTGCTGGGAACACTTACTATTGAAGTAGGTCGAACTGGTTTGGGCTCTTTTACCTGCTACATGTTAAGTTCTTGCTAGTGAGTTACAAGTAGACACTAAGAAAGTAGGCCCAAAGAAGAAATATTGGGTAACTCTAAATTGAAGGTAAAAAATAATCATACCTCTAGCGACTCAATCAAAGGAGCATCCAATAAGCTGGCTACAGTCCTGGGATGATTACAATATGCAAAATGAATTTCTCATTCTAATCAGATTCCATCTCAAAATTCTTCTAGTGGATGTCAATCTTCTCCACCTTGGTTACATACGGTGGCTTCCAGGATTCTGCATGCAACTGCTAAAAACACCAAAAATTTAAGAAATGAGCTGAAATTAATCAATTTTTTTGTGCAATGTCAAAGAAAACTTGCTCTAGCATATGAAGTGATTTTTGCATTAGACCTGCTTCTCTTTGCAATGTTCTCATCACATAAAAAGTCAGACAGCGACAAACTGTTATAGCTCAAGGTGGACTCTAATACTCAATAGGAATACATTGTTTAGGAAATCAAGATTTAAGGGAGGTTTCAAGAAGATCCACCTAGGCTCAACCTAGAAGAGTTAAAATACATTCAAGCAAGAATTCACATTGCTCGTCAAAAGTAGATTTAAAAGTATGAATGAAACAAAATGGTAAAGTCTACGCCTCTTGGGATCTTGCATTTTTAAATTAAGAGCTTTCATATGACTGTTGTAAGATTGGTGCAACTTTTGTGTTTGCATTTCTATTTAAAACACTAGAGAACATAAACGATAAAGATAATAATACCTCCAATGTAGTATTCTTAGTGGACCCATTTCCAGAGTTTTTGGTGATTGTTGTGCACATTCCTATTCTATGGGAAAACAATCCGATTGGGAAAGAAAGAGGAGGACTTATTTCGAGTGCATTTTCTTGATCTTGGACTCGAAGGACCCCGGAATGGGTGAACCTATTGAAAACAAGATGCCTTGCACTCTCGAACAACTTTATAATGGTTCCACCAAAAAGATGAAAATCAATGTAAGAAAACCCAAAATATTCTTCATGAAAAGATTAGCGTAAGGTATGTTAAATTTTTAAACTTCTAGAAATTGCTTTTAGGGGAAAGGAATTTTACAGTTAAACTCTACTTTTATTTAATGAGACAATGAGTTTCTACAAGGATGATATATGGATTTCAGACATCTTAGAATTCATAGACAAGATCTTTTGATTGAGGGTTTTTTTAATCAGGTGGATACTAATTTCCACGAGAACACTTAATTCACAAGGTTGAAAATCCCAAATTATGTGGGTTTATATGATACCTACCTTTGAGTGATTTTTTTGATGGAGAGGAGGGGTTGAAGAAAGAGGAGCCAACCCATTTTCGAAGTTTTAGTGATAGATATCATGGAAGAGGGGTGTCTAAAAACCAAGGAGGGAGCCCCAATAGATTGGACCCAAAACAACAACATATAAGTATACTTGATTTGAGTGCATTTTAGTGAGTAGTTAATATCACTGAAAACAGACCTTTGAAAATTATAGCTCCATGCATCAAAAGAATGCATACTTGATATGTTCATGTGTACCCCCAGAAGTTGCATTCGATATAGCCCATGCTGCTTCCTTCTTAATATCAAATTCGGCAGTTTGAAGGAGCTGGACAAGGGGAGGAATGATGTTTCCATCGATCACTGCCTATAGAACAAGAAAATATTACTAATTAGCAAACCTCAAACATATAAAAATATAGATTCATAGAAATAAAAAATAATACATCTAGTGGAAAGACTGAATCTGTTCTTTGTTGCATGCAGTAATGTTTGAGATGGTCCAACATGCTTCCTTCTTAATACTCTTCTTGTGATTATGGGTCAAGAGAGCTAAGAGGCAAGGGAGTGCTTGGTTGTTGATGATATACTGGAAATCAATGACCCACCATAAAAACAATCAAAGAAATGACCTATTAACATCATGCAGAAACAATTAAATAATCTTGTAAAATATTTAAACAAAATGCCAAGATAGACTGATACCTGAGTCTGTACATCATCACCAATTACAATATTGCCCACTGTTCTGAGTGCTACTAATGCATCACTGCCCTTTTGAGGCTTTGAAGCCATGCTTGATCTGTTACAATAATCTTGCTTAAGGCCTCATTGATATAGAATGTCAATATTTTACAGAGCACCATTCGTCATTGGCTGATCTTGCAAGAAATCCTAGACAAAAAAATGCTTCATTCAACTAAATATTACCGCAGATATTTAGTTTTGGTAAATGTTTTCCAACAAGTGCTCACATTTGACTTTCCATTTTGATTTTATAATTTCCTTTTCACTCTGCTTTACAATTTCATTAATGGCAGGAACACATATTCGTGTCCTCTGTCTAAACATACCGTAAATTGATTTTAAAAAATAATAATAATAAGCTCTACAGTAAAATCTAACACTGTAAATTACCTACTTCCCCATGATTTGGATGAACAACCAAACAATTATGTATAATAACAGAGTGCCACATCATGGAAATGACATAATTTTTCTACTCTTTTTTTAGGTTCAGCAATATAGCTTCTCCGATTGTGGTCGTTGAGTCGGTGATAATGGGGTTTCGTGTGAGGGCCTCAATCTATCCAACGGAAGAATCAAATTCCTTAATGAGAACCATGAGCCACACCCACATTCAATTCGTAGGAAAAACATTGAACTAATAGACAATGGTCATGAAGCCGAGGAATGGGTAACAAAAGTAACGAAATAGCTCAGAAAAGCGAGAACGTGAATAAGGCCGTCATAGCCTTCATTCCACTGTCAAAATTAATCACTTTGGAAAAATGTCCAGAAAAGGTCACAAATTTATCGCCGTTGCGAAACGTCAAGAGGTCTTTTATAATAGGGGGACGCCTTGACGTAATTATTTAAAAAATAAATAAATTATAAAGTTTGATATAATAAATACAATATTTATAGTAAAAATGATATTGTTAAATGATATTTTGAATCTAATATATAATAAAGATAGATATGTGGGTTGATGTGATAAAACCAACATTTAATATATGAAAAATAGTGTTTGTATATATGAATATTTTCTTTGTTTGCAGTATTATTTTAATATCTGAATATGAAAATATATTTATATATATGAATATGGTGTTTGTATGGATTTTTAAAAATATTATGTAGATGGATGATTGAAATCGATGAATGTGGACACTCTTACGCAACATCCCAACAATGGAAGTTGATCAACTTTACAATTCATGTATTACTTTCACAAATTATGCAAGCCCATCACCACCATTCTCTATTGCACCAAATAGTGCAAAACGATTGACATTTTGAATCTTCAATGGAGAATGGTCACGTAAAAATATGGAAGTGGCAGATATGTTGGTTACGTGCGGTAGGGTAGTTTTTATCATGGTCTCACAACTCACTAGTATAGATGTCATCAGGAAGATGGATCGATGAAAAGCTCCCTGCAATTCGATGGAGAGACTACTTTGGGTTGTACCACAAGTTCACCCTTATCATACACCCACCTCCAGATGGCAACTAGCTTGGTTTATCCGAAAATGTCCTTGCATGGTGGGATGATGTTGACTGCCAACTAGAAGAACTTGAACAACAATGAATAGTAGAAAGCAACACATTGTGACTCTGATGAGTGTGACAACGATTGTAGTGGGGATGCCTGCACCAACCTTTTTCACCTACCTTGAGTCCTTATATATTTTGTAAAAGTGGAATACAATGATTTTGAAAATGTATTTCCCACTTTTGTTTGATATACTATATCACTTTGTATCACATAATCATGTTATGAACAAGAAAACACATAATATAATTGTATGGGTTTATACTTGCAAGGTCAATCTTCTTTTCATAATATACTCTTATAGTTTTGATGTGTTATTCTTATATTATTTTGTATCACACTTACAATGAAAATTTCATATAAAATCTTCGCAAAACTAAAGGCATGTTAAGATTTGGAAACAAATATAGTTTATTATCTAGTCTTGAATAACACACTGTGTTTTTCAACATGTTGAAAAACAATGTGTAAAATTAACTCTATCACATATGTTTTATTGTGCATAATTCTCTCAATCTGAATGTAAAATAAAAATAAAAGAGTTTGTGTACCATATGTTTCATTTTTCTTGTATTAGAATGCGTAGTTGTGGGGAAAGGTATGGTGATGCACTTAGACAGGACATATGGAAGTTCGACAATTTCCCACCCATGTTCAAGTATCCATTCTTATGCATTGGGAGGATGCAAAAATATTGAGATAATAATATACTAATTTGTGAACATTTATTGTAATTCATATCATAATACATAATATTTTTTGTTTGGCTAATAGTTTTGTATTTGTTGTCTTTTCATACAGGGCACTTCACATCCCAGATATGTAAGAGTTTAACACACTTCATAGTGGGAGGCAACCACATCATTGGTAAGTAGTTCATATTGTGAAAGTTTTTTTATGTTTCTTAAAAGTTATTTTAAATAAGTATTAATTAAAATGTCATAATTTAATGTCATAGGGAGATGCTCCTCAGGAAGTGATGGTCCTTGTGGTGATATGTTTGTCAATCCTTTCAAGCACGTTGACTCATATTTTCACAGAGCCTACGAGTGAGGTGAAGAATTAAACTTAATTTTGTTTCTTCTTATTGAAATTAGTGATATTCTATTTCCTAAGAGTTATCAAAATTATCTAACTATGTATTTCAAATAACCACTTCTTTACTACAGAATGGAATGGGTGGGTGGTTTCCTTGTATTTTTGTGAGCATGTGGTGTTAGTGGGAGCGTTAATTTTTAGGAACTACAAAACTCAACGTCCATCACGTGGTGTCACACTTGTCTTTCCTTTGTGCAACCACATAAGTGAGGTCGTAAGCATATGGATAAACGACCACATCTCCCTCCTGATAGAATGAGTAAATACATATAGAGGAGAGATATTAATGTCATGAGGCAGCAATACAACTTATAACGGAGGTGGGTTGTCGATCGAGTTTTCAAAAGGGAAGGTAAAACTCAATTTGAGGAGTTGATCCGAGGTGGAAAAGGAAATGCACACATATGATTCAGAGGAGAGGCGAGAGGCATGAAAGGAGAGGTGGTTGAGAGAAAAAGAAAGAAAGGACCGGTTAAAACCCGACAATGAGGTAAATTTATGATTAGTAGAATCTATTATGTTATTTTTGTATTATGTATGGTTGGAAATCACTAACTTAATAATATTTCATGAACATGAAGAGAGAGAAGAGGGTGCTCAGAGATAAGCGGTAACGTTGACCTCCCCACAAAGAGGATCTCGTACATATTCATTGGACTTTAATTCTTATATTTAATTTAGTTTGTGTTTAATTGTGTGTATATTAACTCTTTACTTTGACGGTGTGTGTAGGATGATGACATTCCCTTGAGTCAGCTTCTACAGAGACAAAGAGACTTTCTCAGTAGAAGGAAAAAGGAAAAGGTAACAAACACTTGGCATTAGTTTGACAATTGTATGTTGTTTTATTTAGTTTCTATTTCATTTGACATGTTGTATCTTGATTACGGGTCAATGTTATTGACGATACATTCCCTTCTTCTTATACCATTGGTCTCAATCTTATTGTAGAGATAGATGCATGAGAGGTCAAGAAGAAGAGAGGTGGAGATGCATATTTCTTGCCAGTTGAGGAGGGGGAGGGTGAAAAGGAAAGGCCCGAGGAGAGGGGCATGGGTGAGGATGGTGAGGAGAGTAGGAAGGATGTGGATAGAGGCATGAGTGAGGGTGTTAAGGAGAGGAGAGAGGAGGCAGTTGCACTAGTAATTCAACTCTTTTTATCATTTTCCTTTCAAAGTATTCTTTGTTAGTAAACTTAAGATATAATTATTCTTACAACATATATTGTTGTTATTGTAGTTTTTTCTCACCTTTGTGGTTGAAGTGCAGCTTATGTTAGATGCTATAGTCATCGGGAGAGGAGTAGTTAGAGTTTTTGATCTCATGTGTGTTGTCATGGAATGTGACTCCCCTTGGAAAGCTGTTAAAGTCAGCATTTCCGAGGCCATTATTTAACTTTCTCCATTTCCCTACCCTACCACATTTGCAGACACTTTAGCAGAGTGTGTCAAAGGGTTTGCAATATGGGATGTTTTCAGAGATGAAACTTGACACTCCTCCACAAGAGGCAAGTAAATGTATTGGATTATTTATTTATGTGTTTAACTGATTGATTAATGTACGTTGACTTATTTACTATATGTGTGTTTTTCAGATTATACGAGCAAGAGGTTGTAGCTACACTACGCCCTAATGAGAGAGTACAGCTGTACTCGAGACGCAGACATCCCGCACCCCAACCCTTGGGATCACCCCTCCTTCCGTTCACAAAAAATATGAAGAGGTGTGCTATATTTTATGAGTCATTGAGTTCTCTTGCCTCCAATAGACAACAAAGGAGATGATGACATTTATTGTATAACATTGCTTATTATGAGGACCTTGATTACTTTAGATGTATATATGATGATGATGTTACTATTTAATGTGTTTATGTATTAGTGTTTGATGTTTATGGTTTAATTTTGCATGTTTGATATATTGATTATGGTTTATGGTTTATATAGATTCATCCATTTATGCTTTGTTTATAATGCATAGAATGTTTTTTTATGCTTGTTATGTGACATTCCATTTATTGTATAGCATTGCTTATTATGAGGACCCTGATTACTTAAGATGTATATATGATGATGTTGTCACTATTTAATGGGTTAATGTATTAAGGAACAAGATGTTATGTGATTATGGATTATGGTTTATGGTTTATGGTATATTAGTTGTATGTTTCTTCCATGTATGCTTTTTTGGGTTTTACTTGCATGCTAAACTTTCATATATCTTCCATATATGAAACAATTTTATTGATTATCACTTAAGTTCATTATGTTCTTTGCAATTATGTATGAATGCTAACGGATATAAATTGGGTGCATAATTGCAGGTTTCATTGGATGGTCACGAGAAAAGAATAATGGAAATCACAAGGCTACAAATGTAAAGGAGCTGAAATGATATGAAACATTTGACAGTGTGAGTTTTGGGTCCGAAAAGTATGCAAGGAATCCTACACCTGAAAATGGGTGTGTTGAAAAAGAAGATGAGACTTCCCACCACTGGGCATGCAATTACACATATAACTTTTGATGGAGAAGATAGAATTATACAAAAGTTAGTATGAGAGACTTACATTGGATAAGTTACTTTTGGAGCAAAAGGTTAAGGAATTGTTGGACAAGGTTGGAGAACTTTCCTCGAATAATATGGAGTTGGAGGTTGATGTCAATGGTTGGAACTAATCAATAAGAATTGGGAGACCATGCATGAATCAAACAAGATAATGGCTGAAAATCAACTAGACAACTTTACTTCTGTTCTTAAAATCCATGAACGTCACAAGGAAGAATGGAAGAAGTTGTATATGGAGGCCAAGGGGGTACTATAGAAAATGTACCAATCACTCCCACAAATACAATTTTGATAAATGAATAGACAAATTTGTAATAAAATGTCAATGTTCATGTATTTGTTATTCTAGATTTCATGTAGCATTTTCAACAACTTAATTGTGTTGTTTCCTATGATCTATTGGCTCATATACTTTTACTTCACTTGACTTTGATACACAAATAAGGAAAATCAATGTAATCTCCAAGACCTCGAAGATTTGAATGAGAATCAAGTGTTGCTTTAAAATGCACAAATGGAGAAATAAATATCATGAACACATCCTTCACCTACCAAAAATCATTATTCCAAATGGATGACTTATCTTAATTAGCCTTACAAGGATTTTAGAGTCATTTGAGTGAAAAAAGTAGTCAAAGGTTATCTATTTATGTAAATGTACCCTAAGCCATTCAATCCATCTAGGAAACATCTAGAGATTTTCTCATCACTTGGAGGTGTTATGCAAAATATCCATATATTACAAGAGTGGTCCTAGATTGGCTAAGAGTAGGAATTTGAAGCATACAAAGGTCAATATTCACGTTGTCAAGTTCCAAAGTCAAATAAAGGGTTTCTTTGAATCCTCAAAAGTTCAAAAGAGTAAAAAATACATAATTTAAAAATGCTTAGAATCCTCAAAAGGAATATATTTGTATGGGTTGAAACCAACCCCTAGAGAATGGTATGAAAATATCATTTAGAACCTCATATACATGAATTTTAAATGTTTTAAATTTGAAGATACAAATTTATTTGTCAAAATAGTTAACAACACGACAACATGTCTAATGCTTTTATTTTCAATATAAAATGATTGTGTAGTTTATCTTCAAGAATATTGTTCATCTTCTAATGTATCTAGGATTACACTCATTACCTATGCATCTTAGAATATGATGCCTTGTAAAAGACATATACCACACACATTTGTGAGAGTATTTCTTTTCACTTCACCTTTAATACTCTAATTTTATATTTAAAATTTTAGTTTTAAAATTAGTTTCTAAGTTTTCAAATTTTATATATAAACTTTAACATTAATTATGTTATACACATTTATATTGTTATATATTTATTTATTTTTCTTGAAATATTTCATTATCAAAATTTATATGAATTTATGAAAAAGTAAAAATGTATTTTTCAATGTTCTACATCCACATCCACATATATACCGAAAGTCTAAGTTAAGTTGAGGTGTCAAATCTGCTTCTTGATAAAAATAATTTATTTAATTGATGATATTTCCATATCCATTTTTCCATCTACATACAAAAATACAACTTTATGTGGGGTATAAAATGTCTCTCACCAAAATAAATAGGACCCTCAATCAAATACACAATAATGGATTTGATGGGATCACAATAAAAACACCTAAGAACATGTAAAAGGAATCTAATAAAAATTGAGTTAAGCTTGATATAGTTATAAGAGAAGAGAAGAGTCAAAATTAAGAAGAGGAAGATATTTGTGTACCTTATGCTCCAACATTCATTATAGTAGTTAGAATAACAATGGCTAACCCATAATAAACTATTGGATAAGTAGTTTCATGCTTACGAGAAATATACAAATTTCATTGTAGTTGTTGACGCTTAAATGTAGTCACAAAATCACACACTTACTATTACATTCTTACTGCCAAGTATGTTATTTTATATATGGATCTCACGTAATAAAAGTATTCACTAATGGCTCATCCCTTAGTCATGTTGTTAGTTAGTCGGTTGTCATTGTCATTTGTCTCATGATCATTAGTTGTTTGCATGATTTTGGTAATCTCTAAGAGGGTCTTAGCTATCGTTATTTGGTTATTTATCATCTTTAGTCTCCGGCGAGGGCGCTTGCAAAGGTGTTGGGGTACCCGTCGATGCCACAGTCCTCTTTTTGGGCACCTCGGTCTTGGTTGCACTTTGTTCACATTTAAAATTTTGAGGTCGGTCTTTATGGTTTTATGGTCTCATTCCTGTAGGTTCTAGTCGGCATGTCAGGCCATTGATGTTGAAATTTGAGCAAGACATCCCTATATAAACATAGCATACTCACTACCTTATGGGTGGACATTCTACTATCAAATGATAACTACCTATTAAGGCAAATGACGCATTTGGGCATCTTCTACATCTGCATCACACAAACATAGGGGAAAGGGTTGTATTCATTCTATTCCATCCACCATTTGCATCTTACATCTAGTTATTTCCCCCTACTTTTGCGTCATTGACACTAGGGCACCCTAGGCACACAATTGCACACATAAGCACACAAAACTACATTAGGTCTAGAATGTAGTGCAATGCTTAGTCGTAAGTCCACCATTATGGCAGCTAAGGTCAGTCTGATCCCTTCATTTACATCTTTATTTTTTAGGAATTTGATGCTTTGTATGGGGTTTTACAAGTAGATCTTCATCACACAACTACAACGACATGTAATCAAGGATATTGCGATAACCAAGCGACCAAGATGAAGGTACTGCGAAGACCTTGCAACAATATTGGAATCGAGATCTTGAGATTTTATATGAGACCAGAGCACCCAGATTAAGACTGGGCACCCACAAGTGCCCTAGTCCTCTCCTAAGTGCCCCAGCCTAGACAGATCTTCATTCATTGCAATTGCTTTGGGTAGGAATATCGGTCCCTATCCAATCCGCACAACATCTCTTCCAAGATTGCACATAGCGAGGTAAGTTAATTTTAGGTTAGTACCCTATCCCTTCTCATTTCCATTATTTCATTTCATTTAAAATATCAAATAAAATTATTTAGTATTTACATTGCATTTATATTAGTCATTCCATTGTTGTTACTAGTATATATTAACATATAAATTTCCTATTTCAGTTAATCATTTTAGTGAACCCATTTTTTTATAATACCTTGCCTAGGATCTAATCAAACCCTAATGGCTAAGCCTAGGCCATCTTCTTCACCCACCATGTCTCATGTTAGCGTTAACCCTATCTATGGTGAAGGTGTCATTACTGAGCTTAAAGCTCTCTATAGTTCTACCGTTTCTACACCCGAAAATGTCAAATAAAAACTTCAAGATGGATTACAACATGTACCTACTCCCTTTGAAGATTCACCTATAGGTACTAGCATTATTGATGATCCAATAGCATTTACTTGTTGTACACCATGTTATATGGTTACTTGTGATCCACCTTTTGATCTTTCAAAAGAAACATTAGATGATTCTCTTATTGATTACTTGTTTGGTATTGACACTCGTTCACATGAGCATATTGATTCCCCTTCTACTCGACCATTGACACTATTCCCTCTCATGACTCTATCTCTTATCACATTGTTTCTCATGATACATCCCCTCCTAGTTTTCATATTCCTTCACATTATGTTGATGATCCTATTAATAGTGTTCTTAATGATATCCTCATTTTTGAGTCTCTATCAGATAATGGTGAGACACTTGATGGTCATGATTCTCCTTCTTTTCATGCTTAGAGTGTGACTCGCCTACTCCATTTCTATCCTCTCCTACGATTGTATTGATCACTAAACATGAGTTACCATCATCTATCACCTCTTCTTCTCCTACCATTTCATCTCCTCTTTCTAGTTCACCTATGTCTCTTGGTACATATTCTATAGAAGTTTCCTCTCTAGCTACTTCACCTATTATGGATGTTTCGATGCTAGTCTAACCATTGCTATGGGTATTCAATCTATATCTCATACCATAGCTTCCTTGGCACCTACTACTAGTGTGCCCTTAACATCAGACCCTTCTCCATCACCTTTGGACATCCCTATGATCACTCACAATGGAAAATTGCAACCACTTAACACATTATTTCCATCTTCCACCATCCCTTCACAAGATATCCTTTCTCTCATGCATGTCGTAGGATAGTTACAATCTCAGGTTCAATATCTCACTCTAGAAAGTAGGGCTTACTATGCCTCCATTGACAACAATTCATTACATGGAAATCGTCCCTAAGAAGATTCATAACTCTGCATTCCCTCATGATTTCACTATGCCTACTTTCACATGTTTTGATGGTATGGGTGACCCTCATGCTCATCTTTTACATTATCGTAGGGCTATGGCCTCCTATTCTAATGATATATTATTACTTAAGGCCTTTCACTATAGTCTTACCGATGAGGCATTACAATGATACACTCATCTCCCTTTTGGGTCCATTAGTACTTTTTATGACATGGAGGACACTGCACAATGGAAAAATGACATGCGAGCATGGGAATCTACAAGTGACTCTTCTCGCACCCGACCTCCCGAGGTCGTGCCAAACGACAAAGTGGGGATGGAATACACACGAGATGCAAATAAGCTAGTTAGGTAATCTTATGTTTTCAACACACAATGGCGGGATCTACGAATCTAAAGCAAAGAAGGCCTCCTAACTGAACCGGTGTGATAGATCATTCGGCAAGGATAGGCTGCTTGAAGGATCCAATCAATATCGAGCTATGTCATGATCCAATCTATGGGTTGTGGAATACGTGGAAGATAACTTGTGGGTGCTTCGTATATATCTCGCCAACAAGGTCATGAAAATGGAATGGCTAAATATGGAATGGTTTTGGTGTTTTATGGATGATTCTCGCTTGATTAGTTGTTATGTTTAATAATGATAGTTGTGTGATAATGTCTGGTGGGAGTGGAGAGGATCTAAACACTAATGTTCATAAACCATTGTCAACGTTGGATTGATTTGTAGGCCCGTTGGGTTGTGGGACTTGTGGATCACAACCGAATGTTTGTTCTCTTTCAGGTCCTTCTACATTCATACAGATGTCTATCAAGGTAATCTATAATTTGGCTGACTTGACTAGAACATATGTGCTTTGTCGTCTTCTATGTTTAATCCCCTTAACCGTGAGCTGATTTCTAGTAGGTGCATGTTGTTGTTCGGAAGACCTGAATTATGAAATTTTGGTCTATATCAGTTATTTCTGCAACAATATTTGGTTGAGGCACGATTGGCTCAAAAACGTATTCCCTGGGCTCTTTAGGTCCCGTGATTGTCATACAAGATCAATATAAACCTAACTAAAATGAAATAAATTGACTATGCAAGATATATCTGCAACATATATGTATTCCTCTGTTTTTGTATTTTTTTAATAGAATTTTAAATGTAATTGAAAGAATAACTAATCTAATAACAAAATTAAAACAAACAAGGTAGCCCGGTGTAGCTACTTGCATGTGCAGTTGTGAGATAATCCTAAATAACTAGATAGCTGATTAACTTAATTGAAAGATTCTCGATCCTACCTTAGAAATGAGGAATGAATCATAGTTTCTCAGAAAATATCAATCCCCACAGCTTCCCTGGTAATATCGAGAATGAAATTTAACTGAAATGAAATGTTTCACTACTCTATTTGATATATTTTAACTAGAACTTTGTGAGATAAAACTTGGAATTTACGAGAATAATGGAAAATCCAGTAGTGTATGACTTTGTCCCCTCGAATGATCTCCCATTCCTTCGTGTTCATGTGAATCCGAGGAAGAGTGTGTATATGCTAGCATCAACAGAAATAGGTATTTGAACAATGGCAGTTTGGATATAGACCGAATAAAATGCGAGTAGGAGAGGGACAACACAAGAGATAGAGCTTGGTATATGTAATTCCTAGTGGGATTTATTGCGGGAATACAACGCAAGAGTACCAAGAGGTTCTAGAATCCACCTTCTGTGAAGAACACAACCTGCAACTCTAATGGATGCAATCTATAACCGATACTACTACTCGCTCTAAACTAATTTGTATGAACAACTATGAACAAGACTGAAGAAAGAAGATTGAATGGCTTCTGAAAGCAAAGAAAAACTAGCATGGATGCAAACATGAAAACAAAATGAACTCTAAGCAAGAATTGAGAGACTAAACAATGGAAAATGAGAAATTGAGAGGCAGTTTTGAGGGGCCATTTGCTTGAAAACAAGCTGGCTATTTATAGATTTCACATTCACCCAAAGGTGATTCCCATTAGAACTCTTTTACCATTAAACAATGGAGAAACACTATTCTAGGGGACATAAAACATTAATACGAGCCAAGGCGGTGGAGAAAAGCTGGTAAAAGTTAAAAATTTACGCAAGTCATGATCAAGAATGTCTTTGGAACATGATGAAGGACTACCACCCCGAGAAGGGCGGCGGTTTCATCACTAAAGGGAAAAAAGTTAAGAAATGAAGGGTAGAGGAATAAAAAAGCATAAGGAACATGAATAAAGCATTTGAGATGCTAACATATACTTCGTGAGCTTTTCTGGATCCGAACACCTTGCGAGGTGACCTGTATCATCATTGGGGCATGTGTAACATCGTTTTGGATGACAAGAGTACCCTATAATTTTGGGTACGTACATATTGTCCCCTCGGAGAAGCGTTTTAGCCATGAAAATGTGTAAAACGGTGGGTCCGAGTATGGTAGTCCCAAAATGGGAAGTTAGAAATTATACGACACACTTTGTGTGTCGAAATGTTGTCATCCAAGTTCCCGCTACCTACAAAATGGAAAGAAGACTCAAGTGTAGATAGACAAAACAAATCAAAAAATAAATACTAAATTAGTATGAGATGAGGACTTACCATTTGTGCGGGGATGAGAACTTACCTCCATTGGCGCTCTAAACCTATGAAAGGGGCACTCGAAAATGCATCAAAACACAGACACACACACACACACACACACACACTATATAATGGGACCATTTTCCTATTCATTTGCACATGTTGATTTGATAGTTTTTGAGCTCTGGGACCCATGGTGATGGTTTTCAATGAGAATATAGTTGAAATGTTCGCATCGAGATAGTGATCATGCCTCCGTGAGCAGAACCTCGACCCACAAAATCTCAGGTTAGTTCTTCTTGATTATTCGTTTTTGCACCCTAAATGTAAAAATGATGAAAAATTTGTCGTGGGGGGTATTTTTAGAAATGTCAGTTTCAAATGTATCTCTTAGGGGGACGCCTAATGGGTAGGCTTTTGTTTTAGCAAAAATGGTCATTTTTTAGCATTTTTGAGCATTTTTAGGGTATGCGACCTATTTTGAAACGCGGGACAGGACTGCCACCTTGAGCAGGGTAGCGGTTACAGGACCGCCACCTTCTAAGGTAGTGGTCACAGAACCACTACCCGCTTCGGGTATGGCGATTCTCTCTAGTAATGCCAAAACAATACTTGTTTGAATTCATTTTTGCATTTCTAGCATTCTTACCTGCTTTAATGATTTTTTTCAATGCAATCTTGATACTAACTTGCTCCTTCTTGCGTGTTTTTGTGTGTTTTGTAGAAGAAGGAAGAGTACATCAGATGGAGCCGAGAGAGAGAGAGAGTGATTGGCTTCCAGCAGTGCTAGATGCACTCTCTCAGGATGAGCAGGATACTCTTCAGAGGGCAGGCATATTGAGGATCACATGGGTCCCCCACGTTACACCTGCTAGTCACATACTATGTGACTTATTTTCTTACTGGGATGCAGATCGGAACACTTTTTGATTTCCAGGTGTCAGGGGTGAGTGGACTATCACCTTAGAGGATGTCTACCACATTTTGGGAGTCCTAATTATTGGGAGGAGACTTTCATTTGATACAGTCAGTATCCAGAGCTTAGGTGACACAGTGGGCCACCTATATGGGAGACGTAGTTGTCTCCACTAGTTTGAAGAAGGGGGTGAAGGTCCGTTCTATTCCTGGCTTGCCCATCCCTCTGATCCTGTCAGGCCATCATGGGCATCCTTGCTTCGAGATTGATTAGGGACAAGGAGGGATACTTTACTATATTGTTGGGCCCTGATCGCGCGCAGATTCGGGCATATGGTTGGATTTACGCTGGAGAGCTGATATACTTGGGACTACCTATCACGACTTGTATAGGGTGGTTTGTTTACAGGGATAGTCGTTGAGCCATCCAACCTTGGTTATGAGCTGGGTCTATGAGCATATCATCCCTTATGGGAGAGGTATAGAGGTGGCGGATCCAGAGCCGCGAGGCAGCTAGATGGATAGAGATGACGGTGCTTAGAGCACCCCACTAGCTAGTTACTTCCTTGGCTACTGAGGATATGGAGGCCACACCTTATCAGGCCATGACAGGGTTGTGAGGCGAGGAGACCTTCACTTTGATTTCCTACTCTACTATAAGGAAACTTGTGGATAGGATGGGGAAGGTAGAGACACACCCCTTTGATCGAGTGCCTCAGTTTGGCCTTGCTTACATTGATATGCTTCCCCCAGTGGTGCTTGTGTTCAGATCAGTTCGGGAGGATAGGGGTGGTCTTAGGGACCGAGGTTGGACAATTGTTACTCCTGGCATCCCTATTGCAGCCAGGAGGGTGGTACGCGCCTCGAGCGAGTCGGTGCTCCTCAGGCACCTTTACTTGGATTGTCTCCGGCCCCATCCATAGCAGTGATGACCCTATTGATATAGACTCCAAGTCTGAGGAGTTCACAGGGGGAGAGATGGAGGAGGAGATCGAGGACATGGAGGTCAGCGAGTTAGGTGAGGGAGAGGATAGCGATCCGAGTGGCATGACACTCAGGAGATTTTACAGGCCGAGAGGGTAGAGTAGAGCGCAGAGAGGGTGACTCTAGTCTCAGAGGAGTTACTTTCTCAGGACTTAGGTAGAGAGGATGAGTCCGTGGTAGGATGCTATGTTGCCCCAGACATAGGAGGAGGACATCAGTTAGCGGTGACATCGCATGGCGCTGATCCTAGTGATCCCTCTTGGAGGCCTGGAGATCCGAGTGAGTTGTCACTCTTCTTTTAATATTTGTTTTTAGCTAGGATTTCCTTAGTTGCTATCTCTCCTTTTGTTTGTCCTTGGTTTCATCTTTTGATTATTTTCTAACTTTTTTTCTCCTTTGCTTGTAGAGAGGCTGATGAGTGGTGAGACTTGATTCGTCGGGTATGTACTAATGCCACGATGCTACCTATGGAGAAGACTCGTGCCGAGCTATCCATGGATGCAGGGAGCCTTCTTGGCAACCGGGTAGGCATACCGATGTTTTTCCCCATTTGGCATGTGGCCAAGATGGCGACTTCCTCCATACCGAGTTAGTGGGTATAGGACTCGCAAAGCGCCCGATGAGGAGCCGCTCTCATAGCGAGGTTACAGCTACCGTTCAAGAGTGTGAGCCCTCAGTGCACTCAAAGCGCTGGCGTAGCCGGAGTCCTAGACGTGGTCATGCGCCTTCTGAGGGATCCCATAGGGATTGAGAGGCCACTTGGCTCTTTTTGTAGTGACTCTTGCTAGATTGTTTATACGATCATTTTGTATTTTCCAGGCTCATTGAGCATTTTGACCATGCCTAGTGCATGATGACATTGTACATAAAACTTGATTATATATATATATATATATATATATATACATCTCTTTTGGATCTAGATCTCTTTGTACCTAGAGTTTTGTGATTCATTTTCACATGTATACTAGATGTTTATAAAATTTTGTTTTTATATGCTTTTCAGAATGTATGCAATGGAGAACAAATATCACAAATGTTTTTTTTTTTGTATTTCGTGATGCTGATGTATGATGACACAGATGAGCTTTGTGATCTTGAACTTTAGTTTTCATAAGCAATTTTCTCGGTACTTCATATTGTTTTGACAAAATGTGATGATGAATTGGTATGATGAGCAGATGTACTTGCCCCACTCCTAACTCCACGCAACTAGTAAGATGCGAGGGCTCACCACCGAGAGCTAGAAAGGGCACAAGCTATGAGGTGTGTTGAAATGGTAATGATGGGAGATAGACAAAGGGTTGGTGGAACCAAACTAGGACGCTACAAACCTATCTTACTCAAGTGACTCCATAGTTTAGAACGCGACTTGCTTTGTAGTTTATTCGAGACTTGGATCCATAGATGGCCACTTGGTTGACAAAATCTGGCTTTCTGGGTTTTGAACTCTCTTGGAATTTTGGATATCTGATTCATTTTTTTTGACTCAAGATTTCAAAGGTTTGTTTGAACTATTTGCTTATGACTTTCAACGTTTCATGTCAGAGAGGACCCCCTACACCTTGCCCCATGCTACTAGTAGGAAGTATGGGCTTATCACCATGGACAAGGCACAAGCGAGTAAAGTTATTCCCATCCTTTCCCAACCCTACGTCACTAGTAAGAGATGCAAGCTCATCACCAAAGGTTGGTAGGGCAAGGAAATGTGTAAAAGTAAAATTTTCTATTTGATCTATATTCGAATTACTTACTTGAGTGAAATGTCGGTATGTTCTTATTTCCAAAGAGATATATATACGGGATAGATGTGACACCATGGAGCTTCTAGAACAGACCATAGGCAAGACACCTATCCTAGGAAGAAACCAAAAGTGAGAACAAGCATGCAGGCCTTGGTATGGCTACCGTTAAGACTTTGTCATATCTAGCTTTAATAGATGAAATGATTATGAAACAGTTGATGATGTTATGAAAATGAAGAAGTATGATTTGAATGCTCTGTCAATACCATCACAAGTTTGTAATGAATTGCTTAAGAGAAAGTACCTTGATCACCAAGTCTTACGAAACGAGTGAACAAAATGAACCTATCTAAATGAATATGTAATGTAGATATAATTATACAAATAGTGCCTATGCTTCATGCATAAAACCATTTAAGATGCAAGGAATTGGTGATTCATTGAATTCATCACCTCTAGTGTGCACAAGAGATACGCACCATTTCCGTAGTCTTTCATGACTCGATATGGGCCCAACCATTTGGGCCAAAAATTTCTTCCTTCGTCGGTTTTCTTGTCGATCATTTGTCTAGTCTTAAAACTAGATCCCCTTCATATATTTCTCGCTCATAGGCCTTTTTGTTATATCTTAGGGACATCCGGTCAAAGCATAGGCTCTATCATTGCATTGATGATTTAACTGGCCTCGTCTAGGATTTCTAGTTGGGAGGCGTGCCTCCTATAAGCTTCTTCATCTAGAATCCTTGTAGTGAGATGCGGAGATTGGGTATTTCAACCTCAAGCGGGAGAATTGCTTCTACCCCGAATACCAGTGAGAAAGGAGTTGCTCTTGTTGGTGTTCTTATAGAGGTTTGGTGGGCCCACAAGGCTGGATATAATTTTAAATGCCAATCTCATTTGTTTTCTTTTACTGTTTTGAGGAGAATAGCTTTCAATGTTTTGTTTGTCGCTTCAGCCTGCCCGTTGGCTTGAGGGTAGTAAAGAGAGGCCGTGTGATGGTTTATTTTGAACTTGCTACATAGCTCACGAACCTCATCATTCTTAAAGGATGTGTCATTATCAGAGATAATGACTTGTGGGACACCATACCTACAGATAATTTGGTTTAAAATGAATTTGGCGATCACCGAACCTGGTACGGTGGTGAGAGGCATGGCCTCTACCCATTTGGTGAAATATTCCGTGGCTATGATTATAAAATTATGGCCATTGATTGATGAGGGAGAGAATTTCCCTATCAAGTCTAGACCCCACGTGGAGAAGGGCCACAAAGTTACTATTGGTTGCAGGGATTATCTTTGGTATGTGAATCTCGTGAGAGAATTCTTAGCATTTGTGGCTCTTATGTACAAATTCTCTTTGCGTCGTGTTCGAGAGTAGGCCAGAAATAGCCCATCCGATGTATTTTGCGAGTGGTGGCGTGACCACCGAAGTGGCCCCCACATATCCCATTGTGGGATTCATGAAGAATCTTCTTGGATTCTTCTATGTTGACGCATCTTAGAAGCATGCCATCGAAGGCTCTGCAATAGAGCACTTGGTCTAAAACAACATATTTAGCGGCAATAATGCGTAACCGCCTTCTTTGTTGTGGTGTGGCACTTTCCGGGTATGTATGGTCCATGATAAAATTGATGATATCAGTATACCAAGGACATGTAGAGATGGGGGTCTGGTTTCGACAAAGAATACACATTCATCAGGAAAGTCTAGATCTACCAGTTCACCTCCATCTAGTGGATTGTCAGCTAACCAGTCTGTAATGATTTGTCCTTTAACAAATTTTTGGTTTATGAATGTTAACTCAAATTCTCCCATTAGGGTTATGAAATGGCCAACTTTTTTAGACAAGGACCCTTGCGTGAGAAATGTCCATAAATGGTTTGTCTTCACAATGACCTTTGTTTCTTGATTTAACATGTAATGTCTTAAATGTTTTGTTGTAAAAATTATGGCAAGGCATTCTCTCTCTTCCTGTGTGTAATGTGTTTCATAATCGAGTAATGTTTGGCTAATGAAATAGATCGCGCGTTCTCGTTTGTCATCGTCTTCTTGAGCTAGCATGTAGGCCAACAAGACATGAGTAGCTTGTGAGTATAGGATTAAAGGGCGGTTTGGCTTGGGAGGCATTAGCGTGGGTGGTGACAACAAGAAGTGGTTAATTGCTTTGAAAGCCTCATTGTAGTCTTCATCCAATCGATACTATAATATTTCTTGAGTAGATTGTTGATTGGATGAATGACAAAGCTTAAATCTGGGATGAACCTTCGGATTGCACCGAGTTTCCCAAGAAATGACCTAATTCCAGACTCGTCTGAAGGTGGGATCATTTCGAGAACAACCCATATTTTTGCCGGATCAACATCAATCCCTCGTGAAGATATAATGTATCCTAGAAGTTTTCCTCTTGTTACACCAAACACGCACTTCTCTGGGTTTAATGTGACACCATACTCAATTAGTCATGAGAGGATGATACGGAGGACTTCCGAATGATCACAACATTTCTTGGCCTTGGCCAACAAGTCACCCACATATGATTCCACAATTTTATGGATAAGATCATGAAATATATAAGTCATTGCTAACTATTACGTAGAGAGTGGCATTCTTAAGACCAAATGGCATGATAACATAACAATAAGTTCCCTAGGGAGTTATAAATGTGGTTTTGGCTTGGTCTTGTTTGGATATTTTGATTTGATTAAAACCTAAGAACCCATCCATGAGGGACAACAGTTGAAATCCAGCCATTGCATCAACGATAACGTCAATGGATGGTAATGGGAAATCATCCTTGGGACAAGCTTTGTTAATATCCGAAAATCTATACAAATGCGTATCTTCCCATTCTTTTTGTGAATAATCAACTAGTTTGATGAATCCTACTTGAGAAGTTTTATTACTTCCTCTTTTACCATGAGAGCCACTTTTGGCTTCATTGGTCTTGACTTTTGTTTAATTGGCTTCACATCTAGTTTAGTGACAAGATTATGTACCTGACACTGTGGTGCGATACTGTCATTTCTTTATAATTAAATGCAAAATCCTTTTGATGTTCTTTGAGGATTTGGGTGTGTATTTGTTAGGAAATTAATTAATTATTAATGTTTACATTATAAATATTAGGTTTGAAAGAATATATTGTTTCAACAATATATTATTCATGGAGTTTTGTTGTACCCGTAAATTTATAAACGGGTAAGTTGTTTGATACACTTCCTATTTTATAGGAAGAGGTTTGTCTATTATATTGGCTATATATTAGCCTAATGTATTGCAAAGATTAAAAGGGACAGTAAATATAATAATACAGAGTGTGATTTATCTGTGCAAATATGTAGCTGCTCCTTTATTTGGTACCAGAGCAAAATCCAGATGAGAGTCTTGTGAGAGGGATGAGAATGTAAAAGAATTTGCGTAGTAATCAGTATTTGGAAGAATTTTTTTAAAAGGGAACTCTTTCACCAGTGTGTTTCGTGCCATTGTATTCTTGTACGGGTTGTTGGTTTGGTGGCTGCATGTATGAAGTTCTAATGCTCTAATTAGCATTTATATTGAATCTGTCATAGTTGTACATCAACAGTGCTCAGCAAACTTTGGTCGTGATCGCCCCTACATCCATTGTCAACGGCTGATTGGATTTTCTTCAGTCCGTCAAATTTTCAATTGCATGTGATTGGAGTATACTGCTCAAACTTGGCTCAACTTTCCATTGTTTGGAGACTCAGCTGCGGACATCCCAAGGAGATCGATCATTCAAAACACCCAACAAAATTCGGTATTTGATCTGTTTCCATTTTTGTAGGCATTTTGTTAAATCTGTTCATGAAATTTATCAGTCAAAGATAAAGGCGCAGATCCATATGATCTATTCAGTTTACAGCGCCCAGCTCGCGACTTGCCCTCTGTGATCTACTTTATCAAACATTCATAATAAAAGACGTGCGGCCATATGCATATTTCGTGAGTTCTTGCCAAGTCAGCGGTAGCCGTAGCGCCCAAATCAGAGGCTTGGAAGTGGCGAAGTTTGCACCGTTTGGAGATCTTTTTTAAGCCATGTTTGTGGCATTCGTACTCATTGGTGGAGCAAACCAATACAGTTTATTAAGTTTGTGTTATTCTATGTTGTATGTCCAAAAATCTTTGTGATCAAGTTTTGTTATCAATATAGTTTTCTTTTTATTTCCTCGTTCAACATCACCATCGTCTAGAGGAATGCTTTCACTATTTTGGTCTTACATCCAGCCGTCCCTTTTGTAATTAAAAAGTTTTTATTATTTTAGGGTCCATTGTGTTCTAGTAATTTTGTCTTTGTAATGTTATTGTAAATCAAGTTTGTGTTTTTTGGGAGTCTTCAAAAGTATAAAGGTAGTCTTGTTGAGTTAATTGTTGTTTTTAAAATCAAGTCAAAAATCACGAGTCGAGTGGTAACTAAGAGTCATATTTCATAGTTGATTCATCATATGTTATGAAGTCCTTGTTGTTTTGTCAAAGTCATGTAATTGTAAAAGTCAAATAGGTGATTTTAGGTGGTGTCAAGAGTCTTGTCAAAAATGCATTGTGAGTTAGAGTTAAAAGTCCAAAAATAATTTTTTTTTTTTTGCCTCACAGACGCATTTTCGGTAGAATCCGACGTCTATATTGTGTGAAAATGAATAAGTTGAGTCACATTGAAAAATTTGAAGGCAAAGATTTTCATACCTGGCAAGTGCGGACTCAATTATTCCTAATCAACAAAGACTTATGGGATATTGTTGATGGAAAAGAAAAAAAACCGACAAATGCAGATGAAGCAATAAAATGGGACAGCAGAGATCGAAAGGCTACAACAATCATTGGATTGGGTCTATCAGATGCTTATCTACATCATATAGACTTAAAAAAGTCCTCTCATACAATCTGGGTGACATTGAACAAATTGTTTGGATCACAAATGGGAAGCGCAACGATATCCTTAAAGCAAAGATTGTTCGGCCTCAAGATGGAAGAAGGTGAGAGCATGGTGGAGCATATCAGTAAGTTTCGATCTATCTGTAATCAACTTGCTGGCATAAAAGTAGATGTACCTGATGATGATGCTAAAGCAGTATTACTTAATAGCATGCCTTCATGTTATTCTAATATGGTCTTTACATTAAGCAAAATAAATCCAAGTCTAGAAGAACTTATTTCTTCTTTGTTAGATGAAGAAAAAAGAATTATGGTTGTTGAACTAGAGGAGACCTGCAATGTTTGGCGAAACAAGAAAGCATTTGGTAAGAAAATGCCCAAATACGGTTCAACCTCTAAAGGGTGAAGAAACAATTTACATGCTACTATTGTAAACAACCTGGTCATATATCTAATAATTGCGGGAAAAGAGCACAAGACTTACTTGATGGGAAACTACAAGATAATGCCATGATTGTTGATGAAGAAGGAGAAAATGAAGAGGAAGAAAATACCACACATCAAAGTGACGAAGATTTTCTCTTCTAGATGATTTTTAAATGGAGGAAGGAGGCACATGAGGTGGAGGTCATTCAGCGACCTCTCGTTAGTCGCCAACAGGGGCCGCATGAAGTTGTGGTGACAATGTGTATGTGATTTTTCTTTCATTTGAATTGCGTTTGTTGTGTGCAGTATGATTTCAGAGTTCCTGTTTTGGATTGAATAAGTGAAATGTTCACAATGAGGGGGGGAACATGGTCTCATTGTTCCATTTCCATTATGTTTTATTGTTCAGTTTTGAAAGCAGTATTTCCTACATGATTCCCTTTTGTAGTGACATTGTATAATATTGATCAAAAGTATTGTAGCAATCATGGTGTAAGGTTTTTGGTAAACCTGTAAAAACCAATTGTGTAAGGTTTTTGGTGATCCTGCAAAACCAAGTGTGAAAGGTTATTGGTACACCTGCAAAACCAATTGGTAAGGTTGTTGGTAGAAGCCGGAGAAAACCATCAGTGGAAGAAATGTGCGTTGGCACATGTTCGAGTTTTGTGCAAGCCCAATGTTGCACATTTGCGGAGTTGATCATGAGCACACAGAGGTGGCGAGCTCTGATCGGTGAGCGAGATATGTTGTACCATGTAAACATTAAGGGGGGGAATGTTAGGAAATTAATTAATTATTAATGTTTACATTATAAATATTAGGTTTGAAAGAATATATTGTTTCAACAATATATTATTTATGGAGTTTTGTTGTACCCGTAAATTTATAAACGGGTAAGTTGTTTGATACACTTCTATTTTATAGGAAGAGGTTTATCTATTATATTGGCTATATATTAGCCTAATGTATATGTTGTACCATGTAAACATTAAGGGGGAATGTTAGGAAATTAATTATTAATGTTTACATTATAAATATTAGGTTTGAAAGAATATATTGTTTCAACAATATATTATTCATGGAGTTTTGTTGTACCCGTAAATTTATAAACGGGTAAGTTGTTTGATACACTTCCTATTTTATAGGAAGAGGTTTGTCTATTATATTGGCTATATATTAGCCTAATGTATTGCGAGGATTAAAAGGGATAATAAATATAATAATACAGAGTGTGATTTTCTGTGCAAATATGTATTTGCTCCTTTAGTATTTCTATTTCTTGCAGAGTTAACGAGGATCCCAACTTCAAAATTCTTGGTTCTTCCTCCATTCCAATGTTTATATCAATGGTTTCTTCTATCAAATAAGCGTTACCTTCTTCAAACTCGAGGGGGCTAGAGGTAGTTCCGGGCTTTCTCCGTTTTCTATCTCATAGATATCAAGATCTTTCTATGGAGGAGACTCCACCGTGGGATTTCCAAAGTAGGAAGAGGAATGTGGTATTAAGGAAAGATAAACTATCTTTGTGAACAAGGTGTAGCTCCGCATAGGTGTTTAGATATTCGAGAGTGACTTTATCACTGTCAACATGATGTAAGATAGGAGATTCATTCTTAGTTGTATGTGTTAGAAGAGGGTTTGTTGACATTTTCTTCACCAATGGTTCAGTACGAATTGATACCTTGAAAATTATATCTTCTAACTCATTACTTGGGGTGAAACGCGAAGCTGAGGTTGTTATTGAATCTGTGAGAAGGTTTTGTTCTCGTGGGATTACCTCAATGGATATGAAGTCAAATATTTTGCTTAGATCTAATACCGTTGTTTTATAGAGTTGTAAGTGCTCAGCTCTAGTCTCATATACTTCAGAGACCTGGTTTGCAACTAACTGTGAGTCTCCTAACACTCTGATGTCATTAACACCAATCCTTTTGGCTATGATGAGGCCAAGGAGGAGGGCTTCATACTCAGTGCCGTTGTTTGTACATTCAAAGTTCAACTTAAAAGCAAAAGTTAGGATCTTTCCCTCAGGAGAAGTAAATATTAGGCTGCCCCGACTCCATAGTGGCATCTAGCTCCATCAAAATGGAGAGTCCAATATTTACTAGGAAAGATGGATGCTGGGACATTCTTCACGTCTATTTATTCTATTTTGGTTAGTTCTACCATGCAAAGTTCCTCCGTTGGAAGAGAACCAACTCCTAGGGTGCATCCCATACATGCAGAGTCAAATGGTAGGAAAATTGGTAGATCTTGTTCTAGTAATTTGACAATTTTTGTAGTAGTTCCTAATGACACTGTTTCTACAACGTTAGCTTCATCCTTGAGGGCTGGGATGCTCTTGACTAGGCTCGTAATTTCTAGTTCTGTTGTAGGTATTAATTTTTCTTCTAGTTTGAGTCAATTGGTTTGTTGGGAGTTCAAACTCGAGTGAACACTGGTCTTTTCTTCAAAGTCATTAGGTGTATGTTGAATGGTTTTGGGTCACCTTTTTTGCTATGAATATCTTTACTAAGTGTAAGAATCTTATTTCCTGGAATAACGTAGAGGGAATTGCTTTCATGCGATGTATCCATGGTCGACCAAGGATCATATTATAGTTGGTTTCCCGATCTATGATATAAAACTCGGTGAGGATTGTCTTGGGTCCTAAGGTGACTAGTAATATTATAGTCCCAATTGAAGTAGCTTTAAGGCTATCATAACCTCTTAGTGTATTTCTTGTTGTGGAACAATTTGTTTCTCCATATCCTAGCTTTTGAAGGAAAGAGAAGGGGACAATGTTAACTACTGCCCCATCATCCACCATTGCACGTTTAACGTAATTATTGTAAACCCACACCTGTAAATGTAAGGCTGGATCACCTCTACGAGCAATTTTAGCATTTGTTGGCATTTTGTTTATGTCAAATATAAAATCATTATCCCTATCGGCTTCCCTGGAGGGTGGATATCGAAGTCTATATGGTTTACTTGTGTTTGGGAGGTGGAGTGATGTTAATTAAATGACCTAGACCTAGTGCTTCTAATAGAGCAAACCTATGGGCGGGAGAGTTTTTCAACAAGTCCAAAAAGGAGATGTGAGAGAAGGTCTTTGTTAAGTCATTAATTAAATCATAAGCACTCACGGGTTTTACCAATGTTTGTTGAATGTTATCGGTTCTAGTGGATAGATTGGATTTGGTTGAGAAGAATATTCTCATTTCCTTATTATGGCTTCTACGTGCGGCTCGAAGATCTAACTCCACCGGACCAACTATCTTGGTTCGTGGCTGATTTCCTAATTGTGGTGTGACAGGTGGATTTAGCGAAGTTGAGGCTTCGTGATCATTATTTCCTATCATTACACCTTTTTTCGTCCCATTTGGATTTAATTTATTATTGTTATTGTGATTTGGAAGTGGATCATTGAAGATCTTAAGAGGTACCTTTTGGGGAGAGCGCCCTTGTGAAAGTATTTGGCGTAGGTGTCACAGAATTTGTTAAGAACATATTTATGAAAAGTTGTCTTTGTTCTTCTAGCAAATGTTGCATAAACTTATTGTAATCACGGAAATTCCTAGTGTCATGGCCTCAAATTTTGTGGAAACCACAATATGATTTGGGATTATAACTCCTAGGTTGTTGGTTTGACATGTGTTGTGGTCCAAAATTTGATTGAACATTTGACTATTATGATTAAAGTTTTGTGTTTGTTGTCTTTGGTTTTGGTTTTGATATCCAGTTGAGTTTTAACTTGGACCCGTGTCGGATCATTGTTGTTGTTTGTTATTGTTGTTGGGGATGATTAAAATCCACCGCGTTGATTGTTGGGGAAAATTGTTGTTTCGCTTATTGTTAATCGGTGGTGGAACATTTATAATGTTTGATTTTTTTTTCTTGTCAGTCACTCCATCATTGTCACTCCATGGTTTTTGTTAAGGATTTTAGGTCTTTGATTAGTGTTTGCGGTAGTAGGATAACTTGTAGTGTTTTGGTTGGGGATGATTAATCTCCCATTTTTTCCATACGTCTGCATGACTCGATATCTATTGTGGCTTGATCTATTCGGAGAGTGCTCTCAAGCACTTCATCATAAGTTCTTAGTGGGAACTTTTGAACTTCTTCCTTTATCTATCTCTTGAGAGAATGAAGGAATAAATCACATAGTTCCATCTCGATCCATATTTGGAGCACTCATTTGAAGAATAGAGGACTGTAGTACACCATATTTGGATGAAATGAGCAACATATTCATTGTGTTTCGCTTAATATGCAAGAATTACTCGATTCCTGTTCTCAACAATTTGTTCATGTCGAACGCCTTGATGAACTCGAAATGAGTTGTTTAAATGAATGTATTGAGGCTTGGTGTATTCTCAGAATACCAATTGAGGGCGATACCCTCTAAAATTTGGGGAATATATTAGCAATAACTCCATCCCAAGGGAATAGTTCTCGAATGGTGTGGCGTAGGCCTTAATATGTGCATTTGGGTATCTCTCTCCTTTGTACTTGGGTAGATCGGGAGAGGTCTTGGAAGCATGACGCTTAGTATAGTGTAGTCCAAAGTTTCTTTCAAATATTCGAATAAGTTCCTATCGCATAGGTTTCACCATTTATGGTGCTTCACGAGGGGGTAGGTGGAATGGGTTGTTGATGTGGCATAGCATATATATTTGTAGGGGCATAAGGAAATCCCTATCTTTAAGCGAACATGCTGGGAGAAGAGAACATATCTCTATGTGGTGATTTGGAATACATGTTTAAGTATGGAGGAGCATTGCTCAGGAATGGATTGTTTTGTACTAAACCGGGAGGTATCATATTTTCCACTGGAGCGGTGTTAGAAACGCAGTTCTAGTTGGAGTTTGTTGTGAATACTGAGGAGGCATGCCCAATGTGCCTGTTCCTGTGAGGAGGTCTACTTGGCTAGGATGATGTGGAGGATTGGAATTTCCTACCTGCATGAATTACAAATTTTGACTTGCTGAGCAAGTTCCAACCCTCTAACCTTCTTGACTAAGGCTGAGATGACCTCGTTTGGTGAAGATATGGTATTTTGCCTTAGTGGTGTTTGTTGTATACCTTGAGGTTGTATAGGCATATGGTACCCTGCTATGAACTGATCGTTTCCCTGCCAAGTATCACCGAGGGCATTTCCTATAGGTGGAGGAATGGGGGTGTTTTCTTGGAATGAGACCTCGGGTTGTATTTGCAAACCTCCTATAGGTGGGTACATACTTTGAGAGCATTGTTCACTCCTAGCATAACATGCTAAGTATTCATCATCTAAAAATAGATATGGATTTGATTGTCTACTGATTTGCGGTCTAAGCAACACCTGAGGAGATGAACCAGATTCTCCAATGAGCGTCATGTTGTTCGAGCCTGAAGGCTTTGGTTCTTGTGTTTGAGTAAGCTGATCCAAGTTCTCTATTTGGAAAGAAAAACTATATCTAGTCCTTTGAGGTGGATTTTGTGTTGAAAATCGGTTAGTTGAATAGTTGTCACCCCATGCTGAGAGCGAGGGTGATGGTTATCTATTTAGTTGATCGTAGTATGCTTCAAGACCTAGGAGAGGTCTGCCATATGCATCGAATCCCGACATATTTGGGGGTATATGAATACCCGCAGAATAATGGGAAAGAGCGAAGGTGGATAAAATTAAAAGAAGAGTGTGAAAGTGAAACAATTGTTCCTTTTACGTAAGTTTCACCAATTTTGTTGGTAAAGTTGATGTGAAGGCTAATGCAGTGGAAAAGACAAAAAGTATACTAATTGGAAGAGCAAGTAGAAATAAGACTCCGAACCAGAAGGTAGGAAGTTTCACATCGGGTTCACCAATTTTGTATGATGGAAAAGTGACATGCGAGCATGGGAATCTACAAGTGACTCTTCCTCGCACCCGACCTCCCGAGGTCGTGCCGAGACAGCTAGTGGGGATGGAATACATGCGGGATGCTAGATAAGCTAGTTAGGTAATCTTATGTTTTCAACACGCAATGGTGGGATCTGCGAATCTAAAGCAAAGAAGGCCCTCCTAACCTGAACCAATGTGATAGATCATTCGGAAAGGATAGCTGCTCAAGGCTCCAATCAATATCGAGCTCTACCATGATCCAATCTATGGGTTGTGGAATACGTGGAAGATAACTTGTGGGTGCTTCGTATATATCTCCCAACAAGGTCATGAAAATGGAATGGCTAAATATGTAGTGGATGTTTTGGTGTCTTATGGATGATTCTCTCGGCCTAGTCCGAATTCTTTAGCTTGATTAGTTGCTACGTTTAATAATTATAGTTGTGTGATAATGTCTAGTGGGAGTGGAGAGGATCTAAACACTAATGTTCACAAACCAAAGATCAACGTTGGATTGATTTGTAGGCCCGTTTGGTTGTGGGACTTTTTTGGATCACAACCGAATGTTTGTTCTCTTTCGTGTCCTTCTACGTCATCACACGAGATGTCTATCAAGGTAATCTATAATTTGGCTGACTTGACCATAACGCATGTGCTTTGTCGTCTTCTATGTTTAATCCCCTTAACTGTGAGTTGATTTATAGTAGGTTTGTTATTGTTCGGAAGACTTGAATTCTGAGATTTTGGTCTATGTCAGTTATTGCTGTAACAATATTTGGTTGAGGCACGATTGGCTCAAAAATGTATTCCCTGGGCTCTCTAGGTCCCGTGATTGTCATACAAGATCAATATAAACCTAACTAAAACGAAATAAATTGACTATGCAAGATATATCTACAACATATATATGTATTCCTCTATTTTTGTATTTTTTTAATAGAATTTTAAATGGAATTGAAAGAACAACTAATCTAATATATTTAGAAAATGACAACTAATCTAATAAAAAAATTAAAACAAACAAGGTAGCCGGTGTAGCTACTTGCATGTGCAGTTGTGAGATAATCCTAAATAACTAGATAGCTAATTAACTTAATTGAAAGATTCTCGATCCTACCTCATAAGTGAGGAATGAATCATAGTTTCTCATAAAATATCAATCCCCACAGCTTCCCTGGTAATATCGAGAATGAAATTTAACTGAAATGAAATGTTTCACTACTCTATTTGATATATTTTAACTAGAACTTTGACAGATAAAACTTGGAATTTACAGAACAGTGGCAAATATAGTAGTGTATGACTTTGTCCCCTCGTAATGATCCCCCATTCCTTCGTGTTCATGTGAATCCAGAAGAGTGTGTATATGCTAGCATCAATGAAATAGGTATTTGAACAATGGCAGTTTGGATATAAACCGAATAAAATGCGAGTAGGAGAGGGACAACGCAAGAGATAGAGCTTGGCATACGCAATTCCTAGTGGGATTTATTATGGGAATACAACGCAAGAGTACCGAGAGATTCTAGAATCCACCTTTTGTGAAGAACACAACCTGTAACTCTAATGGATGCAATCTATAACTGACAATACTCTGCTCTAAACTAATTTGTATGAACAACTATGAACAAGAATGAAGCAAGAAGATTGAATGGCTTTTGAAAGCAAAGGAAAAACTAGCATGGATGTAAACATGAAAACAAAATGAACTCTAAGCAAGAATTGAGAGACTAAACAATGGAAAATGAGAAATTAAGAGGCAGTTTTGAGGGGCCATTTACTTGAAAACAAGCTGGCTATTTATAGATTTCACATTCACCCAAAGGTGATTCCCATTAGAACTCTTTTACCATTAAACAATGGAGAAACACTATTCCAAGGGACATAAAACATTAATACGAGCCAAGGTGGTGGAGAAAAGCTGGTAAAAGTTGAAAATTTACGCAAGTCGTGATTAGAAAAATGTGCTAGAAAACGCGTGAAGGATCGCCACCGCCAGGCGGCGGTTTCATCACTAAAGGGAAAAAGCTAAGAAATGAAGGGAAGAGGAATAAAACAAAGCACAAGGAACATGAACAAAGCATTTGGGATGCTAACATATACGTGAGCTTTTTTCGGATTCAAACACCTTGCGAGGAAACTGTATCATCATTGGGGCATGTGTAACATCATTTTTGTGGTACAATACCCTATAATTTTAGGTACATACGCATACACCTTCCTCCATTGATTTATAATCGTAATGTCCCTAAGGTTACTTATGATCGGTTACCTACTCTACATCAGGGATCCACAGAACCTATCAAGGAATATATTTTATGATTTGATGATTGTATCCACTAACTTGTCTTCTAACCTATAGATCTTGAAAAGAATTTTATTTTATTTTGTGGCCTCATTCCTCCACTCAAACATTGATTACATAAAGTATGATACATGTGAGTCATTAATTCTTCCATGCTATAAGGTTATTGCCTTAAAAGAAATTTTTTTCTCTCCACACACATCATAGATCCTCCACACACCTCTATGGCTATTTCCTCACCTAATTCTCTACCAGAGCCTCTGGTTGGGCATCCTAAATAGTCTCCATCTTTGCCTCTAAAGAAAATAAAACAAGCTCAACCCACTTCACCACAAAAGCATACTCCTTTGACTCTCAGTAACAAGCCACTCTTCCTATTGCTCCACATAGGCTACTTGAGCCTTTGCACTTCTCTCTTCATGCTCGACCACATGATGTGTTGTGTATATTACTTAATGAGTGATTAATTTGGTTACCTTCAAACTAACATCATCCACAACACCGACTATAGTGGAAAAGTGACCAACACTATTGTAATTATCATCGTATAAATGGCCATAGAGACAATGACTATCTTGCCCTTTAGGATAGGTTGCAACAACTAGAGGATAAGGGCATCATCTCCTTTGTTCTCACCCATGTGAGCGATCCATATATCCTCTACCTCATCAGATAGTTTCTACCACTATTGAGTCATCTCCTACATATGGTTCTTTGACTATGATATATCCACCACATTATGTTATTCATACACATTCCCCACCACATCCATCACATTCATTGCATCCATCACATTCATGATATCCACCTCATCATGTTACTACTTCACATTAGTAACCACAACACCCCACTTTCACACATCCCACCACAACTCCATATGACATTCAGTTTGGTTCATACACTTGTGTTACTTCCATTCCACATGCTTCCACCTCTCTACATCACGTTGGTCTTTGGTAGGTGATTACTCTCACCTCACCACCCATTAACGCACTTATGCTCTTCCAATTATTACTCAACCTTTGAGGGTTTGCTTTAAGAATTGTTCATCACGCACTTCAAAACTCATCTAGCACACCTCAATCATTTCCTAATGACACACTCTTGTTTTTCGTGGTTCATTCTTGACTGTTGAGGGATCTTAACTAAATGAACCTAATCATCTATACGTTGGGGGCATCACTACTTTCCCCCTCCCATTTCATTACATGGATATATTACGATTATGTTACATTGTTACCACATACATTCATCACAACATGTTAGTTTGATAATCATATATCATCTCTTTTCACATGTATTTTTCTATCATTATCATATTAATTACACATTACTGAATTCCATTCAACACACATTGTGCTTAACTCATCATCATACTACATGTTACACATTTTATTTACTAAAAATTTCACTTAGCTCATCCATCACAATGCATGTACATTCCATTTGTAATTATTCTATGAATATTACATCAATCAACACTAACAAGATATACAACCATCACACACATTCCAATCATAATCACCAACTCAGGAAAAACCGATACAACACAAAATAACTTGTCACATATAAATCACATATGTCCATACATAGGTAGAAAATACAATCATCACTGGGGGTGATTCCCCTACATCATATACAATCATGATAATCAAACCTCATCATCATTATCACTCTCGGGTACTACAAGATCCCTAGAACTAGATGCCTCACCACTCACTCTATGTCGTTGTTCACGGCCTCGATATCGCTCCACTTGCCTATGTAATAAGGTATTCTCCATAGAATGCTCTGCAAACTGACACTGCAACTCCATGAACCATACAAATACATCATGTACCAATGGACCACTACTCACCGCCTCGCGGGTTTGTCGAGTCTCCTCACGTGCCTCATCCCTCTTAGCTATTAATAATACATATGTAACTACCGATACAACCACTAGCTCAAATAGATGGGCATGTTCACCCATAATATCATCCACTCGCTCCAATATACCACCACCAAGCACATTAAGTCGACACATTCCACGTTAATGTGCGTATATAGGTATCAACAATCAACAACCAATACGCATTGCCTACAAACACAAATTACACAACGCGTTAGACAACCACATATATAACAATATAAGCATACAACAATGAACATGACTACACAAATACTTACACTCCACTATAGTAGTTACCATAGGGTCGGGGACATGTGCTTCCCCACTCTTCCTCCTCCTACATGTGGCAGCCATGCTAGATCCACAAATACTGGGAACAACAATACCCATCGATGCACCGCCCACCATGCACAATTCTCCTCTATACTACCAAGATTGTTTACATCTACAACCTCTATCTCCATATCTACCTCATCTAGATTAGGAGGTACTAATTTCTCTCTTGTGGCGCTAGCCTGGCCCTAACCCTCCTCAGTTCTTTGATAGCTCTTAACCATATATATGGCTTTGGGGGCACATCTGTGCCAGAAAACTAACGCATAATCTATCCACATGAAATAACTCCACATGAAATAGCTCCACCGTGCACTGAAACATATCCTACATACATATATTCCATCAAATACACCATCGCTCTATGGAATCCTCGGCCATCCTCCATAATCATGGTAGGGCCTTCATGTGATGGCCTTGGGCCCCATCTTGTCTATTAATGCCCTGTTAGTATTTGTATCCATAATGTGCCCTGAATTTTAATCCACCTCCTCGCATATATCTCAGGCATGGACCGATCTACTCGTGGACCCCCAACTAGCCTCAACATCATTATATGCTCATATGCCCACACATGTAACAATGTAGTAGCTCATATCCCTCCTCCATGCTCATCATGCGTAAAATGGTACAAATCTCTGTACAAGTGGGCTAACACACATCGGGCCCATGTATATCTAGTACTATCCTCCTCTATACACCTGACATATGTCATGCATCTTATACAAGATGCCCATGCCACCTCCCTCCATTGCTATAGATGAAGTAATAACAATTGCTATGAATTTCCGCAAGCGTGGAACACTAGACCTCATAATAACATCTAGACTAATATGAGCCTCGACAGGTGTCTGAGTCCCTACAAAATACCGTCTCACCACTTGCATCTACCTATCCATGTCCTCTAATGGCATCACTATACCCTCTCCCCAACAACCGAAAACCGTAATATCCAATATACATCCTCCAATGTCACTATCATCTCCCTAGTAGGAAACCAAAAGGTACATGTGTTTGCACACCATCTCTCACATACACAAATAAACATCATACATCGACATCCCCCATCTGTGCTACATGTTGTAGGCTGATACATGGTCCATAACATCCCACTCATCATCCGAAAACCTAACCCAAGCAATGTGCTCAAATGACACCCACCGTGAAACTCCCTTGAGTGAATATCCCTCTACACAACACAAAATGACAACAAACATTGCGTTAGAACACCTTATAGGTACAAACACACTCACTTATCATATTCATATACATAAAAATTTCATTTTTCATCATCCTAGACCAAAACACACACATTCTAAACCAGGTGCCCAGATGCAGGATTGGGGCACCCTGGAGAAGGACACACGTGCCCAGTTTTGGGTACTCTGTCCCAAGGGTCACTAGCGCCCTCACCACTATTGTCCAGGTCCAAATTGCCAAGAAAATTAAAATTCTCAAAATTACAAAAATCACTGAAAATAGATCATATACCATAATTTTTTTGAAATAAACATTACACTTACCAACTCCACAATCATGAGTGACGCTATGACAGTCGCCACTCACTCAAATCAGCTAGGATGCATTGCTCTCACTTACGAAATTTTCACTCACCTCATGCTCACTTTCATAATCGTGTAAATAACAAATAAAGTGACTACTTACTTTTTCACTTTACTATTTATAGTCCCTTTTTCACCCACATTACTATAGTCATTATTTCGGACACATTTTCCCAACTAATACACAATACATTGTTTTCACCATATCTTGTGAAAATCTACTCCGATTTACACCCGTTCATAGTGTTATTTATATAATTATTGCTACCACCATATTGAACATGTTATGTGCACTTTATCTTGTATTAAACTTATCTTCCAACCAAATCATACACATTTTTGTGATTTCTATCACTTTTCTATCTATTTCACGTATGCTCTCAGCTCAACAATCATTCTTCTCATCACTTCCCCTTTCACCGAAAGGGGGAATATCATTGGGGTCATCTTATAATTCCCTTTATATCATTGTGTGTTTAAAACATTACCAATGTGACAATCCAAAGTAATTATTAATTCACAATGCGACACTTCATTGATAATTCCCCCTAATGACGTAATATGGGGGCAACAAACGAACAATATTTTCTACACAACATTCCACCAATTCCCCTAATGACGTAATTTGGGGGAAATAATCAAATAAAAAATAATTCCACATAATCATTTATTAGATTCTAAAAACTTCTCCCTAATGACCTAATTTGGGGAAACTAGCGTAAAACCTCTCCAAGAGTAATCAATCGATCAATCAATCAATGCATTTATATTCCTAACAATCAAAATTGTATCATTTTATCAATACAAAGTTAACACAATCTGCCTCCTAGATGACCTAACTTAGGAGATTACATTTATCACTTTCTCAGATGACCTAACTTGGGAAACTATTCTACATCTCACATTCACTTCCAGATGACCCAACTTGGAAGCCATTTCACATTTTGTGCTTTCTTCTAGATGACCTAACTTGGAAGCCATCACATTGCGGTGACACCCATGGAGTGGGGGAAATATTTCCTTTCCTATACCACTCCTATATGGGTCAACTATTTGATCAAAATTGTCTAGATCCTAGAAAACCACAAATCTTTGATCGAGTCCATCTGCAACGGCTAGATCTTGAGGATGTAGTTAGAGATTGGAGAATAACACACTTTTCTCCCTACACTCTTCCTCTGGTGGTAGGACACCCAAATCCTCTAGTTAATAATTTTTATACACACATTCGGGTTGGGAACTGATCACTCCCTACCCCATCTCATCGTCATCATATAATGTTCAAAATCATAAATCATCTCACATTTCAATCATCACTTTTATTTAGCATACTTCATCATGGTATTAGTTTTTCACTATGTTATATAGATCAACCCATTAATCCATGGTTTGGCACACTTTTGGTTCTTTTGGCACACTTATACTACACATCTGTGCATTCTACTACAACACGGGCTTCTCCAGACTTATATCAGGTACACATCTCTATCTACTTTATGTTACCGAGCTTTCGCTCACCAACATAAAGTGGGGGAAAATGTAGTCACAAAATCACACACTTACTATTACATTTTTACCGCTAAGTATGTTATTTTATATATGGATCTCGTGTAATAAAAGTATTCATTAATGGCTCATGTCTTTGTCTGTTAGTAGTTAGTTGGTCGTCATCATTGTCATTTGTCTCACACAATTGTTATTAGTTGTTTGCATGATTCATTCATCTCTCAAAGTTTCTTAGCTATCGTTATTTGGTCATTTGTTATCTTTAGTCTCTAGCTAGGGCACCTGGAAAGGTGTTGGGATGCCCATTGGTGCCCCAATCCTCTTTTTAGGTGCCCCGGTCTTGGTTGCACTTTGTTCACATTTAAAATTTTGAGGTCGGTCTTTACGGTTTTATGGTCTCATTCCCCTAGGTGCTAGTCAGCATGTCGGGCCATTAGTGTTGAAATTTGAGCAAGAGATCCCTATAAAAACATATCATACTCACTACCTTATGGGAAGACATTCTACTATCAAAAGCTAGCTACCTACTAAGGAAATAGACTACATTTGGGCATCTTCTACATCTGCATCACACAAGCATAGGGAGAAAGGGTCATATTTATTCTATTTCATCCACCAAATTTACATCTTAAATCAAGTTATTTCCCCCTACTTCTATGTCATTGATGCTAGGGAACCCTATGCACATAATTCCACACACAAGCACACAAAACCACATTGGGTCTGAAATGTAGTGCAACACTTAGTCATAAGTCTACCATTGTGGCTAGCTAAGTTTTTTGGAATTTGATGCTTTGTATAGGGTTTTGCAAGTAGATCTTCATCACACAACTACAGGGGACATAAGCGAGGATATTGCAACAACCAAACAACTAAGACAAAGATACTGCAAAGACCTTACGAAACTATCGAAATTAGATCCCGATATTTTTATAGACCAAACCACCCATATTATAGACCAAGAAGCCTAACAAGTGCCCCAGTCCTCTCCCAGGCCCCCGATCGAAAATATCTTCATTCACCTGTAATTTCTGGGTAACATTATCATCCATGTCCTATCCACACATCACACTATCCAGTCCTACACACGGTGAGGTGAATTAATTTTATGTTAGTACCCTATCGCTTCTCATTTCCGTTATTCCATTTCATTTAAATTATCAAATAAAATTAATTAGTATTTATATTACATTTATATTAGTCATTCCATTGTTGTTAAAAGTATAGATTAACATATAAATTTCCTATTTCAAATTAAATTTCACCAACACATACATATTTTCCAACAAAATTCACGCTTCTAAGATTTATGCATAAAACAAAAATAAAATTTCTTTGATTTCTTGCATTTCCAATCATTCCCTCTAACTATCTTCCGGAAACAATTTTTTTCTCATGTATCTATATAATTATAGGACTGATATACATTCTCGTACATTTATTTTACTTTCCTTTAAGAATGATATACATTCCATACATTTACTTTCCAAACATCAACCTGCTCTTTCCTATGATACATCTATCTCGCATATTCTCTCGCATCTTCAACACATAACATTACATATTATACAAAATATTCAAGGCTTTGTACTATACATACAATAAAATAATGTATTGTATTCAAGGGCATTCAATACTCACTTCACATACATGCTAAGTTTCTAAAAAATAAATGATGATGAGGATTTGTTTCATTCATTTTCGAGCCACCTATTGTTATAGGAAAAAATGATCATTATGTTAGTATTTTTCTCACATATTTAAGTTTCGTGTGAAGTCACATTCACACCAATAATTCAGTAATTTACCTGTAGGTTCCCCTTGTTGTTTTTCTCTCCTTTTTACACAATTAGTGTCAAGAAATTTGAAGCATTCATAGTCTTTAGCATGGTTGTTCAAATATTCTACAATGGTTGGCCTTTGAGTCACACTATGGTGACATCATCTACCACTGCACTAAATTAGGTAGCATGTGGGGGATGGTTGTCTCATTTACATCTCCAATGAAATTAAAATCTAGTGCATTTGATGCTTGTAGGTTTGTCCTAAACCTCTCAACACTTACAATGTATGCCTCGATTTGTCCCTTTGTGCTCGATGGTGTATCCAACACTGACTTCAATAAGTTTTTGCATGTGTTAGCCTAAAATTTGAACTAGTTTCTAGCATCAACCCACCAACTGTTTCAGGAGTACCTGTGACATATAACACACTATGGAAAGTTATTTAGTATACCCCGCATAAAGAATAGACGTAGAATAAATACATATATAAAAAATACACTTGTTTTTAACCTCCTTGTACAATTGAAAACCAACCTCATACCATCCAAGCATGTTGATTATTGTTGTGTAGATAGGGGACAATCTTGGCTACTACACTCATTCGTAACATTGGACTGTGAATACACATTGTCACCTACACATGAATGAAACATAAAGTCAATCTTCTTTTTCCACTAGAAACAACATTGTAAATACAAACACCATTAACAATACATGTTGAAAAACATCGTACGACTTAAAATAAGTGCAATACCATCCAAGCATGTTGGTTTCTCTTTCTTGGACACTAGGAAAACTTTTCTACCACCCTCATTCACAATGTTTGACCATGAATAGGCATTACCACCTACACATGAATGTACATAAAGTCAGTCTTCTTTGTCCACTACACAACCACGAAAAGTAAAACACATATTAACAACATGAGTTGAAAAACATAATGTGGTTTTCAAGTTGACTCTAGGACAAAAAAACCTCTAGCCATCTAGTGTCAGTGGTTGTTGATGTGGTGAGGTGGGGCCATTAAGGAACATGTCTTCATTTACAATACTTATAGGGATAATTTTAGTGGCGAATATTCGTAATATGGAAAAAATTTCATTTTAGGAAAATTTGAAAAGGAAATTTTTTTGAAGCGGCTCGGTGTCCCATTCGCCTAAAATATATAGTATATTTTTTTGGGGGTCAGCTTCACCTTCATTTGAAAACATATCCTATAAAAACCTAGGTGATTACTGGGTAGTATACCTCAAGTAGCTTTCCAAATTACCAATCTTTGTGAAGTTTGAACTCACATACTCTTAAGCACCAGAGACTACTGTTAGCCTGTGAGGGTTAGTTGTTGACGCATGACAGGGACATTGTTAACGCGCAACAAAGAGTTATTGCAGACACACGACAAGGAGATATTACGAGATGCACAAAAAGAAATAGGTTTGACGCATGACAAAGAGAGTTAACGTGCGACAGGGCATAGCGGTTGACGTGCGACAAGGGTAAAGTTGTTGCGCAACAATAACTTCGAGGCAGTGGACGGCGACAAGTGTAGAGTCGATTGACGCTGACAGAGACCTCAGATAGGGGACACGTGACAGAGACCTCACACAAAGTGGACAGAGTCGCTACTTGGTTCTTTTGCTGACGCAAGACTCTCTTCAAAATAATGGAAGGTGCTAGCTCAAAGAATGCGAAGAACCTGAAAGTAAGTAAGAAATCTTAGAAATCACTCTTCAAGTATTTTGGAAACTCTGTGGATACAGATATTGAAAATACCAACCATATAGATGCCACCACAAAGAATCAAAATATTGACTGTGTGGAAGGTATTATTGAGGTGGACATGCATTCTACATAGTATCAAAGTCAAACAAATGAAACCTACGATAATATGCTAGATCTTGAAGATATTGTTCCTATTGGGGTGCAACTAGAAGTGCATCAAGATATCACACATACAAATACTCAACAAAATGGAACACAAAAATCAAATTCAAACTCCAAGTATAAGAAAGAGGAAACCGGGTGATTATGATATTGCTCAAAATTCTACTCAAAAAAGTAAAGCATTGAAAAAAAAAAACAAGAATATGTGGACCATTGGTAGGACATACAAGTTTGATTGGGTAGCTAAATTTCCATTTATTGAACTGTACAATCATCTAATTTGAAAAGATACCATCTAAATGTACATGTACAATATGTACGTGGAAATTGGGAAAGCAACGAAAAATGCAAATCTGAAGCTGGACACTATAGAAAAACATTGTGGAAAACAATATTTGACTGTAACAAGGGCGGATGGCCAGAAAATCAAAACACATAGGTGGAAAATTGAAAAAGAATGCATGCATGTTATATACACAATGGAATATGAGGCAGAGTAGAAAAAACACAGACATCTCTTGGAAAAGGGAGGAACGATCACATCGCATATTGGTAAGATGAAAGAAACAAATCTACATGCAAAATTCATACAATTCTCTACTCTATTTCACATACTAAAAAAGGAAGACCGATTTTAGATTTCCTAGATTTTAAAGTTTTGTATCAATTTAATGCAATGTTGAATGTACCTTAGTCTCATTGGTCCGAAATTAGTGGATGGGAAATGGAAAAATGCCTTTGATGATAGAGAAGGAAGATTTGAAAGAGAATGTAAAAAAGTAAAGTTTATCTCTCTTTCAATTGATGAAGTAACATGTGATCAACAACAATGCATGGGTATGTATCCACATCTATACTTTAGAAAATCATATAAGGATACCTCATCTTGTTGGGTGTTATGAAAATGGTTGAAAACTGCAATGCCGAAAACCTACATAAAATAGTTGTTTCTCATTTGAAAGATATTGCTGGAATGACTGATTATGAAATTGCTATGAAGTTGGTATGCGTTGGAGCAGATGGTGCATATGTCATGCAGGGTCACCGAACAGGGTTGTGTGTTAGATTACAAACAACAGTGGCCCCATATATGCTACCAATTCATTGTATGGTTCACAGAATGAATTTAGCGTATAAAATGGTAAGCAACCACGAAAATGTTGCTAAATTAGAAGACCTTATAAGATAACTTCATGCCTATATGTCAAGCAGCCCAAAGCGATTTCTCGAGTTCCATAAATTTGTAATTGGAATTACAGATGGCAAAAAACTTCTGAAGGATGTTGAGACTAGATGGATCTCTTTGTATGAACCTGCATGCAGAGTTCGTGAGGAGTATCCTTCGTTGGTTGGTTTCATGCACAAATACTATCATGAAGTTGATAGGGCGAGGGACTTATTGTTTCGTTTAACTGATTTAGAGACATTGCTTACATTGGTTGGTATTCTTCTAATGTTAAAGAAGATCAATACACTAATGAAGCATGCACAAGGTAGATTAATCTATATTGTGGATTTTATACGGATGAGAAAAATGGTATGTCAAAGTCTTGATATATTGTATTGTTCCCAAGATAGTTTTGATGCACCTATTTTTGAGAATTGGAAAGCTTTATTAGATCTTAAAAATCCTAGCACCTTTTTGAGATTTAATATCCATGATCACCTCTGTATCACTATTAATGGGAGGGAAATACCACTGCACATTTTGTAAAAACGTCAAGATATTACAGGATCAGAACGAGAAGATGTTCCCGTGACACATAATCTCTTTAAGTCTGTTATAGTTGAAACAAGAATAAAGCTTAAATTTTTTTTAGAAACCTTGTCATCGAAATTAGGGACGCGTTTCAGTAAAGATAAAATTCTGGAAGTCATGGGTGTGATGAATCCTAATTTTTGGAATACTAAAGGTGGCCGTGCAGACTTTTTCAGAAAGCATTTCCATAAATCCATGGGTACAATAATGGAACAATTTACAAAGACTTCAGAGCTCAAGGGTATGGAAATCAAAGGTATCTTGAATGCTGATTTATTAAAGTTTCAATCAAAAAATTTTGCAACAACAATGAGGAACCAATATTAAATTTTAGACGAACCTTCGAAAGTGGTGCTATTACAAGGTTTGTGATGAGGAATCTATCAAAGTTCTATCTTACAAGAAGATATCAGTGAATATTTCAGATTATATGAGTTATGCCAAACAATGATTTTGGGGTCTATGGAGGACGAAAGGGTTTTCAGTGCATTATCATTTATAAAATCAAAACTGAGAAACAAGTTGGATAAAAATTTGGAAAGTTGCATGAGGTGTTATGTTTCTCGATACTCCATCGAAACCTTTCCATTCGACAGAGCAATTGTGCATTGGAATTCCCTTTGCAAAAGAAGAGGTGTGAATAATACAGCTACAAGTACAAATATTCCCAACCTTGAGAGTGTAATTGGCTCATCGTCACATTCTACAAAAGACAACATCGAGTTTGATGAAGCTATTGATAATGGATTGTTTCAACTTTAAATAGGTATCTTCTTTATCTTAATCTTATTGTTTGTCACTTTACATTTTTTTAGCTCTTGTTATCATTAAAGATGTTACAGGTCTATATATTTAAATTTATTTAACTACAATATTTTTTTTTTTTGAAAACGTGGGTTGACATCCATCCGAGGAAGCTGGTACTTCTTGGGACTGACAATGTCAGGCAATTCACCCATCTATCTACTAATCCATTTCTCGTGTTGGGTTTTCTTAAAACACAGATCTAGCACATTACCAGTGGCAGTGATGATTTCAACTTTAAAGAGGTATCTTCTTCACCTTAATCTTATTGTTTGTTACTATTCATTTTTTCAGCTCTTGTTATCATTAAAGATGTTACAGGTCTATATATTTACATTTATTTAAATACAATCTTTTTATTTTTTGAAAACGTGGGTTGACATCCATCCGAGGAAGCTGTTACTTCTCGGGACTGACAATGTCAGGCAACTCACCCATCTATCTACTAATCCATTTCTTGTGTTGAGTTTTTTTAAAACAAAGATCTAGCACATTACCAGTGATGATTTCAATTTTAAATAGGTATCTTCTTCACCTTAATCTTATTGTTTGTTACTTTACATTTTTTCAGCTCTTGTTATCATTAAAGATGTTACAGGTCTATATATTTACATTTATTCAAATACAATCTTTTATTTTTTGGAAAACGTGGGTTGACATCCATCCGAGGAAGCTGGTACTTCTTGGGACTGACAATGTCAGGAAACTCACCCTCTATCTACTAATCCATTTCTCATGTTGAGTTTTTTTAAAACAAAGATCTAGCACATTACCATTGATGATTTCACAACAATCTAATACACAAGAGGTAAGTTAAACCCTATCATATTTGCAATTATGTTTAATTTCTTACCAGTGATGATTCTTTCTTGATTTCTTACAATTATGTTTAATTTATTTTTTATATTTGCAAAATGCTTTGATATATTTTTTTAACTGTGGGATAAAATGACAATTGAATTTTATAGAGGAAGATATTTCTATACTATACAATTCATAATCCATGATACATTATACAATTTATAATATACGTCCACATAAAATTCATCATCATCCATATATATCATATCATCACCATATCATTATCATAATCCTGAGTCCTGACACTACAATTATTATTAAAACAATTATTTATCTAATTTAAATTTATTAAAACAATTCCATGTTTTTAAAACAATTCATAATCATATCATTACAAGTATATCCGTTCTAATTTCATCTATATCCATTCTAATCATTAATGTCATCTATATCCATTATAACACATTCCATTTATTTATCATCTATATCCATTCTAATGACATTATGATCATATCATTACAAGTATAGAGAAGAAGAATTATCTTAAAACAAGTTTAAATGTCTAGAGAAGAAGAATTATCGTGCTTGAAGCTAAATCTACGTCCACATTAAATTGATCATCATCCATATATATCATATCATTATCATCATTCATCATCTTTCATCATCATCTATCATCATTCCATGTTTGTAAAACAATTATCCATTATCATCATTCATCATCTACGTCCACATACAATTCATGATAATCCAAGTAAACAAGAAACATACATCATCATGATTCATCCCCATCTAATGCAATCACCATTAAGAGTAAACCAAAAAGCATAAACTCCATATCAAATCCATATGCAATCAAAATTAAAGATTATATAGTATTTCAAATTTTAAAAGGCTATCAAATCCATATAATTAAATTCAAATACCATACTCAATATTAAAAGTTTCCACACTCAATATTTAAAGTTTCCACAATAATAAAAGTTTCAAGTTTTCAACCCTCTTTTTCTTTATCCATTTCTACTCCTGTGCTCCTTTCCCCAACGGTTTCTTCCACTGTGGTTGTACCCCTTTCCCCAACAGCAGAAATAACCCAGAACTTATAAGATCTTCCGCAACACTGTCCAAATTTTTTAAAATTATTTCTTCTTGATTTGTCACATCTCCATGTGACAACAAATTTGGATCAGCTATTGCCTTAGCTTTGAATAATATTTCAGGGTTGAAGCCGTGCTCTTTAATTATCCGCTTTAGTGTATTGTTTTGTTTGTTAACCAAAACAATATTTTCCTTCAAATTCTTTGCTGCGGATAAATTGTTCTTCATTGTTTCCAAGTGAACTTGGAATACCTTTGCTTGACTCTTCAAATTTTCATATTTCAACTGCACAAAAAGAGTAATGTCAATTCAAAATATTACTAAAAATAAAAATTTCAAATTAACAAGAATGATTGTTTGAAATTGATAGTACTTATAACCACTCTATCTCTCTCGGCATTTGCAATTGCTACCAAATCCTTGTCCTTAGACCATTTGTTAAAATATGCCTAGGCCTCGGCACTAATATTTTCCAATTTGTTTAATGAATTATCCAAAATGTCGTCTTTATAGTTGTTGTTATATGTGACAGTCCCACTTCTTACTTGGGTAAGTAAGGAATCCATCTTCGCAGGTTGATTCTGGACTGCAGCGTATAAACTATCCCTTTGCCAATAATTTTCATAATGACTAATAATCTCATTGATAAGAACTTTAGCCCTTCTCTCCCATTCTATAAGCTGATTGATATGAGGTAGAATAAACTCACTGACATGGGATTGACAATCATAACCAATTAAGTTTTCCAAAGGAAAAGGTAGCAACTGTTCACTATCTGAATCTGATGAAGATGATCTTGCTGGAGAAGTATGGGGGATTTCGGCAAGATCAACTGCTACTGTTTGTTTCGCCTTTGGGTAGCCTCGATCCTCGTTTGTGATAAAATTAATCAAGATTCAGATAAATAAATTTAAATTGAAAAGTATGTTTAAATTCAATATTGTAAAGCATATTTAAATTGAAGTATACCTGCTGGCCTTGAATCATCTCACGGGTATTGAAAAAACTAGTTGGGTCATTGCTATCAATGCCCAAATAATATTCATCTAAATTTATATTGTTCAAAATGGATGTGCCCATTGCAGACCTTTGGGCAAGCCACCAAGTGAGAGTGTTGGAATTCGAAAGGAGGAGGCAATGTTTAGTGTCCACTAGGGGCGAAGCAATTGGCATGCGTTTACCAATGTTCTTTTCATTGTTCCTCTAGTTGGAATTTTAAAAATGATTGGTTGAGTGGGTGTCGGTGTATTTGTTTGATCAGACTGCAATGTCTTTGAAAAGTACAAGAAAAAACATGAAAAATAGGAAAACAATCCAAAAAGGCAAAAACTATGAAAATTAAACATACTATCAAAAAGTTATACCTTGTTGTCGAGGGGTAGTTTTTCACGGTGCTAAGGGTGGCCATGTAGGAGTTGTATTCGGTGGTTGTTCAGAAGATACGAATGCATGCGACTGTATGGAGTGAGTTGGGGAAGAAGGTTGAGTTTTGAAACACGTGTATGGTCCAAAGTCCCTGCAATGTCATCAACATTAAATGTTATGTCAATTCATTTGGTTAAAATTTAAATTGAAAAATAAATATACAAATTTGGAATTTGTAAATAATATATGAGAAGGTATTACTTCTCTAGCGTTTAATGAGTTCAAACTGTTGAGGGTTCGAAGAGGAGTGAGCTTCCATTTCAGATTGGGAGTCTCCCAAAGCCTCAGCGTGTTGTTGGCCTCTTCCTCTTGATAACGCCTTTTTTCGGGGAAGGGCTTCAATAAATATTCTCTGTAAAACATAAAGTGTTAATAACTATGCAGTGCAATGTCAAAAATTGAAATACAAACTAAATAGTTTATACTGTTGTTCTGGAATGGAATATAAATTCCTCGTTAGTGCAAGTAGGAATTTTTTTATCTTTTAAATTTAAAAGTGCCTCGTAATAAAGGCCAAGGAGATAGTTTGTGGAATAAATGACAGGTTTTTTTGAAAGTTTTGAATTTGTTATGTCAGTTCTTTTTTTTTTTATAGATAGGTGCACCAATCAAATTTTTGTTTTGAGATAGTGGCAACTATGTATGCAATGGCCCAATTTGGTATATCTGTTTGGTGACCCTGCAAAACTATTCTGGATTGAAAAAATGAAATAACTGCAGCAAGAAAGTGGTGTGCAATTGATTGTGTATCCACACCACGCTTGGATTTATTGACATGAGCTGCAAATGCCAAACAGTGAAAATTAATATAAATTTATAACACCAAATTGTATCAGAATAAAAAATAGAATAAAAATGATGAATTAAAATGAATTATACTTACAATCAACATGGAAACCGAACGTTGATTCGAGAAATTTCTTGTCTTCTTCTAGGAGTGTTGCCTTCGTTGTAACAATTGGTAAATTTCTGAACGGAAGGCCCGTAAACCGATGGATGTCATTTGCTTGATAATGAATTGAAACATTCGGTCATCATTCAGAGTCACATAAAAAAGGCCGTCCTCTGAATTGTAGGATGAGAGAAGGTAATTCAAAATATCTGGATCTGTTTCGAAATGGGGCATATCAATGAGCCCTGTAAACTCACACGCATCCATCAAATATTTATATTCAAAAGACATCTTTAAAATAGTATTGATGTGAGGGCACAAGGGATTCCTGTAGATGATCTTGGCCGTGGATTGGATTGGATTCTCTTCTTGATTTTTTTCTTGAGCTTGCGGTTGGGAAGCATGTGAAGTTGACATTATAGTTGTGCTTGCGTCTTTGACAATGAGGGATACCTACAAAAAATCGAGAGCCGAAAGTGTAAATGAGAAAATGACCAGCGGGAGGGTATTTATAGGCCAAATCATGCATCAATGGCCTCTATTGACACACGCGTCAATGGGATATGTTGATGCACATCAATGGGTTCTGTTGACATGCATCAATGGGATCTCTTGATGCGCTTCAAGCCGAACCCATTGACGTGCGTCAACGCATCCCATCGACGCGGTCAACAGATGCCATTGATGTGCGTCAACAGATCCCATTGACACGCGTCAACATATGCCATTGATGTGCATCAATAGATACCATTGACGCGTGTCAATAGAGGCCATTGACGCATGTCAATAGAGGCCATTGACGTGTGTCAACAGAGCCGTTGACGTGTGTCAACATAGGCCATTGACGCGCATCAATAGAGGCCATTGATGTGCGTCAGCGAGTCCAGCGATGCGTGTCGGTGAGATCTGTTGCGTTTTTCTTGACCCGCGTCAATGATGGCTATTGGCGTCGTATTGTTGCGCGTCAATGGTGCAAACATGTCTGGAACTCTGATTTCTCGGCTCAAAAAAACTAGGTGAAAATTCGGTTTTGGAATACTGTCAAATTCACCTTTCGCTAAAACTGGTTCCGGGGATATTCGCTAGGTATTTTCCACCTATAATTTTATAGAGGTGTCTTAAAATGAACCCTGAATGCTTATCTCCACATATTTTTAGCACTTGCACATGAATGGAACACAATTAAAAAATTATGCTTATTTCCTTATGACTTGTGCTTAGCAATTGGTAGAGATACTTAGCACATATGATATGTTTCAATTACCTTCCATTTCTGGTGCTTGAAAAGATGACACCGACAAATATCACCTAAGAAACTCCAATTCCTTTAACACATGATTACATGTGTTTCCTCTCATAGGCTAGGGAAATTCGCATACGTGGAAGGAACCACATTTCCTTACCAAATACCAAGTGTTGTTGGTTGTTTAACTCCTCACCCATCAATTCATGTCCATCAAGATGAAGCATAATGCAATCTGTATCTGGAATATTTTTTTCCCTCTTAACCACTATCAATAGTTATCTTTCTTTTTTGAAGTTAGTCAAGAAACTAGATTGTTGCAACTTCCTCTTGTGTCAATAAAATGGTTCCACCCTATACACAAGTGTGTAGAACAAATGGTCCATTTGACAAGTACATTTTTTTGGTTATCGTACAACTATTTGATCTTCAGATAACAATGGTAAGCCTCGATAGATGCATTCGTTTCTTGATTTGCATGAGTGAAATTTCTAAAATTCTTTTCCCACATGGCTATCAAGTCAAAAAAATGGAAAATCAATGACAATATAATCCATGTGTAATCCTTTATGCCAAAAATTAATAAAAAAACACATGAAGGATCTTACTCACCGACACGTCCTTCGCTATCGCACCAAGTCTTCTTGAAGTACTCGATGAACTGAGTTTCCTCTTTGAATTTGTCAAGGAAGTCTTGAATCATTTAGAAGGTGTAATATTCATGCATCCCCATACCATACATGATGGTACCTAATCTCTCAAAAATATTCCACCTCAACTCCTTGTTAGTATACTTGTATACATTTTTCAACCATGCCCTGCACACATGCCATAGACATAGAAGTACATGACATCCAAAAACACTCCTATAAAAATAAGAATAAGAATTAGAAATTTCCATTTGGCAAGCACTTCACATGATTGAAATATGTTATAGAAATTTAACTTTCCTAATGGCTTGGATTTCAACAAATGTATCATTCGAAATGAAGGCATTGATCATCACAATCAACACATAATTTTTCCTCACTTTTGGACCTCCATGCCAACCACCCGTAGATGTCTTCAATCTTATTCCTTGATGAAATGGCCCATGCTATGGGCACCCCAACCTCTTGCTCATCAAAAAAAGTAAGGTGTATAATTGGTACTACAAGAAAAATGACATCAAAGGTTAGCATCAAGTGTAATATAACAAAAAGGGAAGAGTATTAATGCTACAGAAAGAATGAATCTTTTCAAATTTATTTGGATTACTTATGCCATATTTATTTGTGGCGAATGTTGAATCCATGGAGATTATGGAATTGTGTGAATTTTTACCATTATCTCACACATCCATGGTGTTTGTAACCCCATAATGAATGGAACAATGTTTCCATTAAGTCGTTGATAGAAGAAAAATAGGTCCCTCTCCTCTCGCATGCCATAAGTTCATGCTCATGGCATCATCAACATGATTTTGAGACCACTTGGAACACATTCTTTTCCATGCATTGATCACATCCTTTCTTGTTAGGAATTGGTCCCTCTTGTTCAACATACCCACCAAGAAGGGATCCTCTATATGTTTTTGATATACGATGTCCACAGGAACACCCATCAAAAAATATTCTCAATGTAACTTTTGCATTCACTTGATAAGTGTGGGGCAATAGAAACACGAGGGTCATTAATAGTGTCATTTACACCATGACAACACTCACCATTTTCATCACAATGAAACAAATCATTGTATATTATAATCATGACCATCGGTCTCCCATACATCACCTTCATAATGAAGTGGCATTGGCAACCCCTTTTCTTTTGATGCCTCCTCACTCTTTTACCTGTTGGTGGCTTATTTATATTGTCCTCAGGACCATATGCACACCAATAGTTGCAATTAAAAACATTAACATCAAATTCCATACAAATGTTTATGAAAATCATGTACAAAAAATAGTGTTACACAAGGTACAAACCAAGAATATGTCTTCATTGTATGCTCATTGTAATCAACTTTATCAAAGACGTTGTGTTTTGTGTAGACAAAAGTAGTCTCAACACTTTCAAGGGAACCTTATCCCTTTACAAATGCCTTGACTCTTCCAAGTGGGATGGTTGCACAAAGGTCGATGTTAGGCTCATCCCCAATTGGGGTCCATTCCAATTCTTCACCCAAGAATTGACTTTTATCCTCTCCTATCTCTTGGACAGGAATATTGTACATGTTTTCCCATTTGTTCCTCCTTCCCATCCTAACAAATATTACATGAAGTTGACATCGTTAATCAAACAATGCAATATTACAAATATATGAAATACACATGATTTTTTTTTCACATATAAATGGATGACCTTATCTATTAATCATAAACCTAGTAAGGCCATGCTCTCCTCCAATCAAGAAATCAATACCAAAAGTGCTAAACATTATTAATTTTTTGATTGGTGGAGAGACATGGGCCCTACTAGTTTGTGAGTGTTCGATAAGGATTTCCCATATAAATTCAGGGGCATCATTGAATTCTTCATGTATTTCATCACAAGGACAATAAAATAGATCTTGAAACATGAATAGAAAGAGCATGACCTACTTCCTTAAATTGCAATGCAACAACAACAATCAAGCTTCCTAAGTAAACATATTATTTCTATTACTATGATAATGACAACTTTTTTATAACTTGACAACATCGGAATGGTGATGGTTTATCTAATATATTCCACAAGTTTGATAGTGGGATATGGGAACAACTATACAATCCTAGATATGTATTCCAAGATTGGACACAGGGTGGTGGGGTAATATCCATCATTGTAGACCATAAAAGGAACCAAAAAAGGTGGCCAAATTTTCTAAGCACAAATTAGGAAAGGGAAATCATATAATAAAAATTTATTATTCATAATGGATGACACCACATGTAGTTGAGAGAGTTTTAACCTAGTTCAGTCTACACCTCTACATACACCATTGATCGTTCTAGACTATATAGTAAGGCATACAACAAATATTTGGAGTAGAGTGGGTCTAGGACCACCACATGTCTATCCCAATTTTGAGAGCATGATAGACCCCTCAAACTCACGGTAGAAGGTAGAGCATGAGAGTAAATATATAAGTAGTGATAAAGGCTTAAATGACAAAGTGTCAAATATATTGTTCTCTCTCTTCTTAAAATATTGAAAAACACGGTGTGATTTTCAACATGTGGAAAACATAATGTTTTTCAACATATGGAAAACAAATTGTTTTCCAACATGGTGAAAAAACAGTTTGTTTTTAAACATGTGGAAAACATACTTTTTTGAACTGTTAAAAAACGCAGTGTGTTTTTCAACACTGTGTTTTTCAAGACTGTTTTCAACATTGTGTGTTTCAAGCCTTCGCTACTTCTATTTTCTATAGATATGACCCTAGATATTGTTTAATGAATTTTATGTATTCCAATTCCAATCCTACAAACATTTCCTAACCAATAAAACCATCAAGTACTAAGATTTATATATTAAAAATTCCTTTCCACCAATTAGGACTTCAACAAGTGTGTCCTCTTCTATATTGACAAAATGAATAATTTCACTAAATGAATATCCTAATATAATTTACTTGAAATAAGAAGGAGATAATTTATGTTCAACAAAATTTGCACACAAAACCCATTATTGGCCAATTCAAATTTTGAGGATGAATAATCCAAAAGAACACTCAGCTTGAACTTTAATAAGGGAGAGTAGAATATATAATAAGATGATTGATTAGATGCAAGAAAAAGATATATAATGTATTATGAGAATAGGTAGTGATTAGAAGAAGGGTTATAGATAAACCTTTATGATGGAACAAAATGTTTCTAAACCTTGTATTAGGAATCTAATTAGTGAATTACTGAATGAAAATATGTTTTCTAATGTTGTTATGAATAATTTATGCATTATATTTAATTATTTAAAATGTAATTTAAATCTCGTAAGTTTGGTTTTGATTATTTTAAATAAATGATGTAAAAACTCACCTAAAGTATTACACTTACCATGCTTAAGAGTTGGTTTCTCATTAGGGAAGTGGAATAAATTTCACATACTACTGTGATGGTGTAACCATGATTTCCTTTCATTCCCAATCCATGTGCTTAATTAATCTTTATGTAGAGACTTATAAGTTCATAAAACCATATATCCTAATGTAATATTAGATTAATACTCATCTTCAATTTTTTTTTTTTTAAAAATAATATTCAATTCTTTGTTAGAGTCCATTTATTGGCTTAAATAATAGAAATCAAATACAAATATAGTTATCTTCCATTATCCAAAAGAGATTGCATGTAATGTTGAATACAAGGGAGTGTTTAATTTTGTTTCTGGTCAAATGAATTTTATTTTACATGATACTTCTATTGAATTGAATCTTGTAATAATCTTCAACATGTGCATGAATTAGTTACTAATTCATTGACATATGAGTTGGATACCTTCTCACTTTATCACATTTAATCTAAATCATCTTCACCTTTTTAAGAGACACTCCATTGTTTATTTATTTGTACTAATTTTGGTTTGAAGTTCATGGAACATCCCTTAAGGGCATTTTCCTCCTAGGCTTCTATGAAAAAACATTTTTGATTTTTGACAGCTATTGTAAATATTCATGATATATTTTAGTTTGAATGTAAATTCTATTTATGAAAACTTATAGATGTAGATTTACACATTAATTTAACGTAAACCCTATAATGGTAAAATAATAAACTATAATATTTAGGAAATAAATAGGGAATAATGTTTTCTACTTCTTATTTAATGGAGGATGAAATGTAAGACAAAATTATAATTTTATTTGCATCAAAACTCAAAGTTAAAAAGAGATAATGAGATAGTTAACTAACCTTACCTATGACCCACTTGCTTTAGTTTTGGTTTATTAGTTCATCTTAAACAACAACCCGAGGCTTTAAAGGGAATTGAGGACAATGTAGACTTCCTCCTTAAGGAAGGTACCAAGAGCAATTTGGACCCCTCTTCCCTTTCAAATATAAAAGAGAAACTTGAGAGTCTATCTATGCAGTTTAGAGCTCTGAAGGATAGAGTCCAACATGTTGAGAACAAGAAAATCAACCAACTTTCCATTCATAGAATTATATTCAAATGAATGTCAAGTAGATTTGTGATGTTTGTGGTGTCCAGGACACACCTAGAAGAATGGAAGAATCAAGAAGAAGATACTTTATGAGAAGTCAAGATCCTGATATGCAAAATGCCATCAACCTTTATAAGGCCCTGAAGATTGCTCAGAAATTCTATAACAAGTCTCTTAATTAGTTATGTGTTTGTGTTGTTGTTTTTGTGTGGTTTTGTTGTTTTGTGTTTGTTGTTGGGATCCTTGTAGGAAGATGGCCCCTGCCTATGTTTTTATCAGATTATCTTGCTCTTCTTAGGATTTTTTTGTTGGGAGTGGCCCCCACATATCAAAAAACCACTCTGATCTCAATGTTCATCTTGGCTTTTGAGCCTTTTTGTATAGGGTATGGTCCCTTCAAAACCATTTACCAATAATAAAAAAGAGATAATGAGTGTTGTTAATAATATTAAGAGTGTTAAATAAAATATAAATAGATTAAATACTATTGTTTTAGGAAGGAAATTGTGAAGAAAAGTCACCTCTCTAACACAAAACAAGTTATATGAAATTCTCTTGTCTGTTCCCATAAATTTTGAACAAGTTATAAGGATTAAGTCTATATATTGGATGATTATATATACAATATGTAATAGAAAATATGGAGAAGCAGAAACTATCTATTCTTATATTTAACAACAAATTTTGAATTGCTTCCTTGTGCAATCTTTTTGGCACATTTCTTTGGTTCTTTTACAGGTTTCAAGCTTTTGATCGGAATCCCCATTTTATTTAATTTTTGGGGAGGCTCATATTTTTTTCATCTTCCATGGATTCGTACACCAAGCCATATCCTCTAGAGTGGGAGCCAATGGTGAGAAATTTGGAGAGCTAAATAAAAAAATTCTGATAAATTGAGTCGAGCCTTCAACATTGTTGTAATTTCTAGTTTTGGAGGCTAACTTTTCCTACAATGCAACACATTCACAACAAACTGACATCTTTTAAATTCATTTTCCCTACATAAATGTGGAGTCTTCATCATTATTCCAACTAGATCAACAGGAGTGTCACTTCGTGTTTTCATTTTCACCAACCAATAAAGCAACTAAATAGAAAACCAACCATGCAAAAACAAGCATACAATGTATGTTAGTATGTTATAAGGAAAAACTAGAACAACAATAACCATAAAATAAGATGAAAAACATATGGAAAGGAACAAACCATTTTAGAATGCATGTTTGCGCTAATCGGAAAACTATGCAAGACAACATGACGTAAGGACAATTTCTCTTTGGCAAGCAGCTTTAACAACCTCAGCACAATCTACCACCCAACTAGGGGCATATCGATGTGGCATCATAAGAGGCAAGCCCCTTCAGCACACAATTCCTAGCTTTGACAAAGGCACATGCCCCCATATACCGAAATAAGAAATAAGAGTGGGACAAGAGAGCAATTTTATTTTTCAATTTACATACAATTGCAACCTTACAATTTTTTTCCATACAATAAAGAAAACAAAACATACCCAAATGTTTTTCCATACAACAAAACTAAGAGAGGAATGAAATTAAGAGAACTAAACAAAACGCCAAGAAACCTGGAGAAATACCCTCTAGAAACAAGTCATTGAGTAATCCATCAAATCAACCTAGCTCAATTTCTAGCCGTGAGAATGCTTTTGAAGAGTCTTGTGATAATGAATTTGATGGAAAAATAAATGCACAGTCAAAACCTATGGATATGGGAACAACTATACAATCCTATATATGTATTTTAATATTGGACATAGTGTGGCGGGTAATATCCATTGGACACCATAAAAAGGAACCAAAAAAGGTGGCCAACTTGTCTAAGCAAAAATTAGGAAAGGGAAATCATATAATAAAAATTATTATTCATAATGGATGACACCACATGTAGTTGAGAGAGTTTTAACCTAGTTTAGTCTACACCCTCTACATACACCATTGATCGTTCTAGACTATAGAGTAAGGCATACAATAGATATTTGGAGTAGAGTGGGTCTAGGACCACCACATTTTGAGTGGGTCTAGAGTGGGTCTATCCCATTTTTGAGAGCATGATAGACCCACGAAATAAGGTAGAGCATGAGAGTAGATATACAAGTAGTGACAAAGGCTTAAAGGACAAAGTGTCAAAGATAACATTTTTGGCAAGGAGTCTTATTCATGATAATCCAAATACATATAATGTTGCCTAAGTTGGGAATAAGCTTGATACAAGACTCCATTTTTTGGAGGATACAAATATTAGTATGGATTATTCATAGTTTTTGTGTTGTTATTGTTCTCTCTCTTCTTCAAATGTTGAAAAACACAGTGTGTTTTTCAACATGTGGAAAACACATTATTTTTCAACATGTTGAAAAACACATTGTGTTTTTCAACATGTAGGAAACACATTGTTTTCCAACACGGTGAAAAGCATAGTGTGTTTTTCAACATGTGGAAAACATATTGTGTTTCAACATGTTCAAAAATGTAGTGTGTTTTTCAACACTATGTTTTTCAAGACTGTGTTTTTCAAGACTTCACTACTTCTATTACCTATAGAGATGACTCTAGATATTGTTTAATGAATTTTATGTATTCCAATTCCAATCCTAAAAACATTTCCTAACCAATAAAACCATCAAGTACTAATATTTATATATTAAAAAGTCCTTTCCACCAATTAGGACTTCAACAAGTGTGTCCTCTTCTATATTGACAAAATGAATAATTTCACAAAAAAAATATCCTAATATAATTTACTTGAAAGAAGAAGCCCGAGATAATTTATGTTCAACAATTTTTTCACACAAAATCCATTATTAGCCTATTCAAATTTTGAGGATGAATAATCCAAACAAAACAGTCAACTTGAACTTTAATAAGGAGAGTAGAATATATAATAAAAATTATTAATTATATGTAGTAAAAATATATATAATGTATTCTTAGAATAGGTAGTGAGAAACACCCTCTAGAAACAGGTCATTGAGTAATCCATTAGATCAACCTAGCTCAATTCCTAGCAGTGAGGATGCTTTTGAAGAGTCTTGTGATAATGAATTTGATGGACAAATAAATGGGTAGTCAGAACCTATGGATGTTGATGTAGTACAAAAGGGTGCCAAAAAGAAAGGAGAATGTGAGAAGCTACCAAGTTGGGCTAGTGGGGAACTCTCTCAATGCATAGAAGGAAACAAGGCTACTGATATTAGGCTTGCATAACAATTTATGTAGGCATGGTTGTGCGAGGAGGATTGGGCAAGCTCAAAATTCAAGGAAACCATCCATTTCGAGGGCTGAGTGATTTGGGGCTTAATGTTTTTGGCCTTGGTTGTCCAACACATAGAATTTAGTTAATCCTTATTGCAAGTCATTGGGCATTATTATAAGACTTTGATTGAGTTAATCCTTGTGAACCTTCAAAATGTTATAGAGAAAGGTTTCTATTCTATGGGAAATGCATCAGACATGCAAATCATTTACCTCTTGTCACAACAATTTACAGGACCTAAGTTTAGTGGCAATTGGTCATTAAAAAGTGATTTCATTATGTATTTGGGTCTTTTTTTTTTTCTGTTTTTCTACAAGCATTGAAAAAACACTTTGTTATTCAACTCTTGTAGGAAAAACACAATCGATTATTTAAACTATTTATTTATGGTTTAAGGATCCAAAACCAAAGGAAACTGATCACACTGAAATCCAAACAACGCTCAATCAAGTAAATGAAATACTTCAATAATTATGGAATTAGCCATGATTTGGTTTGATTGGTATAAAAGGGAAGAGGAAAATATAGGGATTACTTTGGTAAGAGCATAATCCATATCCACACAAGCGGGAGAAAATGTATATATTTTGATTTTAAATAGAATAAAACAAACTTGGTTAGGAAAACTCGCACTACAAAGCACCTTTCATAGAATGACATTCTCCAACACCTTTGACGACAATGAACATAACAAACAAAACAAGCGGTTTTTACTAAAAAAGCGCAGTGAAAGTGAAAAAACAAACGGACTGGTTTTAGTTTTAAGAGGAGGAATGGAGCACACCAAACCTCATTAATTAAAGGGGGGGGAAATGGTGGCCGTCTATAAAATTAATGTTCGCAGGACACATTGTTCGTACACAAGTGGATATGGCATGTCACACACAGGAGAAAAGTCATTGAATTTTCGGTCTTTGTAAATTTTATGCCACGTCATACCTAACATGGTGCAAAACAGGGGCATGTGCTATGTTATTATGGGTTCTAATATGGGGCATACATCCATGGTGGTGCACTCTATTAGTAGAATAGCATCCGCCTAACTTAAATCACCTAAAACAATGAGTGAATAAACCAACCCCAAAAACTAATAAAATCATATTTTTATCTTTAACATAATTTTTGTGACTTAGATTTTTTTCTTTCACATAAATTTTTGTGATTGATATTAATTTAAAATATAGAAACCTCTTTATATCTTATATATATTTTAATTTTTAATCAATAAATATTTTTTTATTCTTAATATTTTTATTTTTATTAATAAATATTTTATATTCTTAATTTAAGTTGAATTATAAAAATTGGAGTTATATTTCTTTCACATGATTTTTTTTTCGATTTACATTAAAGTATAGGAAGTAGGTCTTTTTCCTAATAAATATTTCTAAATTCAAATACATACTATCACACATATTATTATGTTGAAGTATCTATGTAATTGTATGATTTTTAATTATTTATTAATATATATTATTGGAAGTGTATTTAAATCCAAATGAAAATGATGGCATATTAATTGATATATAAAAGTTTAGTTCCCAACCATATGGATATAAATTAAGTGTATTTTTTTAAAAATTGTATATGGAAATTTTAATGCATAAATGTATAGATAACTCGGTTTTGTGATGGGTGTGTTTGATATAAATGAGGGCATATTAATTAATATATGTGAGTTTAATATTGCTAATTCTAAGAGAAAAGGTCAAAGGAGAAAAAATGTGAGAAATAAGTAGTGAAAAGTGATCTTTCTAGAGTGTTGAAACCTTAAAAAAGTATAGCCACCTCTATAGATCCCCCATATGCGGCTAAAAACAATAATGAGATAGGCTAGAGTAGCTAAGGAAAAATAAATTACGATTGATAATACCCCAAACACACAAGTTGATGGAAAATGGGTTTGAAGATTTGGAGAATTGTCATGTTGACCAAAATGAAGTTAAAGATAATATTTTTTATTAGCACATTGAAAATATGGAAGAAGGAGAAATGGAAAGCAATTTGAAGGAAAACTATAGCTAGGACAAAGGACAAAGTGTGGAGCAAGGTAAAACCTTGGAATTCCAATTGCCTAATGTTGTAATAGATACTATAGCTAGATACCAAAATTGAACTATTATTTTTTTTGTTAAGAGGGGTGGCTATAGAATTTGAGGTTTATAAATGGACCAAAATGAACTAAAAACTAGGGTACAAGAGGTTGAAACTATAAGAGGAATGGGGAAATGTTTTTATCTTGTATGTTTGAATTTGTTAATCATGCTCAAGTTGTATTGTAACATGACACATGAATTATTTGTGGACAAGTGTGTTATATTCAGGCTTAGAATTTTAAGTTTCATCCTAAATGTTTGTTACGTTCACATTACCCTAGGAAGTTTGAACTACTGATTTAAACTTGGCATTTTTTCCTTTTGTAAGAGACATTATGGCTCATCTTGGTAGAGTAATTTGGAGAAAATATAACTCAGATAAATTCTAAAGCCTATGAGTTTGTCATAAGGTTTCTATAGAAGTGAATCTAAACCAACCCCTGTTAAAAGCATTAAACTAACAGCCTCGGTTCGAAATGGAATATCCAGAGTCTACTTAAACAAGCCTAATGCATGTTTCTTTTTTGAAAAGAAGGAAGTCAAATTCATGATTATCATGTTCATAAGAGTAGATGCTCCCAACCCTCTTCATTTTATCCCCTATAACATAGTCTAATCAACCTACCCCTTTCCTCTCTATCTAAATCATCTTGTAAACCTTGTTGACACATCAAATCTCCATCCTCTTCCTTTGCTCCCATTAATCATACCATCTCACCCTTGGAGATACCACTACTTCTTAGTTTTGACTAATAACTACATAAAGGTTAAGAAAAGAAAGGAACCCTTTAGATCTTCAACCCATTCTCCACAACACTCTCCTTCCCATGATTGATCCCCTCTCCCTTGTCACCTTTTCTAGACTCTTCCATTTGGGCTTCCAAATCCCCTCCTTTAAATCCACGCCAAATATCAAGGTCCCATTCTACTACGACTAGAAAACAAAAGAGTAATGAATAAAATATTTCATCATCTAATCATTTTGGGGTATTTCCTATGAATAATGAGAATACTCCCTCTTCATAATTATGAATTTCAATATATTATCTTAGAATGTTAGAAGGATTTACAACCCTCATAAAAATTATAGAGTTAGAGAGGTCATTGAAAAATGGAAGCCCGATATTTGATTCCTTTTAGAAGTAAAACTATGCGACGATCACTTTGATGTGGCCCTTCATAATGTATGGAAGTACACTATGTTATTTCATACTTCTCATAAAATTGGAAGTTGAGGATTTTTCATTAGGATGAATACTCGGATCATTAAGTATGTTATCAATAAAGGTCATGGCAACCTTTCACAAAGTTGTTCCTATGTCCTTACCTTTTTAATGGCCAATGGAATATTTTATCTTTAGGACTAGATGGTTAATAATCTCCCTAACGATGATTGGTTCTTAGGGTGGATTTTAATAGGTTTGAACATCATAGTGGCCACAATTGGTATAATATATATACTAATCTCAAGAGGGTTAAATTTGAAAATCATATTTTATTGTCGTACTTCCTTGGGTGTGGTTGATCTCATATATGGAAAATACTAAATCATTTTGATAATTGGTTTACATGGTCTAATTATATATCTTTATTAGAAAAGAAACTCTGTAGGTTGGATAGATTTTATGGTTCTCATAATCTTCATATTATCCCTTCTCATTCTAGTTACTATCTTCATGTTGATTATTCCACTACTCTATCTTATCACTTTCCCATTTTTTCTCCATCGGCCTTTCTAATTCTTCCATTAGTTCATTTTAACTATTATTCAAACTAAATATCTCACACTTAAAAAATATAATTGTGTGGTTGTTCTTGTGGGAATTTGGAACTCCATTCCTAATCTTAAAGAAGGAGAATCATGGATTTAATGGTGGCATATTTATCTTTCTCAAGTATTGAATTCCTTCATTCATATGGTAAAAGAATGGCTTAGAAATATAAGTGAAACCTAAATAATACTTATGGGAAAAGTCAGAACATGTTAGGAAATAGCTTAATTATGACCCTAGAAAATCTTTGATCCAAGATTATATTTCATCTATTGAAATGTAATTGCATAAATTGGATAGTTACAAAGGAAAGGTGATAAAATAAGAGCTAGAATTCATTAGATCAAGGAAAACAATAAAGGATAAAAAAATGTCTTTAATTACTTAAGTTATAAACTTACAAAGTAATAAGTCTACTCATTGATGGATAATCAGGAGTCAATTCACATGGATCCTTCGAAATAACATTAATATTCTAGGGCTTCTATAAGAAACTCTATCAAGAGGGGAATCATTGGGAGGATACATTGTATACTCTTGAAGAGATAGTTAAAGACTTTATAACTAAGAAAATTGACCTTGGGTATATTAGGTTTCTAGATAGTATTCTAGTCCTAGAATAGATTGAACATGAATTATTTTCTATGGCACATAGTAAAATTATAGGATTTGATGTTCTCCATACCGTGTGGCCAAATAACAATGATTATTTTTATATGCTTTATTTTGAAGCCTTTATAAAAGTATCTCTAGCCCAATTATCAACAAGGGTTCAATTAAACTTTTTCCTAAAGGGAGGAATGAATATATCCTTTTGGGATGACTTCATATCACTTTATTAAAAACTTTAATTTTTTTGTTAAGGTGTTAGCTATGTGAGTAAAACTAATGGTTTAGGGTATTATGAGACAATAACAAACATTATTTATCAGAGGAAGTTATACTCTTGATAGCCTTATTCTATCTTGGAAAACATGTGAATGGGCACAACAATTTTATAAAAATATTTTTTTGCATGAAATTAGACTTTGATAAAGCCTATGACATACTAAATTAGAGGTTTTTATCAAAATGATGCATTGGCTTGGTTTTGGACCCAAAATATGCACTCATGTTCAAATGCTTTTTAACAATTTCAATGCCCACATGGTGGTTAACAACTCTATTTCCTTTATAATGATATATTATACGGGGATGTCCATTATCATCCTATTCATGTGTGCTTATTATTGATATATTAGGTTATTTATTACAAAAATTCAATCAACTATAGATCATCTCTCACATTTCCATCCCTTCTAATATAGTTTTGATTCATTCACATTTTCCTAATGATAGACTGTTATTCTTATAGAAAATAGAAAAAGAGTTACATAATACATTAGAATTATTTAATTTTTATTGTTTTGTTTCATGATCTCAAGTGATTAATTATAAAATAGATTTTTAATGATTCAATATGGCTTGACTCTTAAAGAGCATAAACAAATAAGACATGGAGAAATTATCTGATATCTAGGCATTTGATTTGGTATAGGGTTATATCTTAATGTTATGTGGAGCTAAATATTTGATTGAACTTAAAAATAGTTATTTAATTGGGAAACCAATTTCTTTCATTAATAGGAAAGCTCAAAGCGGAGAACAATTTTTTTCTTGACACTCATGTTTGTTTCTCCTCTTGTTGGATGGTTTCAAACAAAGGGTATGAAGATTTGTGAACAATAATATGATAATTCATATGGAATAAATGAGATGGTATTATTGGTGGTAAATTCATCTCTTGGTCTCAATGTATGCATCATAAATCTAAGGGAATACTTGGAATTATAGAACCTAAAACTTGAGGAATATGTTTAGTGGCTAAATGGATCATAGAGATGTTAAAGTTGACAAACCATGTAATATCATATTGAGATATAAACTTAATAATGTTGTTGTTAAAAGGAAATGATGGAAGCTTAATTAGTTCGAAAAGCTTCTCCTTACACCATACTTTTATATTAGAGCCTCTTTTCCTATCTAGACCATTTGGAAAGCTTGGCAAAAGGTATGTTAGAAGCTATATTGGAAAGAATATTCATGATAACATGGTTTTAGTTTTATTTCCTCTTCCATTTGGTGGAACAAGCATACCCGATTTCAAGGAAAACCATTGGCTATATAATGATTCCCAAGTAAGCTTATCTTTGTTCAAGAAACATGTTAGGTGGTTTGGTGATGTATGGGACTTCTCCTCCATTTAATGGTCTTCTTGGCCAAATATTAAAGCTTTCTTTGACATGAATAATAAATTTAATAGGTTCATTATATTTTTGCAATCTCTAGTTCCCTCTAATTTCATTATTATAAGTCCCCCTATCTTGCAATTTCCTCAAGGATTGGCAATGGATTTCTTCCCAACACTTTTTATTCTTCCCTCTAAAACAAATATATCTTGTATTCTTCCTAAATAATCCTTATTGTGTTACCTTAATATTAAGTTGAAGTGTCATTTCATTCATAAATGTTGGATGAAATTAAGTGCTCAAGTGTATAAGTTTAAGGCTAGTTTAGATGCTTCAATGCTTCTCTAGAAATTATTACCTTACAAATCACTTGTTGAGAAATTATGATGCGTGTCTATTCAACCAACTAAATGTTTTTTTGTCATGATGGTGAAATTGCATATCTTTTATTTTGGGGATGCGTATTTTCTAAAAAGTAATGGTTGGATATTTTTAGAAATTTACCTATTTATTTGGTTATAATTTAAGCTGAAAGAGACTTTATTGGAAATTGGTTTTATGAATGATTTTGTTTTTGAATCAATGAGATAAGATATCCTTCTTCGTTTATGGAGAATCATATGCTCAATTATATTTTCTAATTCTACTACTCACCCAAAAATTTTCATTATAAGGATCTACTCTCACATTTTCTTTCAAATTGTTTTATTATCCTCTCAATTATAGGTATTAAAAGAATAACAAAGAGGTCACCTACCGGTTGGATCAGATCAAGCTTCAAGTCAGTCATCTCTAGAATAATCGGCGGGTTTATACCACATGTCTACAACTTATAATTCAAAGCATCCACACTTCTATAATGCTATCATAATTTCTATGGAGATGACCAATTTGTTCAACTATTAAAAGCACCGATGTTTAGCTATTTTTATCTTCTTTGTTTATTATTATTGTAGCATTTCCTTCATATCCTTCTCAACTACCCCCTCTTTGTTAAATTTGTTTTGTTTAATACATACACATACACATACACACATACACATACACATACACATACACATACACATACACATACACATACACATACACATACACATACACATACACATACACATACACACACACATACACATACTGACACACACACACACACACATGCACACATACATACATACATATTTATAAACACACACACACATATGTGGGTGTATGCACAAAGATGGGGGCCAAAAACGGACAAAATCTATTTTTGGCCATTTTGCCATAACGCGCTTCGCGTTATGGCTCGATTGCATTATAATGTGAAAAAGGAAAATCTAGGTTGCGTTATAACGCAATCGCATTACTGACTCACTTTACCAAGCTGAAACGCGCTCACGTTATGGTTTTCTATGTGTTTTTCCACATTATCCCTCCCAAATGGACATATTTTGCATTGGAAACAAGAACGCGAGTGCCTTAGAATGTGCTCATGTTTCATCTTGTTGGGGTTTGGTGTGTATTATGTGATTAAAACTGTGTTTGACAGAAAAACATCAAAATTTCACGTGTGCACCCCAATATCTCGTGCATTAAAACATAATATTCAAAAATAAATTATACTACGATGTCAAGCTCATTTTTACCTTGATGACAATATAATTCTTTCTAAAATCTAATTAGTTTAAGGCTTTCATCCATAATTTCTTTTACTAGTGCCTTGTTTTCTTGCAAAAACCTATGCATACGTTTTGGTGCACAATTTACGATTTTTTCATCCAAATTAAAAAAAAGTGGTTTTTTCTAAACTCCATTCTACATGCACTAAAAAAAAATATAAAAATGACTTTTTCTCAAAGTTATGGGGATGCACACACAAATATTTAATTTTTGGGATATGTGCACTTTGAAAATTAATAAAAAATATCTATTCATCCAAAAATTATGAAAATTTAGTGGGACCTCGTACATGGTCTTAGATAACTTTCTACCAAAGGGATTTGAAAAAAATTATACAACTCAAAAAATTGGGGGGTGCACACACAATAGGTTCTTATCTTAGCCTCTTAATATCAACCATTTTCGAAAAAAATAGTAGTTTAGAAACTAGATTCCGAGCTCTACGGTAATTATTCTTATCACTTTGTCAAATTTTTAGCATAGGCATGCCGAATTATTCGATGAAGTCCAGGTTTCTCGATTTCAGGAAAAAGGTGTTCCTTTTTTAACCCCTTTTGGCCCCCCATCTTTGTGCACTTACCTATGTAGGTATGTATTTATGTATGTGTATATGTATACATGTATATATGTATATATTTTTATGTATATATATATATATATATATACACACACACACACACAAATCCATTTATATGTTTTGTTGGAGTCGGAGCACTACAAAAATATTTCCATGGATATATATCGCATCCAAATGCACATATACCAAAATAATGATATATGAATATACACATATATACATATATTTATGTATGTATAAACACACACACACACACACATGTATATATGCATGTATGTGTGTGTATACATAAATAAATATATGTATATATATGTGTATATTCATGTATCATTATTTTGGTATATGTGCACTTAGATGCGATATATATCCATGGACATATTTTTGTAGTGCTCTAGACTTTCAACAAAACATATAAATGGATTTGTGTGTGTGTGTGTGTGTGTGTGTGTGTGTGTGTGTGTGTGTATACATATACATATACATGTATACATATACACATACAATAATATGTCCATGAATATATATCGCATCCAAGTGCACATATACCAAAGTGATGATACATGAATATACACATATATACATATATTTATGTATGTATACACACACATACATGCATATATACATGTGTGTTTATATGTGTGTGTGTGTGTATACATATATACATACATACATACATACATATATATATATATATATATACATACATACATATACACATACATATATACATATATATATGTATGTATGTGTGTATATATACATATACATATATACATATATGTATATGTATATATATATATACACATATATATGTATATATACATACACACACACACACACACACACACACACACACACACACACACACACACACACACACACACACACACACACACACATGTATGTATGCATGTATACGTGTACATGTGGGTAGCGGTGTGTTTTTGTTTAAGTTGGATAAGATTTTTTTAATGCATAGGTGTGTATAGATAGAGTGTGTTTTATATAAGTTTGTTAATGTAACATACCTTAGAATTAGTTTGAGGTTGGATACTTAAATATTACTTGGTTTTGGAGTGACAAAATCATTAGCTTATTTTTATGTAGGTAAAACTAGTTATCGTGTTTAAAACTTATTCAATTTTTAACGGGAAAATTGCTTGTTATTTTTAAACTTATTCTCGTAATAGATCAATTGTTGAGGTAAAATACTACCTTGAGATATAAACATTACTTATTTTAGAGTACGTCACATGTGATTTTATTAGTTTTCACTTTAGAATGTTTCACAAAATCCATTTGTGTGTGGATATGTTATGTATAACCTAATTGGTTTTTGTGTGCGGGTGTCTTAAAATATCACTTTTGATAAGTTAGATGAATTTATTAGTCAATGGATACGTCGATTGCTCTCATGGATTTAATAAAAAAATGTGTTAAATATGATTTCATTATAGCATTGTGTTTTATATTACTTGGTTCTTGTGTTTAAGGGATATTTCTATTAGGATTACACTTGACATATTGCTACTTGGATAACATTGATACAAATGGTGATTGATATCTATCATATCACATATATAATGGATGTATCCTCTCTATATATGGGGATAAAAATATCTTCCAATAAAAATAGTGTCACATAAAGCTTTAAATATTCCCCCTATCCTAGAAGGATGAAACAAATATAGTCTTGTAGACTATAATTATCTAAATTATATGAAAGAGGATACTCAAAAAAATTGGTTGCTTATTAAACAATTTCCTTAGATAGTTAAATTTGAGCTTATTAGAGTTTGGATGTGTATATTTTGTTGGTACCCAAACTGATCCCTCCTTGTAAGCTAGCAACATCAACGAGCTAAGCGGGATGCTTAGAGGAAAATAGACCCGGGTTTTGAGTCGTTTTGTAGTGGGAATAGATCTCGCACCACTTTTTCACTCGACTTGGGGTATATTGGATATCACCTCACTAATGGTATGACCTACCCTACTACTTTAGGTTCTTCCTGCAACCAAGGTGAGAGGACCCATTTTGTAACCTGTATTTATGAAAGAAATGAATAACAAAATAATGTTTGGACTCTCTTTCTCGGGGATATGAAAAAGGAATCCTTAAGAAGATATGGTCAATGCAGACATCATCTAACTCTCACAAGTTGTCACACTAGAAAATGTAGATATCTTCTAAAAAAGGCTCAGATTAATAAAGACAGTTGTAAATTCCAACTTGCTCTTGCATACTTTAGACAAAGGGTGAACAAATTTGACAAATCTCCATAGTATTTATGTATTAACAATGTAATCGGGGTGATTCAGGTGGATCTGATGGTACTTAGTTGTAATTTTGATGTATTGTTGGGAAGTTAAACAAGATAAAGTTGATTATACAAAGAACTCAAATGAACCTTACAAATACTGCATACAATTGTTCTGATGTAAAATATGGATCACACAGTCCAAAGCATTCCTTCAACCAAAAGGTTTGTATTCATGGAAGCCTAAGAATACAAGATTTCACATAAACTTTGAGAATTCAAACACAAAATCTCATGGTAAATTCTCAACAAAATACTAACAATATATGATCAAATACACTCCAGATACACTCAGGAACTAACAAAAGTCCTAGATCAAACAAATACAAATTGAATTTAAAACTATTTACCACATTCTAAAGTAAAGCTCCATCGGTCATGTAATCGTGATTGCAAAATGTCACTACTTTTAGACCAAGTATTTGTGTAATTCAAAGAGATTAATTAGCATAATATTGTAATATAAATGTAGACAATTGATTCAAAACAATTCATCTTGAAACAAAGTAACAGTGCTCACGAGAATACACATAGATTAATTCAATAAACTCCAATTCTTCAATAAGGGGACACAACACTATGACCTCAATATTTACCAATGACTATACAATGCAATCATCTTGGCGAGAAGGTTTTGGAACAGGTGAACAAAGCTTGGGTATCTCAGGTTGGTTCAGTTTCAACAAGTACAAACAAGTTCTCTCCTTTTTTCTCTAAAGCTTAGAAAATTTAACCCCCTATGCAAGAGTATTCTCATTACATTTATACAATTTCAATCATTCACTCATTCTCTATTTTCACCCCAAAAGCATGAATCTCCTAGAGAATATTCTTCCTCACGACATATAGTTTAATTTATTATTACTTCTCCTGAAAATATCCCATCTTATATTGCCAGGTGGAAAAGTCATGAACTATTCACGTTTTCATTTCCTCAGATATAACTAGAATGCCATATCATCCCTTTTGACATTTGTTTAATCATCTCTCCCTTTTGATAGGAAATAAATCCTTCTTGATAGTTCCCAGGTGCCTCCATATGGCTTGATGTGATATGTAATCCATTTCACCTTTTGAGAATCAACTTTGAGCAATACATACTCATGTTTGTGTCTTTTAGAGATGAATATTATCACATGGATTGTATCACATCAATCAAACATATTTTGTTGCATAATGCCAATTTCCTCAAATTTATTTCTTTTGTGTGAGTTGAGTGAAAAATATTTATTCATTTGGTGGTAGTGATTTTACTCGAATTAGCTTGTCTGTGCCATTCTCATTATAAATTCAACTCTATTTTCTCCCCAATATGCATCATTTTTCTATTCTTGAAAGTGAGGGATTATTGCAAAGCTCTTTGTTGGTGCAATGACAAGGGTGGTTGTGGTGAATAACTTGAAGGAAATATCATCAAAATATTTAAATCAAATCTTTGACTTAATTGGCCCAGATGAAGCCTTTGTCATGGATTTGTTTGAAATTGTAGACCCAGGGGACAACAAAGGGCCCTTGACCTATCGGGAGGTTCAGTTCTCCCTTCTTCTGAGATTAATTAGGATAAATCTTGTCTTCTCAGCCTTCCAATCTATGTATTATCATCTTTTCGGTGGGAACACTAGAAAACTCTAGAAGAATTGAAGAAATTATAGATTGAAAGGAGGCTCTGTTATAGTAGGGATGATTGAATATGAATCTCCCTTTCTGTGTAATGAATAATTTTTGTTGAAAGAGGTTCCCGGGAAGCCTACGTGCTCTATGAAAAGACCTAATTAACACCATGCCTGCCATTTCTCACAAAGTAGAAGAATTGGAGAAACGAATCATTTTTTGGGAAAAGGTCGAGCAAGACCTATCTTTGCTTCAACAATCCACAGAACTAGCACCATCATCAAGAAGAAAGAGGGGAAATCAATATCTCAACCCCCAATTATTATTTTGGATGAGGAAGAAGTAGAGCCTTCATCTCCTCAACATTTTAAGGCATCACTTTCTACCATTAAGGAGGAAAAGGGAAAGTCTACTCTCCAACCTTCCATTCATTCAGTGCAACGGGATCCTTTAATGGAGTAAAAATTATTAGGACCTTTGCATGTTCCTCTGCCAAGAGAGCACACACCTTTCACAAGGAAGCACAAAGGTGAGCCTAGTTCTAAATCTCTTACTCCACTAGTCTAGATTTTATTATACTTTGGCATGAATACCTACCAATTTGGATGGGGAATTTGATGTTTGTCTTGTGCCTTTTAGCAATTTATTTATGCACAAAAGTCAATTGTCTTTATAATTACATTAATGCTCATTCATCACTTACATATCTAGGTAATTTGCAAGGTTTTCCCTCGAGTCTACTTACCCTAAAGCATGTGAAGAACCTGTACTATATGAAAGCACAACCTTATTATTGAATTGTTGCCCTAACAATAGCAGATAACCTATATTGCCCTAATTTGGCTTGAAAAGGCAAGTCACAGGGCAATAAAAGCATCATTCACTAACCTTACATTCCCCTTCCAATTTTTCAACCTTAATTTTGGATATACATCATACACCCTATAATCATCAAAACTAGCTTGTAGTGGGAGTCCTGGAAATGATTTAAAACAAGCAATGTTGTATATAAAATATGACATCATATAGAAATCAATATCAGCTGAACTACCTTCAGTAGTCTTTACCATCATTGTCAAAAATTTAGCATGAATAGATGTTGAAATAAATTTTTTCCAACATAAATTTCCTTGTTCCTCTAAGATGACCATTATGAAAGGGCACATCCATTCATGAAAATCATTAACTCCCTCAAGCCCTATCATCCTTAATAGCACATAATTAAGTCCTTAACTTCTTCAACAAAAATTACCTTGGTCAACCTCTTAGGGATTCTTTTTACAGATGGTTTTTTTTTTTCAACCATTGGGAATTTAACATTGTAGCATACTCATCTCATCTTGCTTCATAATTGATTTGTGCGGATTCAACCATAGCAATTATTGGTTGATCTAGATTTGGAAACCCTAGAATTTCTTTGAAGGCTTCCGGTATTAAATTTATCACTCTTTCTCCACTTCCATCTAATACCTCTCTTATTTCTGGGTTGTAATTTCTCGCACACAACCATATAAGCTCAAGAGCATGTACGGAAGGTGGGAAAGTAGTTACTAGGGAAATTTCACTAGCATCAATGGTTGTCATCCATTTACTTTTGTTTGGGTCACTCAATATTCTCCGAAATCCTCCAAGTCAACATTTAACAACTTCATGTCCATGACCTTATCTAGATCACTAGTAATACATTGGAATTCACGTGAAAACCTGATGCTAGATACTTCATCTTATATAATTCATCCTTCCTTTCAATTTCAACTTGAATATTAAGAATTGAATGGGGTAAAACAAGCACTTACTCATTTTTCCAAGAATCTGTGAGTTTCTCTTTTTCTCACATGCTCCCGAATTATTTTTCTCAAATTATTTACTTCTCTCGATTAGTTACTTCACCAATTTTTGCATAGCTAGGGCATCCAAATCTTCACATGTAATGATAAAATTTGAAATACTTGGAAGATTTTAATGATTCTACCTTGATTTGTGCAAAGAACACATTAATGGTAGAAATCATAAATGCTTTATACTCCAGCCATCGATCTTTATTTCTTTATTTGAATATGGATCATCCACATGGATTAACCTGGTCTCTTGTGGGGTTAGGGAGTCTATTTGTACATTAGCATTTCTTTTCGAATTGGTGCAAACTTGTAATCTTGAACGCACCCCACTTTTCCACTTTTAATAAGGATTTGCCACGTGTTTTACTTGAATAATGGTGAGAGCCATGGAACTTACTTGTATTTTAGCCAAGTTTTTTCATAAGTGCAGAACTACATTTTTACCCGAGCCTCTATCTTTGAATTTTATTGAGATCTCGACACATGTCTAAATCTTAGACATAATGGAACTACGAGGCTATTTTGCACATTTTTTGTTTCCCCCAGTTGGATGCAAGATTGAAAATATGATTGATACCCCTCTCTTCCGACCTTTTCGAAAATATGCCACGTGTCTTTGGTGGGTCTCGAAATATCAAGGAATGCATCTTTGTCCCAAAACCCCACTCCAGTCATGTTTTGACACGTAAACCATTTTGGCCTCGAGCCAAACTTGCACTTTGTAGTTACTATGTAAATGATGTAGCTTTGCAAACCAAGTCCGTTATGGCATAGCCAATGGAAGCATGCCATGTATTGTCGGATGGCGGAGAAAAATGTGAAATTTACACTGGAATTCAGAGGATGACATATAAGGAAGATTTTCAAGATTAAATCCGATCCATGATTGGTTTTTCACAAGGATTTTTTAGAGGCAACATGACTATTACATTCCTTGATCGAAAAATAGGATTCACGCCCTAAACATAAGGTTTTCATTCACATTCAACACGATTATATCTTCAAGCATACATTTTTACATGGTAAAACCAGTCAAAGAAATTTTTTGAAGGCATAAACTTTGGATAAAAGGGTGAGATTAAATTGAGCACTAACTTTGGCTCGACTGGGGATGGGCACCCCTTGTGGGTGCCACAAGAACCAAACCAACCAAACATAAAATAGACCAAGTGCCTAGATCCATTGGGTTATAGAGTCATTTAAAAACATGCACAAGGTCAAACCAAACCAACATACCCCACAAAACACACATGAAATACCAAGGAAACTAGTCACTATAGACAGGAGAATGAAAAAGGAAAAAAAAAAAAAAAAAAAAAAAAAAATACTATACATTGTAAAAAAATTGCATACCTTGATTGTGATCAATCCAAGAAGTTATTTAGATGTCTTCCATTAACAAAAATTTCTATCAAATCTCCATCAGGTCTTTCAGGAAAAAGGTGTGCTCACTAATTCTTATGTCAATAGAGTAAGGACCCATCCACAAAGCATAAAATTTTCCATGTTTTCCTTTATCCTCGTGTATGTTGTCCCACAAAAAACAAGATCTCCAACATTGAAAGTTCTAGGAGTCACCTTTTTATCAAATAATTTCTTGAGTTTCTCTCTGAACTTAAGGTTTCTTTGGTGAGACTCCCTTCTTTCTTCATCCAATTCCACTATCTGATTAATCCTGGCTTCATAAGGGTTCACTTCTTCATCCTCAAGTTGTTGTATGAACTGATAAGAAGACAATTGCATATGTAGGGGAAAAAGATCTTGAACTCCATAAACTAATTCAAAGGGACTTTTCTAGTAGCTCTTTTAGCAATTCTATCTTCCCACAAAGAAAATTTCAACTTACTCACCCCATTTTCTTTTATTAATCTCCAATTTCCTTCTAATTATCTTGAGAAAATTCTTGTTACTTGACTCAGCTTGACCATTCCCTTGTGGATTGTAATTGGATGCATATGTTAATTAATTCCATATTCTTGGCATAGTCTACAATGGTTTAGCTCTAAAAATCATAACATTATCAAAAACTATTTTTGTAGGTACTCCAAACCTACAAATTATATGATTCAGGATGAAATCCATGACAATTTGGTGAGTTTTCTTTTTTGGTGGGGATAGCTTCAACCCATTTGGTAAAATAATATGTGGCCACTAGTATCCATTTGTTCCCTGCACTTGAGGGATATGAGATCTCACCAATAAATTCCATGCCCCATTGTTTGAAAGGATCTTCTATTGAAACTAGTTATAAGGGTAGAGCCCTGAAGCTTTCATCCTTCTGAAAACCTTTGACAACTTTCACACTTTCCTAACCAATAAGGCTGCATATTTGAAAAGTGTGGGCCACCAATAACTTACCCTCAAGATCTTGTGGGCAGTCACTCTTCTAACAAAGTGGCCTCCACATACTCCCCCATGGAATTATACAATCATTTTGGAGATTCTTCCTTTGTGATACATCTCAAAATAACCCCCCATTAGATTCTTCCAAGCTAACCCATAATCATAGTTATGATATATTTTTGGGAGGCTAGTTTGAGTTCCTTCTCTGATTTTTGTCCAAATGACTAGGACACTCCAAATTCTAAGGTAAAATATTATGTCTTTATACCATGTGGAGTTGATCATTTTTCTTGAACATCCATGGTTCCTTCCTCAACTTCATTAATTTCCATTACCTGTAGGTTACTCTCTACCATCATCTTTATAAGGCCCAAACCTCTAACCAACTTGGTGGTTTGTATATCCATATCATACTCTTGTATCTTGTTCACCCAATGACATATTTTCTAGAAACCTCCATCTCTGATAAAATTTCCTTAACCATAGTATGGGGAACATAGGCTACAATCTTGGAACTCAGAATATAAGGCCTAAAAATTTTAGTTTCTCTTACCAAAGAAAAATCTTCTTTTCCATGATGGTATATTTTAATTCAACACCTTGTAAAGCCTTACTGAAAAAGGAAATAGGCCTTTCATTTCCTTCTTCATCTTTTTAATAATATAGATGCAATAGTATTTTCAGATGTAAAATAAAAACCTATGAAAATCCTTTTTATAATCAGGGGCTATCAATACTGGGCATTATTTAATGCTTCTTTTATTCTAGTGAAAGCTTGGAGAGATCCTTCTTCCCATTGAATGATTTGGTCCTTTTTAGCATGCTTGTAATGGGATAGTCATTTCAGCAAAATTAGAAATGAATCTCTTGATAAATTTTATTTGACCAAAGAAGGACTGAATTCCTTTCTTAGTTTTAGGGACAAGAACCTTACCAATTGCTTCCACCCTCTCAAGATCAATCATAACCCCTTCTTTTGACACAATGTGCCCCAACAAATTTTCCTTTTGAACTCCAAAATGGAACTTTTAGGATTCAATGAGATGTCATATTCTCTACACCTTATCAACATCTTCTCCACATGGCTCAAATGGTCACTTATCTTTCTAGAAAACATTATCACATCATCTTGATAAACTATAATAAAATCATTGATGTAGCTGAGAATGCAACATCCATGGCTCTTTGGAAAGTAGCCCTAACATTCATTAGACCAAATGGAATTCTTACATAGAACATAAGTACCCCAAGGAGTGGTAAAAGTAGTTTTAATTCTTTCTAATTGCTTCAAAACTACCTGGTTGTACCCGAGAATCCATCCAATGTGGAAAGCAACTCAGATCCAGTGACCAATTGTAGCATGTTATCCATATTAGGAAATGGATAGTTGTATTTAATTGAGGCTTTATTCAAATTTCTAAAATCCACACACAACCTTATGTCCCCATTTTTCTTTCTTATTAGCACTAAGTTTTCCACCCATGAAGAATATCTTGTGGGTTGTATTATCCCTCCATCCCTTAATTTTTTAATTCTTCTGCATCTTGAGGGAGAGAAGTGGATTAATTGGCCTTTTTTTCCTAAATGGTTTAGCATTAGGTTCCAAAGGTATTTCATGTTGAAATAAATCTTCCCTATATGCTTTCAATTATGAGTAAGACCATGTTAAGTAGTCTTGATATTTTTAACAATTCAACATAAGATTGTTTTTCTTCCTTACTCAAATTACTTCCTATCCAAACTTTTTTGGGATTTTCTTTAGTTCCCAAATTGAATTCTTCAACATCCCTTGAAGTAGAGATGTGTCTATGAACCACCCTATCAACATTATCAAAATTTGATTCTAAAGAACCAAACCTCTGAGAATGGTATTGATTTTTAATTAAATGATATCCTTTCCAAATAGGGTCTCTTTCCATCACACATAGAGACCATTGGTTCCCAATCCATGCATTGATTGGTAAATTCTCCTTCATTTTGTAAAAACCTCTGAACCTGGGCATCATCTTCAAATACTTGCCAATGTTTCACATTATTAGGAACAGATGGTCTTGACAATACTTCAATATCATAATCATAATAAGGAGAAACAATGTAATTTTCAAACCTAGATCCAAGCACTTCCAACCTATCTGCTATAACATTTTGAGTTATGTCATGATACAAAATGTTAAAGGAGTCAAACATCTCAATAAAATCCCATATTGCATGCTTATATTATTTCATCCTTTGATTTTTGTAGCATACAATTTTCTAACTTGTTTGACCACTAACTTAGAGTCTCCTTTAACAAATATGTCTTTTATACCATATCTCCAGAAATCCTCAAACCCAAAAGTAATGCCTCATACTCTGCAATATTATTTGTGCATTCAAATTTCAGTTTAAAGGAAAAATTAAAAATCTCTTGGCTGGAGATACAAGCACAACCCTAACCCCATTTCCCATATTGGAGAAAGCTCCATCAAACATCAAATTCCAAGGGGCACCAACTTGTTCAAAGCATTTACTTTCATTAATACTATGCTCCTCAAAGTCTACATATACAAAGTTATCAACATCAACATCAAAAAAAAAACTTCATAAGATGCATTATTAGGATCTTCAATCAAATGCAACATCTTCTTCTCCCCATATAGCTTCACCAAACTCCCTCTACTAGTATAGTGGCATAAGACATATCCATTTTCACACTTCCACCAACACTTGCAACCCACTTTCTTGACAACAACATACCCCATTTAGTAGGGCAGTCCACAATGACTACATTCATGGTTAAATACTTACCAGGATAAGCTACCAATTGCACTACTAAACCCTTCACATACCCTATCATTGGTACTTCTCTTGAATCCATAGTAGTGCATTTTCCAAATGTTGTTTTACTTTGATATCTAGCTCATTCATAACTTCAAGGGGCATCACATTACATGAAGCTCTGAATCAAACATGTAGTTATGAACAAGTTTATTTTTAATGATCAAAGTGGTGTAAAAGGGATCAACATCAAGTCTAGGACTCAACAAGGGAAGTTCCTAAGATATACTTCAGGGATTTCCTCCCAAATTTTCCAATTCTTGTGGCACTTCCAATTCTACAATTATAGGGGGAAGATCAACACTATTAACATCTTTACCTAGGGCCATTTCTTCCTCCTTGAATCCCAAGTACTCAAATGCTCTACTTCTATGCTCAGGGATCTTGAGAAACTCAACAATAGGTACAATAACTTTGATCTGACTCAAATTTGAGCCATATCACATGGGGTGTACTTGGGTAATGTTGTATTGAGAGGAAGGGTGATTGCTTTCTCTTGTGGAATAAGGTTCTTCATAGCTTGAGCTTGGACAAGGGTACTAGATTTATTGGCATTTTTGGGCCTTTATTTGGCACATATTTCTTTGGGGGATCCTTTGGGATATTAGTGAGGAAGGGAGTATTTGGTTTGGCCTGTGGCCCTCCCATTTTAATAGTTTTGTTTCTTAAATTATATTCCTTCTCTTGGGCCACCATTGGATTCATTAATAAATTATATCCTCCTTAGAAGGGATTCCACCATCATATTTCTTAATCATCAATGCCCTTAAGTACTCAAAATCATGATTAGGAAATTCAAAATCATGAACCATATCAACTTCAAGATCACTAGTAGAAGGAAAAGGAGATATATCCGGTCTATGCAGTCCCAAAAACATTCCATAGTCCTGACACTTAGTAATTCGGTAGAAGTGGCTCCTTGTTGTGGAATATCATGGCATTCCATCATGCACACATCACCAAAAGTAGCATCATCATCCTCAACCTCTTCACTTTCTTCATTAAGATCACATGGGGAATGTGGTAAGAAACATTTATCACACCACTCAATAATATGGTTCTCTTCTACCATGGAAACTCTAGCAGTTAAAGGATCGGGGACCAATTTGTTCTCCTTGGTTATGTTCTTATTTTTCCTGATCCATAGGCCTTTTTCCTCATCATCGATATATGATCACCTCTAGGATGATTACCAAATCTACCTTGACCTTGAGGTTGGTGTTGGCCTTGAGAACTTTTCTATCCCTTCTCTGCTCTAGCAAGTTTGTAGGAGATTTCCTTCATTGCTCCTACTAAAGTCTTAACTACCTCTTCCAGATCAACTCCCTTACTTTCCCTAAGGCTTTTAGGATTTACTAACTTGACACCATCCCTCTTAGGAGGTTTTCCTACTACCTTAATATTATTCTCAATTTGTACTACCATAGAGAAATCTTGTCTCAAATTCCTAGGGTTTTTATCCCTCAAATAATATGCAACTTTCTTATCAAAGGCATCAAAGTATTTTATCAGATAGGATTCATCACTTGGCCTTAAAATTATAGGAAATCTAGTCAAGGTTTTGTTGAATCTGGTATTAAAATCTTGGACAAGTTCATTGGGATTCTTCTTTATGTTTTCAAACTAGATAGGAGAAATCTAGGATCAGTCTTATCCCCATATTGTAATCTAAATGCATTTTTCATTTCAGTCCATGAATCAATTGAATTTCTAGTAAGGATTTATACCAATCACAAGCATCCTCTTCTAAGGTGTGAATGAACAATTTGACATACACATCTTCATGTTCAATCTCAAAATCCTCCATAATATTAATAAAAAGTCTAAGGTGTTGGTCACCACTGATGGCATTATTTCCTTGAAACTTAGGAAACCTATTTCTCACCTCTTGTGGAATTGGGTTAGGATAACCCACCATACCATGGAAATCTATGGGTCCAAAAACATTTACAACAAAAGGAGGGTCTAGGTGGAGGATGAGCCATATTATTTTGAGGAGGTGTTCCAACAGGTGGGTTAAAATGGTGGGGAACTGGAGGTCTTTGAGGTAATGGTGTATGATCTTCAAAGTATTGGTCCTTTAATGATTCAATCTCACAAAACACCCTATTACTTCTAAGCAACAAGGAGGGAGATGAGGAATACCCTTATTAGTTGAAAATGAAGGACCCTCTAGCTGGAGTGTACAAATTTGTGTAAGGACTATCTGATTAGAACTATCTGAAGAACTAGAATAGTCTTCTATCAAAGGTTGGTCACCCTCAACAATAATAGGAACCACTTTCTCTTCTGACATTTGATCACCCAAGGCTCTCTCAGACTTGTTTCTTCATTGGATTTTTCCTTCCTAGCTCTAGGAAACAATTTTCTAGTAGGATTTGTCTTAAAGAAGGACCTTCTTCCTTCCAACTTTATAGATCTTAATGACATATTGTAATATTTTGAAACTTGAGGAACTGGTATTTACCAAATTTCTAGACAATGTGGAGTTTCCACTAAGGTCTTGTACCTTAGATGTGTAAAATCATTGTAAAAAAACTTCCAACTGAAACTTAATGATCAATCTCAACAAATCTTGGAAAATATTAACATCCTTTATCAATATTTACCCCTAGCCAAGTCAAATTTAATGGAAATCCTACTTAGACTAGGAAAATATCGAGCAAATAGTTTGATTAAGCCCATTTTTGTAAATCTTGACAAAGGATGATGTCTAGATCATGTATTTACATCTAAACATACTCAATACATTACCAGAGATCGATGTATCTTTGAATTTCAAAAATATTTCCTAGAAAATGGTGCCACGAGGGTGTTGGTACCCAAATTGATCCCTCCTTGTAAGCCAAGAAACATCAACGAGCTAAATAAGATGCTTAGAGGAAGGACAAACTAGGATTTGAGTCATTTTGTAGTTAGGGATGGATTGGTAACCTCTTTTCACTCATGACTTGGGGGATATTGGATAACACCTCACTAAGGGTATGACCTACCCTGCTACTTTAGGTTTTTACCAACACAGGGTGAGAGGACCCATTTTGTAACCTGTATTTATGAAATAAATGAATAGAACAACAATATTTGGACTCTCTTTCTCAGGGATATGAAAAGGAAACCTCAAGAAGATATGGTCAATGTAAACATCATCTAACTCTCATGAGTTGTCACACTAGAAAATGTAGATATCTTCTAAAAAAGGCTCAAATTACTAAAGACAGTTGTAAATTCTGACTTGCTCTTGCATACTTTGGACAAAGGGTGAAAAATTTAACAAATATCCATAGTATTTATGCATAAATAAAATGAAATCAGGGGTAATTCAGGTGGATCTGATGGTTATTGGTTGTAATTTTGATGTATTGTTGGGAAGTTAAACAGGATAAAGTTGATTATACAAAGAACTCAAATGAACCTTACAAATACTACATATAATTGTTCCTGATGTAAAATATGGATCACATAGTCAAATCATTCCTTGTTGAAGGTTTGTATTCATGGAAGCCCAAGAATATAGGATTTCACACAAACTTTGAGAATTCAAACATAAAATCTCATAGTAAATTCTCAACAAAATACTAACAATCTCTAATCAAATACACTCCAGATACACTTAGGAAGTGACAAAAATCCTAGATCAAACAAATAACAAATTGATTTAAAACCATTTACCACATTATGAAGGAAAGCTCCATCAATCATGTAATTGCAATTACCAAAATGTCACTACTTTTAGACTAAGGCTTTGTGTAATTTAGAGAGATTAATTAGCATAAGATTGCAACAGAAATGCAGACAATTGATTCAAAACAATTCATCTTGAAACAAAGTAATAATTCTCATGAGAATACACACAAGATTAATTCAATAAACTCCAATTCTTTAATAAGGGGACACAACACTATGACCTCAATATTTGTTAATGACTGTACAATGCAATCATCTTGGTGAGAAGGTTTTGGAACAAGTGAACAAAGCTTGGGTATCTCAGGTTGGTTCAGTTTCAACAAGTACAAACAAGTTCTCTCCTTTTTTCTCTAAAGCTTAGAAAATTTTAACCCCCTTATGAGAGTATTCTCATCACATTTATAAAATTTCAATCGTTCACTCATTCTCCATTTCCCCCCAAAGCATGAATATCCAGGAGAATATTCTTCCTCATAGCATATAGTTTAATTTATTATTACTTCTCCTAAAAATATCCCATCTTATATTGCTAGGTGGAAAATTCATGAGCTATTCACATTTTTCATTTCCTCATATATAATTGGGATGCCATGTCATCCCTTTTGACATTTTTTTAATCATCTCTCCCTTTTTGCAAGAAAGAAATCCTTTTTGATAGTTCCCAAGTGCCTCCATATGGCTTGATGTGATATGCAATCCCTTTCACCTTTTGAGAATCAACTTTGAGCAATACATACTCATGTTCATGTCTTTTAGAGCTGAATATTCTCACATGGATTATATCACATCAATCAAACATATTTTGTTGCACAATGCCAATTTCCTCAAATTTATTTCCTTCGTGTGAGATGAGTGAAAAATATTTCTTCATTTGGTGGCAGTGATTTTTCTCGACTCAGCTTTCTCACGCCATTCTCATTATAAATTCAACTCTATTTTCTCCCCAATATGCATCCTTTTTCTATTCTTGAATGTGAGGGATTACTATAGAGCTCTTTGTTGGTAATGGCAAGGGTGGTTGTGGTGAAATAACTTGAAGGAAATATCATCAGAATATTTAAATCAAATCTTTGACTTAACTGGCCTAGATGAAGCCTTTTTTCAGGGCTTTGTTTGAAATTGCAGACTCCAGGGGACAACAAAGGGCCCTTGACCTATCGAGAGGTTTGGCTCTCCCTTCTTCTGAGATTAATCAGGATCAATCCTATCTTCTCAACCTTCCAATCCATGTATTATCATTTTTTTTATGGGAACACCAAAAAACTCCAGAAGAATTGAAGAAATTATTGACCTAACAATTGAAAGGCTTGTTTAGCTAGGGACGACTGAATATGAATCTCCCTTCTATATAATGAATAATTTGTGTTGAAAGAGGTTCCCCAAGAATCCTACTTGATCTATGACAAGACCTCAAAAACTTGACACCATTTTGTGTGCCATTTCTCACAAAGTAGAATAATTGGAGCAACGAATCATTTCTCTAGAAGAAGGTCGAGCAAGACCTATGTTCACTTCAACAATCCATGTTGGGTAAGCGAGGGCTTTATATTTTAGAGGATCACCATCATCTTAAGAAGAATATCCTTAAAAAAATCAAATCTCAAAAACACATTTAAATTATTATTTTGGAGGAAGAATTAGAGCCTTCATCTCCTCAACATTTTAAGAGATCACTTTCTACCATCAATGGGAGGACTATTTTTGGTCTTAGTAAGTCTACTATCTCTAACCATCGATTCATCTGGGTGCAAAAATATTCAAATCAATAATTTCCTTTAATAGAGCAATAAAATTATCGAGGACCTTTCTAGATGTTCCTCTGCTTCAAAGAGAGCACCAACTTTAACCCATGAGGAAGCATAAAGGTGATCTCTATTCTAAATTTCATCTCTTCCTCTATCAAGTATAGATTTTATTATACTTTGGCATGAATACCTGCCAATTTGGATGGGGAATTTGATGTTTTTCTTGCCTTTTGGCAATATATTTATGCACAAAATTCAATTGTCTTGATAATTCCATTAAGGCCATTTTCACTTACATATCTAGGTAATTTTCAAGGTTTTCCCTTGAATCCACTTACCCTCAAGTATGTGAAGAACCTATACTATATGAAACACAACCATATTCCTAAATTGTTTCCCTAGCAATAGTAGATAACCTATACTGCTCCCATTCTGGCTTGAAAAGGTAGGTCACAGGGGAAATAAAAGCATCATTCACCAACCTTACATTCCCCTTCAATTTTTCAACCTTAATTGTGGATATACATCATACACCCTGTAATCATCAAAACTAGCTTGTAGTGGGAGTCCTAGAAATGATTTAAAACAAGAAATGTTGTATATAAAATATGACATCATATAGAAATCAATATCAGTTGAACTACCTTCAGTAGTCTTTACCATCATTGTCAAAAACTTAGCATGAATAGATGTTGAAATAAAGTTTTCCCAACAGAACTTTCCTTGTTCCTCTAAGATGACCATTATGAAAGGGCACATCCATTCATGAAAATCATTAACTCCCTCAAGCCCTGCCATCCTGCTTAATAAACAATTAAGTCCTCAAATTCTTCAACAAACATTGCCTTGGCAAACCTCTTAGGGATTATTTTTATATATGGTTTTTTTCTTTCAACCACCAAGAGCATTTAACATTGTAGCATACTCATCTCATCTTGCTTCATAATTGATTTGTGTGGATTCAACCGTAGCTATTAACATTTGATCTAGATTTGGAAACCCTATAATTTCTTTGAAGGATTCTGATATTAAATTTATCACTCTTTCTCCACTTCCATCCATTAACCTCTCTTTATTTATGGGTTGTAATTCTCCGCACATAACCATACGAGCTGAGGAGTATTTACGGAAGGTGGGAAAGTAGATGCTAGGGAAATATCACTAGAATCAATGGATGCCATCCATTTACTTTTGTTTGGGTCACTCAATATTCTCCGGAAATTCTCCAAGTCAACATTTTAGAACTTTGTGTCCATGACCTTATCTAGATCACTAGTAATACTAGAATTTACGTGAAAACCTGATGCTAGATACTTCATCTTATATAATTTGTCCTTCCTTCAATTTCAACTTGAATATTAAGAATTGAATGGGGTAAAACAAGCACTTACTCATTTTTTGAGAACTTTGTGATTTTCTCTTTTGCTCTTGCGTGCTCTGAATTCTTTTTCTCAAATTATTTGCTTCTTAGTCAATTACTTCACCAATTTTCATAGCTAGGGCATCCAAATCTTCACATGTAATGATAAAATTTGAAATACTTGGAAGCTTTTAATGATTCTACCTTGATTCGTGAAAAGAACACATTAATGGTGGAAATCATAAATGCTTTATACTCCTTCGATCCTTCTTTCTTTATTTGAATATGGATCATTCACGTGGATCAACCTGGTCTTTTGCCAGGTTAGGGAGTCTATTTGCACATTAGCATTTATTTTGAATTGGTGCAAACATGTAATCTTGACCCACACCCCCACTTTTTCACTTTTAATAAGGAGTTGCCATGTGTTTTACTTGAATAATGGTGGAGCCATGGAACTTACTTGCATTTTAGCCAAGTTTTTTCGTAAGTGCAGAACTACATTTTGACCCGAGCCTCTATATTTGAATTTTATTGAGATCTTGACACATGTCTGAATCTTAGACATAACAAAACTGTGGGGATATTTTGCACATTTGTTTGTTCTCCCTACTGGATGCAATATTGACAATATGACCCGATACCCCTCTCTTCTAACCTTTCTTGAAAATACTATGTGTCTTTGGTGGGTCTAAAAATATCAAGGAATGCATCTTTGGCCCAAAACCCCGCTCCAGTCATGTTTTGACATGTAAACCATTTTGGGCCCTCGGGCCAAACTTGCACTTTGTAGTTACTATGTAAATGATGTAGCTTTGCAAACCGAGTCCTGTTGCATGACGCAACCAATGGAAGCATGCCACATATTTTTGGATGGTAGAGAAAATGTGAATTTTCACTAGAATTCTAAAGGATGACATACAAGGAATATTTTCAAGATTAAACCTGATCCATGATTGGTTTTTCACAAGTATTTTTCAGAGGCAACATGACTATTACATTCCTCAACAAAAAGAGGATTCATGCCCTAAACATAAGGTTTTCATTCACATTCAACACGATTATATCTTCAAGCATACATTTTTACATGGGTGAACTAGTCAAAGAAATTTGTTTGAAGGCATACACTGGATAAAAGGGTGAGATTAAATTGAGCACTAACGTGGTTCTCTCACCGACTTATACAATAATTATAACACTTGAATTTCAGTTCACTATGTTATAAAGGTGTACACAATTTAGTATTTATGTTAGGTAAATTGATTAAATTATTAATGAATCATATTTTAGCTAGATGTTATGTAATATTGCAAGAAATTATAAGATCATTGCAATGATGTGTGAATTGCACCCATTAACTAATAAAATAATTCCAACATTAGGTTTGAGTTCACTATGGATTGGAGGATAAATGTAATATAATTTTGTTTGTTCTTATCAAGGTATATATTTATATAACACTAGAATATAAGTTAAGTCCTGTATGGAGGTCATGGGATTTAAAAATGTATGGTTATAATAATATTAAATTTTAGGTGATTTTTAGGAAGATCTACTAAGGTTTCATGTTTGTTTATAATAGCTTGGGAATTCTATTTTATGATATTTTTTTATCGATCATGGCTTTGTGCATTCATCTATGTGTTGCACAATTTTCATGATCCACCCCCTTTTCTATATTCATGAATAGCCAGTCATGTGTAGACACCTAAATTTGGCATTTAAAACTTTGGCAACATCAACTTTAGCATATTTTGATACACTTAGAAAAATACATGTATATTTGACTCTTGAGCACAATTTCCCTCTATTAGTCTTCCCACCTATCATCTTAGCCATATTTATTTGTGATCAACTTATTTTATACAATAATACCTCATTATCATATATAGACATTCACCATACTTTGGATCCACCTTTCGCACTTTTAGAACACTACTAGTAAAGCCAAATATTTTGTGTTTTCTATATGGATAAACTTCTATTGGAAATGTCAGGGGACTTCAATGCCTATTATTCAAATTGTGAAATCTCCACTAGGTCATCCTTGACATACTTCATGGGTCTTCTATGATTGAAAATTAATAAAGAGTCACCTATAAATACAAAACACGTCAAGGTCATTGTTATCCTAAATAATCCCTCATGGATTATTTTGATAACTTACACTTCTTCTTAGAGTTGGATAGGTATAAACTAATAAAATGGAGAAAATTAGTGTAGGGACACTCCTCTCCTCCTTGCTAAGCTCCTCCATTTCCATACTTAGTGAAAAATTAGAAAATTTGCGGGATTGATTAGGCCTATCACTTTAATGCTCAAGAAGGATTCAATTTTCAAATGGACATCGAGAAGGGGAGGAGATTTTTGCCAAGATCAAACAAGAAATTGCTCAATATCCTACACTTATCAACGACTACTCTAAGGATTTCATCCTATATGCATATGGAGTGAATCTATTATTATCATTGTTTTGACACAATAAAATGATCAAGGATTGGAACAACTAGTGGATTTCTTAAGTCAAACACTGAAGGATTATGAATTGAAGTACAATCACATTGAAAAATAGGTCTTTTCCATGATGAGGGATATAAATAAATTCAAAATCATGTTTGCCACTTATCATATTAAATTTCTAGTCTCACATTCCAGTGTGTGAGAATTTATTATGGGATCATAAATCAATGAGAAAACAATTATATGGATGACCAAAATCATGGGGTATGACGTGAGTATCAAGGCCAAAAATATGATAAGAGGAAGAGCACTTTGTGAGCATATTTCTCTAGATGCTCAAAATAATCAAGAAACTTCCTTTGTCATGAATGAAGAACTTCCACATAACGCTGAAATTCAGCAGGATGGAGGAAATGCAGTTAATAATCACAATTGGATTAGTGATATGACTACCTTTTTAGCTATTGGTGCATATCCTCTTGTATTAAATAAAATAAAAATAAGATACTTGAGGTTGCGAGTACATTCGTTTATGCACCGATTGATGGTATTTTATTCAAAAGAAAACAACGTGACGAAGTATTGTTGAGATGTATTGAAGGTGAACAAGTAGACAAAGTTTTGGAAAAATTCCATGCTGGTTTTTCTAGTGGACATTTCTCTACCAAAGCCACTACATTGAAAATATTAAAGGCATTATACTTTTGGTTCACACTATGTGATGATGCTCACAAATGGGTCATAAAATGTAAGGAATGTGCTTTCTTCGTTAGTAAGAAAAGGTTGGCTTCAATTCCACTTCATCAATTAAAACAAATCAACCTATCGCATAATGGGGTATTGACTTCATTGAAATTTTAATCCTCCATAAAGTATTGGTCACAAATAGGTTTTGACAGTGTAGACACAAAATCACGCACTTTGGGTAATTATCTAGTCCTAATTACATACTACTATTCATATGATTCCTAAGTAATAAAAGTACTAATTAACCCATGTCTTTGGCCATCTTTCTTTGCTTTATGTTGCCACTTTTGGTCTTACACTCTTACTTGTTTAGTTTTTCTTTTCATACCTCAACATTTCTCATCCTAGAAACTAGCGCCCCACCAAGATGCCAACATCAAAAGCCCCGACATCTTTTTACCTTGTTCACATATTTTGGGTCTATTTCTATACTTAATTGCTTATTCATTTATTGTTACATTGCATTAGATTTAGGAATTTATTTATTCAATATTTGCTTAATCATTTTGGTGAACCCGATGCTTTCACGCTTATGATCCTCATTTTCCCTCTATCATGGGTTGTAAAATTCCTCAAATTTATTTTTCTAATTTACTTAAGATGCATCCCAATTTCTAGGCTATTCTACAAAAAAACCTTATACACCATGTATCTTCCTCAAGATACATCGTCACAAGAAATAATTCCTATCTTCAATCGTTTATCGATGACCTTAGCCTTTGTGATCTTCCATCTAATCAACCCATATTAGATTCAATTCAAGCTTTACATTATTTTTTTTACGACAAATTCAAGATATGGAATCCATGATCACATTTCTTAAATCTGAAATCCAATAGCTTAAAAAGACGCTTCACAGGCTCATGATATTTATTCTTCTCATTTTCATTATATGTCTTCTACATGTGCTCATATTAGTGAACCCCAGGTCTTACCACTCTCCAAACCTCTAAAGTTTGATTTAAGTTCTAATAAACAAGATATTATTTTGTAGCTCATAGCTCATTAATTAATCAATTTTCCAATTACTCATTGTTATCCTCCTTATCGGCTAATAAAATATCAAGGTCTTCCATTTTACATTTATCATCAAATCAATGGACATAATGACAATGAATTCTATGATTTACAATGAAAAATCAAGCATCTTGAGTATCAAGGGTTTCTCTCATTCACTACATAACATTTTGTTGCATGCCCATCTACAAATGCTACATCTAAATGGGCTCCTAAATCTACTCCTTCTACGTCTAATGAGCATCATGTTATCACTTCTAAGGTGCCTTCTTTGGCCAGTCAAGTTTCGCCTATTCAATCCACTCAACCTCCTCTTAAGGATGGTCCCACTCCTCCACTCAAGTTATTTGTGACATTACCAAGTCAAACTAAGCAATCACCTCTCAAGGTTCATTCTCCATCACCTCCTCCTGCTAAGTCATCTATAGTATTACCAAGTCAATCTAAGAAACCTCCTCTAAAACTCAGTTCAACTTGGCCTCCACTCAAGTCTTCTACAACATTATCAATTAATCCACCACCTTGCAAGGCTCCTAAATCTTTCGGAGGAATGACAAAGATCTGGAGGGAATCGTGAGCACCAAAACATTGCACTCAACCGCAAAATGATGTAGCTTCAAGATCAAAGAAAGAAATCATTCATGGAAGCAATGTGCATGCATTGAGGAAAAAAAAGCTGAAAAAACCAAACTCTATTCCATTCCCCATGTGTTGCTCAAGATGAAAGGGTGTACAAATAGTAGTGGGGTGTGTAACTCCCCCACAAATGTAGCCGTCGAGAAGTGGGAGTTACATTCCCGGAATAGCCGGTCAAATGTAACTCCAATGACGCTCTATGACGTGTGTAAGAGCCATAATGACACCCTAGGACACCTAAGCATGGTGAATCACCTATGTGGAGGTATTCCATGTATTTAAAATAAATACATGGAAAATAACCTACACCAACACCCCCTGAAGCATAGCTTAGGTGGAGACATAGATGAAAACAAGGAGAGAAGTGGGTCCCAATAAAGAAGCCTAATGAAGTACCCACGTACAAGAAGCTCTCAAAAAGTGGAGTAAAAGGAGAAAACCCAGGGGAAAAACTCCCCCAAAAGAGAGACAAGTCCACTCTCTAATCTAAGAAAGATGCCAAGGATGGGTCCTGGCCATAAATGAGCCTGTAAAGGTACCCATGTACAAAGAGGCAATCTCTCAAAAAGAAGAAGAAGAGAGAAGAAGAGGGAGACAAGAGGAATGCGAGAATATTCCATGGACGGATCTCGAACTCGCCAGATCTATAAGGTCTCCCAGAAGAATGTGGATCATGAGATCCTCTACCTCTAGACTGAAGAAGAGCCACCCAGACCGAACTGTGTGCCTGCCCTTAGGAAGGATAGAAATGACGTGTTGGAAGTCTGCCCACTCCACAAAGGAAACCAAAGGTAGCAACATAAAGAACTCTGAGTCTGGTCCACATAAGTGTGACATAGGTCTAGCAAGTGAATGTGAAGAAACCAAAGGTAATGTCACAAGTGCGAGAACTATCGAGTAAAAACAAAGAACTCCCATAAAAGGATGTCCAAGTGATGTGAAGGGAACAAAACATCCTCCAACAAAAAAGGGATCCATAGCTAAGGGTGGATCAATGAAGGTCTCTGGAAATGTGGAAGTGACATGATTCCCGGAAGGGGCACTCCCAACAACAGAGATGATGAAATCCTCTGAAACACCTGTAGATGGATGAGGGACCTATAGTGCATCACAAGTAGACTCTGCAAAAAGATGACTAAGGTCAGGCAGATACTCGTCCCAATGAGGGGGCTCAAAAAATAGAAGAGTGATGTCAGATAGGTATGAGTCATCCAATGAAGGTAGAGGAGTGAAGTGGGCCTCGCACACTAGAAGTGGAAAGGAGGTTGGTGTAATGACGGTGTGAGACTGAGTATGAGACTGCTCGATATCTAATGAGATGTGGGATGTGTCAACACTCTCTAGAATAGTGAGAGAAAGAGGAGAAGAGTCCTCTATAGTACTCTCAACATCAGAATTGGGTGCACAATCCTCATCATTAGAAGTAGAACCAAGCGAGTCTATGTCAGTGGAACTGTCATCACATGAAGAAGAGGAGACAATTGAATCAGCAGTAGGAACAACGACTGCAGTATGTGAAGGGTCTCCATAGAAGGATTGAAGAATGCTCCAGACACAGTGGGGTGGATCTGAGTCTACCACGTGAAACCAGAGAGAATGAGAGACATGCATCATCATGTGACCAAAGACATGGTCACAAGTGTCAAGGAAGTCCTCTAGATGATGATGATCAGTGGGTGCAGGAACTGGCCCAAGAAAGAAGGGTAAAAGACCCTCATGGGCAAAGTAACGTTCCATGGAAGCACGCCAAGCTGAATAGTTCCCTCTCCCGGTGAGAAGTGGTGGAGGCTGTAAGGCGATCCTGATGCTCAAGTCTGGAAAGAGCACTCTCCATGATGTGGAATCAAAAGTGCAAGGTGCACAAAAGCAAGACGTCGGACTCGGCTGATAATGCATCTGCATGTGAAAGCCCAAGAGTACAATCAACCCCCAGAATGCGGCACTTTATAAAGTAGTACATTTACAAAACTGACAATGCCATCACGTAATGTGTGAAAAATCATGCAACTTTGACTAAAGAAGCACTAAAAAAGAGCTATGAGTCAAAAGTTATGGCATTAAAATGATTCCTGCAACTAATGGAAAATGCCACTAAATGCTACAAACACATTAAAAAAGTACATGAGATGGGTGCAAAGGGTATCGTGTGGGTACTCATTGGAAATGGCATCAAATTTTAGGTATAGTTTGTTTTGCTTGCAAGGGGGGATTAGCCTCCTGCCAACCCCGGACCTCGCCCTTCGTCTTCGTCACTCAAAGGAAGGACATAATACAAGCAAAAATGAAGCCTAAAATTTATTACATGCCATGGAATAATGTTTTTATCCTCAAAACATCAAAAAATGGATTGTTTTAACCACCCAAAAAAATCTAGAAGGGATGAGGTGTGGACCAAGGTTTGATTAACATCCGGAGGGCTATCAACCTAGTGAGGCTAGGATCCCCTTGAAATGGTCCACATGTTGTAGAGCTCTTCATGGTGGCTGCAATGTGACCAGGAGTAGATGTGGATGCCACATGGATCTGCAGAGGTGGGAGAGTGACTGTTGAGGAGAGCACACGAGTCAGAGCCCAATATAATCGTCGGGTCGCTTAGGTGAACACTGTCAGGTGGAAGAGGAGTATCCAAGGTACACGACAGAGAAGACTAGTGAGATTCATGGCAAGGTGAGTTGACAGTGCGACAAAGAACCAGATTAGTTTGAGCATAGGCTCGCAGAAAACTATAACATCATGCTGAGAAATCTGGAAATGCGGGGAGGAGGAAAGCAGTGCGGGACAACGGTGAAGCACAACTAAAAGGAAATCACCAAAACATGGCAACAAACAGAACCGTAACATGGAGGAAGGAACCAACTCAAGGGGATAAGCCCGAGGTCACTTTGAGAATCAAGGCAAAGAAGCATGGTGCATAAGGTCAAGCCAGGAAAGGAAATCCAGTGCAAAAACTAGAGAAGCTACAGGTGGTCCGTTGGAGGTGACCGTTGAAAGAGGTAACGGCCGAGTCAAGTAGACCGTGAGCGCAGACATGCGTGGATAGTCTTTGTGAAGACGTGTTGGAGAGGAAGAGTCAGCAGGAATGCGGGTATTCATGGAGGTAGAACTGAGATGCTCACCGAGAGGTAGATGCCAAGTAGATGGAGAACCAGGCAGAACTTGAACCAGGGGAGCAGTCGCAGAGGCAAACCAGACAGAGAGCCAGAACAGCTAGGAAAAAGCATGAACGGTTGTAGGGTTAAGCAAGGGTTCACATCAATGAAGGATTCTAAGGTAGGTACGGTGATGGCCAAAGCCACAATACAAAACATGCAGAGTGGGTTTCAAAGCTCGGCGCACCTGGTTACGAGCAGATAGAAACTAATCACCCAAAAACGAACCAAGAATACCCACTAAAGAACTAGTACGCAACACCAGCACGTGAGGAAGGGCTCACAGAAGATCAAACGACCACGAAGGAGCACTTTGAACCTACAATTTTCTCTCAACATAGAAAACACCAGCATAAAACCAAACATAAGAACCTCCTTTTTATATATATAAATAAAATGCAAGTAGAGCACAAAACAAGAATGAGAACTTGCACAAGAAACTACGAGGCAGAGAGTAGTAAGCAACCAAGGTGAGCAACATGATTCGATCCCGAGCTTTGATACCATGTCGGAGGAATGATGAAGATCTGGAGGGAATCCGTGAGCACCAAAATGTTGCACTCAACCACAAAATGATGTAGCTTCAAGATCAAAGCAAGAAATCATTCATGGAAGCAATGTGCATGCATTGAGGAAAAAAAGATAAAAAAACCAAACTCTATTCCATTCCCCATGTGTTTCTCAAGATGAAAGGGTGTACAAATAGTAGTGGGGTGTGTAACTCCCCCACAAATGTAGCCGTTGAGAAGTGGGAGTTACATTCCTGGAATAGCCGGTCAAATGTAACTCCAATGACGCTCTATGACGTGTGTAAGAGCCATAATGACACCCTAGGACACCTAAGCATGGTGAATCACCTATGTGGAGGTATAATAAATACATGGAAAATAACCTACACCAACAAAATCATCACTACTTCAGTTTCCAATCACTTTTTAAAGGAAACTACTCCTTACATTGATCCACTCAATGTCATCAACTAGATCTCCATCATTTACATACTTGGGGGGCATCACACTTATTCTTCCCCCTTTTAGCATCACCAGTGGCTATCATGCTCTTTGCTTCATATTTCACATCTTTGAGAAATATCATACACATTTTGATACACTCTTGTATCCTCATTACTCGATGACGCACTCTCGTGCTACGGTTCATACTCGATTGTTGAGGGAATCCTATACACATAAACCTCACACACTACACTACACTACACTACAAAATAAACACTTACGCCACCTTCTTCTTAACACACATTCAACATCACATGCTACACACTAAACATGACCATAATCAACCTCTTTTCACAAAATTTGACACAACTTCATAACATCTTGTGCAAAGTGACACATTCATGACACCTTTCTCTCATGCGCAAACAACAAAACACATTACACATCCAACATATCTATTGCACAATCAACACAACACACCACCCTATGATGCACTCTAGTTCCATGGTCCATACTCGATTGTTGAGGGTCTATAACTCAAATCAAACTCAACACACTTATTCACTCAATCAAACACTTTATAAACTCTACGTTTTAATTATCACATATTTCTAATACACACAATTCAAACCATTTCCCGATGACGCACTCTTGTTATATGGTTCATTCTTGACTTCGAGGGGGCATGTATAAATGAACCTCATCTCACGCATACACATCCACACTTACTTGAGGGGCACACATCTCCTATCACATTTAATATACATTACATTCCATCTACACTCCACAACATACCGCATACATTGGTCACATTTAGTATTTCTTACATTTACTTGTTACATGTACACTTTATTACACATGCTAGAAAAATATATTATATGTCAAGTATCTTTATCATATAAACATTCAAGTTCACTTTCTTTCTAGTTGTGATCTCAGATTATATAGATCAATACACACAACACAAATGTTTGGCATAGTACTATTACCAGTCCCATAACATCTCTTTGGGGCATCCACTTTCATATACACTATAGGTGCTATTGTGTTATTTTTCATAGCACATTACTTTATCAGATTATACATGTTTTGACATACTTTTTATCACTCTAACATGCTAATGGGTGTTTCATGTGCAAAATTTGTCTTACAAGTCTATTTTTTTCCATAGTTGTTTGTCTCTTTTCTTGCTACTATTTAATGTTGTATGCCATTGTTGTGGGATTTTCCCTATGTCTTGTTTGTTCTCTAATTGCTTGCAGCCATTATAGCCTTGATTGTCTTGTGACATTATGAGTGATGTCCCATATTTAAAACCCACTTTTTGCAGTCTACACTTAACTTACACATTGTTTGTTTGTCTCGCTAACCTAAATTTTACATGTGTGTTTGTCTTGCTTGTACTAAAACTTGTTTCCTAGCCACTTTTTTTTCATGTTCCTTGGTTTCTACCAAGCATGCTCCATCCCCCTACAGGGCACAATTTCAGCATAATGGTGGGTCCTCCTTTAGGCCACATTCTCCTCAACGACATCACATGCACCCCAAATGAGGGGGACATCGTTTAGGTGAATTAGTCACCTCATGTAGTATTCTATAGTCATCACACAACACAATACTGGTACAACACAATCATCAGTCTCATAAAGGGATCACAATCTGACTTGGGTCCTTAGCATAACATAGACACCAATACCTAGACTAGGACATTAATGCCTGGGCACCCTAACCCTTCCTGGATGGCTATGACCAAGGATTGGTTACATATTATTTTTAGTTCATCACATTCTACAACACTTCACACAGTAGCTTTTACATGACATTTATTCCTTGGTACTCAACATGCATGCACCATAAAACATTTTTTACTTTCAGATTGGATTGGAATTGGTCGAACCGGATCAAATTTTTACACACCATCTACTATGGTGTTCCTTACATTGAGAAGCGGTTAAATTTTGGAGGATGACACCAAAATTTTATCCCTAAACTTCTTCAAGTTTTGGCATGAGATCGCTTGAAAAACTCACATTCTATCAAGTTGGCATGAGATCACCTAAAAATGCATTCTTGTACATCATCTTTAGGATCCTTTCTACACTCTTTTCTCATCACAGATCATGTGCACATGTTCCTTTTTCACATTTTTGCATTTTACATACTTTTTACTCATATACATTTGTATTTGACTACTTGATTGTTCTTCTCTTTTGTAGGTCTACCTTATGGGAAGCGATAGTCAACATCATCCTACATCAACAACATCAAGAACATTAATCACAATAGCACATCAACAATGGGTATAATGACGACATCAACATATGTGTTTCCACCCAAGGTCATTATCTTCATCACTTTTTTCTCTTTCTCGTCTCTAGTTTCCACACTCCACATTTTTATCACTCCACACTTTTCCTTGTCTCTCAGCACACTTTTGACATTGATCTACATGGTTATCAAGTACACATCTCTTATCTACTTTATGTTACCAATAATTTACTCAACATAAAGTGGGGGAAAATGTAGATACAAAATCACACACTTTGGGTAATTATCTAGTCCTGATTACATACTACTATTCATACGATTCCTAAATAAGAAAATTACTAATTAACCCATGGGATTGACCATATTTCTTTACTTTTTGTTTCCACTTGTGGTCTTACACTCTTACTTATTGATCTGTCTTTTCATACCTCAAAGCATTTCTCATCCTAAACACCAACACCCAACGGGACGACAAGGATAGGCACCCCCATCCCCTTAAGTAACCCATGACCTCTTTGTACTTTGTTCATATCTTTTGGGTCTATTTATATACTTAATTTATTATCCATTTATGCTACATTGCATTAGATGTAGGCATCTATTTATTCAATATTTCTTAATTAGAAAATGATATATTATTTTACTCCGGTGGAGAGCGGTTGTGCCACTCAAGGAAGTAATCGATTTAATATAAATTTAATTAAATATATATTTCAAAGCAATGATTATACCTATTAATATATAATTGATAAAATATAGTGAATGGAAAAGAAATAAGCAAACAATAATATGAAACCCTAAGAAAATGAGAGAGATAGATGACTTAGCTAGTTTTTGAGTGAGCAAGAAGTGTTCGGACTAAGGCACTACTAAAAACAAATGAGAAGAGTGTCATCATGTCTTACTAGAGCTTCGGAACCCGAAGACTATGCAAGACAAGTACAAATAGGAGGACAGGAGCACCCAGGTACTAGTGACTGGATCGGTGTCTGGAAGTTAGCATCCACCAAAATGCTCAAGTTTTGATCTTTTCTACACATGAGGAGATTCGTTGTTAGTCTCTTTTTCTCACTCTATATTTGTCCCAATGTCATTGTTCGCACTTTGTAACTCTTTGTAAAGAGAGATACCTAGCTGCACATTCTCACAAACCAAATCAAATCTAAAAGTAAATATGTAGAATGTGGATTTCGACTAACCCCGATGGTCACCCAAAAAGTGAACTTAGTACCAAGCGTTGCACTACATCTCATACTCCATGTATTTCTTGCGAAAGTGTGTGTAATGATGCCCTAGGATTCCCTTGTGCAAGTTGCATAATGATAGTAGGATAGATCTAGAATATAGTAAATGTATAAAATGTGTGAGATTGAGTAGAATAGACTTCCCCTCCTATGTTGTGTATGAAGAGTGATGCGACCCTTGCTCTTTGAGTGAATGTGCAAGATGGATTCTTTGTAATGCTCTTATGCCTTTAGATGTAAGCGTAGGTGATAGTATGTAATGCTTAGTGCTTGTCCCCTTATTTGAGAGCTTTAAATATGTGTATATATATATATATATATATATATGATTCTCTTGTTTGAATTTCGTAATTGACAATTTGGGAGGCCTCGACCAAAATTGCAAAAGATGCCCAAGAAGTAAAAGATACCTAAAAGAGTGAGAAAATGAGACAAAGGGTCGAAATGCCTACGAGGGATAGGAGCACATAGGTGCTAGTGTTTGAGGCCATAAATTATAAATTGGTCAAATACCGACATGGCTTTAGGGTGTGTAAGGTCAATAAAAATTTTAAAAACAAAGCAAAAGGCCCGAAAAACATTGTCAATTACTAGTTTTCTTGCTTGGGAATCATATATATGTTAGTATGCTCTAGGACCTAGAAATGTAACCCAATGCATATGATGAGCTGTATTAATTTCTTTCATAACAACTCATCTTTTGTATTTTGATAAGACCATTGTAGCCATGTCTATGTATTTCCTAAGTACATTGTTGAACATCACTATTACAACCATGAACTTTTGGCATAATGACTAATTGATATAGTTATATCTAATTGTCTTTATTTTGTGATATTATGTATGCATTTATTCTTGTTATTCCAATAAATTTTTTAGATGTTATATGTGTTGATGCCACTCTTGGTTGTAAGCAATTTTTCATACAAAGCAAAGGAACTTGTCCATAAAGAACTCATCCGTAGCCAAAGAACTTGTCCACAACATAAGGAAATCATTCACAACAAATAACCCACATTTATGAAGATATTTTTAAACATGAAGTGATGACACTTAATTCCTTATGTATCATTGGAGAAGTAGTTACAACAAAAATGTGGAAAATTGAGAAACAAATCAATCTTTGATTTGGTCATTGATTAAGAACTAGTGAAGAACTGATTGTTAGTTGAACACTTGTTGTGTGTTTCAAACACGTGTTGAATCTCTCACTTGTTTTATTGAAGAATCCTTGTTGTATTCTTCTTCTTCTCATGTGTTGTAAATGATAAGATATAAAGGAAAGGGTTGGTGCCTTGTAACAAGAAAAAAAAATTAAGTAAGTCAAATTTAGAATTAGAGAAAAGAGATTACTATGATCTTTTGTTCCTAGATGTAATGTTTTATGCAAATCAATAAATAAATATGAGTTTTATCATTTAGTTTTTAGTTACAGAGTTAGGAAGGGATTAACACCCAAGTTGACTCACCGAAAGTCTACTAAATCCCCTCCATTATTTCATTTTATGCATATTTCTTAGGAACAATATTCTCTCTTAATCTACAACTTTGTTTCAATAATAACATTTAATAATAGTCCATTTTCAAGTCTGAGTTTTATTTTACTTTTAACATTGTTATGTGATAGTTATTTCCTTTTCAACCTCTTAAATCAACTATAACTGTGCATACAACACTAATAGTATTTCAAGTCTACGCTCCCTAGTCTGAAAACTAAATGAATGTATCTCAATGTACAAAATATTAATTGTTACAAGTTGATTTACACCACCATTTTTACATCATTTCGGGGATATTGCCAAAGTTATAGGATTTTGTGAGGTTTTACATTTCTAAATTTATTAGAACATATTAGGTTGTAGAAATTCCACCTTCAAAACCCCCACTAATGAATGTTGATTGAGTTGAGTCAGTTGATGTATGCACCATCGTAGAGATGCCTATGGTAGATTCCTACCCAATCCTCAAATAGTAGAAATTACTTCTAATTCTAAAGAAGAAACATCCTCTTCTATACATGGTTTGTTGATAGAACACTCCCTCCTAAGTGAGATTTTTGAGGTTGTTCCTGAACAGTATAACATGGCAGAGGAGGTGAATCAAAACATGGAAGAAGAGGTAAGGGAACCAAGCACATTTGAGTTTCCTATCTCTAATAACAAATAACCTTCTCAAATGAAGAACATCTCTCCATCATCTCTTCCTAATTTTCATGGATCTATGACTGAAGACCAAGACACTTTCTTGTTTGATTTTGATGTCTTATACATGAGTTATGAATACACAACTGATGCACACAAGATGAAGTTTTTCCTGCTACACTCAAGGATGTAGCCTTGAGATAGTTTATGGGCCTAGGAAGAGATGTTGTTACTACCTAACAGGAATGAAAGATAATTTTCTAACCAAGTACCAAGACTACTACATGCCAAGTAGCATAGGAGGAGATGAACTCTTCAAGATGACATAAAAGGAAGATGAACCACTAGAATATTACTTGGAGAGATTCCTATTTTGTGTTCAAAATTCAAGACATACAAGGTTGCCTCCTGAGTCTCTCAAGTTACTTTTTAAAAAAGGACTCAATGAGGAAGTAATGGATGCTTTGGATTTAATAGGAGCTATAGACATCTCCAAAGCCACTTTTGAGAAAAAAATTCAAGTCTGTAATAACTATTCTAGAGCAACCATGAAAAGAATAAGAAGTGTTAGATCAAAGGGTGGAGAAATTGCCAAAGGAATTGGGGAAATATCTAAGTCAGAAATTGTAAACATGTTTAAGAACATGAAACAAGAAATAGTTAATGACATGGCCACCCAACTTGATGCTCTACATGCAAAGAAGAAGAGAGAGGATACAGAAGTAGCACTTGTAGATTTTTTTCATTCTTACAAAAGTAAGAAATTTGATTACACATGCAGAGGATTGGCCAACATTACAGAAGGAAAGGAGGCTACACCAGAGTTTAAAATGATAGAAATGGAGGATGGGCAAGTTTTCTATGTTGCCCAAAGGAAGCCATGGCCACCAAGACAAGGAGGTATGTCACAATATCCCATGCCATATTTTAAAAATTTGGATAGTATTTCATATAATAATACGACCCCCACCTTGGGATAATACTCAGTAAGGATGGGCTCCTTACCCTATCCAATATTAGCAACCACGGAAGCCTCGGTTCTTAGCCCCATAGTGGAAGCACCCCCCTCATTCATGGCATTAACCTTGGAGAGGAGGGAAGCAATGGAATAATCAACATTCTAACTACCAACAAACCTACCAAAAACCTCCCTACCCACAACATTAAACTTTGATGTTAAACCCCCAATCTAGCTCTCAACCAAAAACTACTCAATTTCCAGCTCAACTAATTAGAGCTCCCTCTTTGGGAAGCATCTCTTTACAATAAGGAGTAGTCAACACAAGTTAAACCCGCATCCGCAACATCACATGGCACTTACATGCATCCAAGACTCGAGTTCAATAAAGCATGCACATCAATCATTACAAGCCACAATGAGATAAGTGCATACATTTATTACTTTAATAAAACATGATTATATTAATTATATTTAATTATGAGTTATGCTAAGTCATGAAGCATGTGTCACATTAAAAGACCACCACCTTTTAGTTATGATGTGTCTACTTAAGCCCTCCACATAAGCCAACATGTCACATCATTTTGCTTCATGTTGTCACATCCACTTAATGATTAATCACCCCTAAACATATTGCTTGTCCCCTTGGTAATAAAGTTCAAAGCAATGAAAATCCATCAACACAATTCATTTTTGTAAAGTACTTTCAAGGAAAAAATATCGGTTGTGTATTTTACAATTTTTTGTTTTTTTGGGTGGATTTCTCATTACACAATGCTTTGTGGAGGATTATGGAGAAATTATGAGGTGGGAAGAGTTCCAAATTTCAAGGATCGACTACAATATCTCATAAATCCAAATACGAGCAACTAAAATAAGATATGGGGACAGAGTTTGAAGCTCATTCATTTATCCCAACAAATCGGTTGTAGGGTAAAATGGTGTTCTCTATACTCCTCCCTTGGTAAAGTTCCCATCCTTGGGGCGGTTATAAAGTTTTTTCTCTTCATACCCAAGAGATCAACTTTCAAGAGTATTCCAATGAGAATCTAAATAGAATTCAAATCAAGGTTACATGCATTTAAATTTAGGAGTGTTATTGCTTGGCTATCATGCTTTTCAATAAAATAGGGTGGAAAATCAGTTTTCAATAGCTTTACACTCACATTAAATCAAAATTAGAACAACTCTCATGGTGAAAACAATCAATTCAAACAGTTCTAGGTCAATTCTAAGTCCATGCAATTCTTTATACACGTTCAGGGGTCAATTTTTCAAAGTTTTAGATCGGTTTTCATATTTTCAAGCTGAATTCATGCCCAATGGATGCTTCAAGGCTACAAATATCTTCATCTAGTATACATATTGCCAGTTGAGTTTCCAAACTATTATCCGAATATTTCCTCTTGAATTATTTTTAATAAATTACACTTCTTCTTAGCCTTGAGCAGGTATAAATTGATAAAAATGGAGGTAATCAGTATGGGGACACTCATCTCCTCCTTCCTAAGCTCCACAATTTCCATACTTAGCCAAAAAAAATTCAGAATTTTTTGCTCCCAATCAAGCAAATTGGCCTTTGGAGGAATACGAGGAATTTTTACTTTGTTCCTCCTATTCTCTACATTGTCGCATCATATGTAATAGGGGTGGGGCATTGTAGTAAATCAAATCAAGTATACATAACAAGGATGGAGCTATTCCACATGGGATCCAGTTCTTCGACATAATCGACATATGTGACAAGGGAAAAGTGAACAAAGTAGTCGGGTGATTTGGGAAAATTAGGCACCACGAGAACAAATGAAACATTCTCATGTTTTGTCGGTTCTTTGATGAGGTTGAATGAATCGATATGGGTAGAAAAGTTGACGAAACTGGATAATTCGAGCCCAAAAGATACACCAAGAACAATTCCCCACTTCCTCGGGTACTCCAATTGACCAATCTATCTAGCCTAGTGAAAAAGGCATCTAAATCAGCCTGTTGTGACCCGCAAAGTACTCCACAATGTTTCTATCAAGATCCTGAACTTCATAGGGCCATAAAGTTCACCGTGCAACTCTAAATTTCACAAAAATAGACTCGTTGGAAATGTCTCATCATGTACTACCATGAAAACTAGAAATCCTAAGTTTGACAAGGTTAGGTAGGTGAAAAAAGGGGAAATACAATCCCAACATTAAAAAAGCGAGCCCAAATAGCTCAACCACTAGATTTGATGAGGTATGGTGCCCATTCCTTCTCCTACAAGTAAAGTATCATGGGGGAATGGTCTTGGCAGGGTGCTCATGCCTATTTTTAGACATTCAATGCATGTTATTTTTGGTTAAAAGTGGAAATTCGAGTTTCCCTACCTTTTCCCTCCTCTCTCTTTCCCATCTTCTATATATTGTAAAATGATGCCCATTTGTAAAGGTTAGACCCTCTTGGAATGTTGGTACATCATCCTACAAGTGTTTCATGTGTATTTTGAGTTGCAAACCTCGGATTTGGGTTTTGCAATGTGTTCATGCCTCATTCCTCCATTGTAATGATCTCTACATCCTCATAAGGAAATAAAGTTCATGTTTTGTGGTTATCTTTTTCCCTAGATGGTATTTTATTGCATTTTCTTGCCTCTTCATTTACTTGCAGGTATGTTGTGTATGTTTCTTCACTTTACGGTGGTTTATTTTTTTGTGCATGATGTGAAAATGGGAGTTTGAATGCTGCTCTAGAATGTGGCTCTCATGTCTTCCGTGTCATCCTTCACTTGTATCCTATTTTCCCTCATTTGAGAGTGTATTACCCCTTGTTCTTTTTGTTATTGCCTCCCTTTAGCTTAGGATTTCATTTTATACATCTCTCCATCTCCATGGTCCCTATGAATTTTATATTAAGATTAGGTAGTTATATTTACACATTTAGGAGTAGTTTTAGCAATAGGAATAAACAATGGAAGCCACCTTCTCTAAAATTCTGTCTCAAATGCAAGTCCCACAACTTGGAGATAGTAACATGTTTCGAAAGCCCTGGATTATTTTTGACTCAAGAGCGGATGCAATTTTTAGCTATAATAGTCATTAATCACCTTTAACTTTCCTTAAACACCTCAATCTCTTAGAACACTCTCACTATATTGAGGATCACTACAAATCTAGAGAAAATTTTAAATCTCTCAAGGATAAGTCATAAAATGTTCCATAAATCTAGATCTAAAATCAAAGAGGTTAAAGTTGTATGATAGCATTTTTCAAAGTCTAAAGGAAGGTCAATTGTTTGAGCACGTGACTTTACATACTCACCTAAGAGGGAGAACTACATTTGGATTCATCCCTCTTTAGAGTATATGTGCAACACCTAAATATTGGTATTATAACACTTGGAAATAATAATTTTACATTTATCCCATCATAATCCTATTTACACATTTATTGACTAGATTGAAAGGCATCTTTCTCAATCCTACACTTTGAATCCAATAGGTCATGACTTGTTCTTCATCTTAGTATCTCTAAATTAGTGCACATTATGCATAAAAATATTTAAACTTTAAATTCTCCTCATCATGTCTCATATCAAATTTTATCCTCATCCTGTGATACATTCGACCGATGTATTCGATAGCTCTAGGACACATTCTCTTATAAAACCTATCCTAGGTAGAAAAAAATGTCCTCCTATTAGTCTCGAGATCATAAATTTTATAAATCATTATAATATCATACACAACATCCTTACCCATTTTTATATCACTATTACACCCTTGTGTTTAGTAAAATGGTGACTTCCTTCTATATCCTAACCCTAATTGTTGTAATCTACTTTCTAGAAGTTTTTGTTAAGTGAAATTTCATTCTTTGAATAATCCTAGAACTTCACTATCTATTTATTGGTTTGTAGTTATATTTTCATATATTTTGCAGCATATTTATTACTTTAACCTATTTTGTTATTACATTTTGGTGAACTCACATATTTATCAATGCATACAACTTACATTTAATTTCATTCCCTTACGATTTCATATTTCAATTCAAAATTATTTATTTTAGGTATGATATTCCTTCTTTATGGTTTCTCCAAAACCCTTATACCCTTTAGTGCATAATAAAATTTTATTTTACTATCCAATCTAAATAAACTAGATTTTTCACCCCCACCCACAAAAGTGCTTAATTTATTTGTTCCCATATTGACTACATCTAAATACCCTTAATACTACATAATTTTAAGAAGATGGTAAATTGTATAGATGTTACTCCTAATAAAAATTAGGGTGAAATTATTTATGTTCACACCAATACTACACACATTGTAGAGTATTTTATTCTCATTGAGACCGTGCTTGACCACGAGGGTGATCAATATGACACTAGTGATGACTAAGAACCTCTTATCCAAAAATACCACTTAAGATTCCAATTGATACATTAATTCAATTTCTCAAAGATATACCAAATAACATTGATAGTGTCTTAGTATTATGGACAACCCACAATTAACAACGTTCATAAAAATGTAAGATAAGGGAAACTCTAGTTAAACCCTCAAGTGATATTAATCTACCTTCTAAAGGTATCCTCTCCATATAGGGTTATTAACCATATGTTTACCCAAGCTTCACCTACATCTAGTGTTCCAACTACAGAGGCATCAAACATGGTCTCTCAAGCTACTAGACTTATTCCTACACAACGTGTGACTTCCACCGCAAGAACAATTACCGCCCATGTGGTCCAAAATCCTCTTCCTAATTTATATTTCCAACAAATATAGGAAATGAAAGTGTAAATAACCTTTCTCATGCAAATTAGATTGCAAGTATCTATGAGTCATATAGGGGTACTTAATAATCCATTAACCCTTGAGGTCCTTACTTATCTATTACCACCTTGGTTTCTCCACCCAAATTCTCATTCCTGAATGGAAATGGTGGTTTGCAACAATATTTTTATACCTTTATGGCCTTGTGTATAGACTATGTAAGTGATGATATTTTGTTAGCCAAGCTCTTTACATGCAACCTTAAATAAGATGTGTGTAGCTACAAAATCACGCACTTATCTGCTACTATTATACTGCCAAATATGTTGTTTTATATATGGATCTTACGTAAGAAAATTATTCACTAATGGCTCATCCCCTAGTCCTATCATCAATTTATTTGGTCATTGTCATTAAGTGTTTTACATAGTTGTCAATTACTCACACAATTTTGGTCATCTCTCATGGAGTCTCAGTTGTCGTTATTTACTCAATCTTCATCTCTAGTCTTTGACTAGGGTGCCTAGGAAGGGATTGGGGCTCACGTTGGTGCCCCAGATCCTCATTTGGGCACTATTTTCATCACACACTACATTTGGCAAGGGACTACATTTGGGCACTATTTTTCATCACACACTACATAGGAAGGGTTATATTCATTCTATTCCATCCACCATTTGCATCTTACATCTAGCTATTTCCCACTACTTTGGCATCATTGGCATAGGTCACCCTAGGCACATGATTGCACACACAAGTAAATAGAACTACATTGGGTCTTAGATGTAGTGCAACGCTCAATCATAAGTCCATCCATTTAGCAGTTGAGGATAGTTTTAACCATTCATTTGTATCTTTCTTTTTAGGGTTTGATGCTTTTGTGTGGGGTTTTGTAGGAGATTATTCATTTAATACTTACAAAAATATCAACAAAGCTAGTGCGACATACACATAACAAAGACTCGAGTTATTGTGAAGACCTAGCGACTAAATCAAATTCGGAGTTCCAAGATATTCTTCGAGAGAAGGGTGCCCACATGCTTCCTAATCCTCCCACAGTGCCCCCGTCTCGACAAAATCTTCATATGTTGCAAGCTACCGAGGTGTGTTGTCATAATTTGTTCTACCTAGTCATCAACCAATCCAGTTTCAGATCACTGTGAGGTAAGCCATTTTTCAAGTTAGTACCTTTTCCCTCCTATTTCAATTATTCCATTTTATTCAAGATATCAAATAAAATTAGCTATTGTTTATACTTCATTTACTGTATTGTTGTATTTGTTTAGATTAATTCTAAAATTCATAATTTTAGTTAATTAATGTGTTATATTAGTTATATCCCTTCCTTCAGATTAAATATGCTCATTCCAAATTTTGAATGATAGTTTCCTTTTGCATTTCTCAGTCAACATTGGCCAATGCCTCTCATTTACTCAACTTACTCGAGTCAATAAGCATTCTAATGAGAGGGTCAAAAACTATGTTTTGCATTATAGTACTATGATCTCTCGAAGGCCTAGGAGGCCTAGGCACATTGACAAGGGTGATTTAATCAAGGTATTTATTATTTTTCTTATTACACCACTTAGGTAAAATTTTGATTTCACTACATTCACATCCTTTAAAGACCTATGTAAGACAAAGATCTATGAAACCAAGCTCCCGGCAGCTCAATTTTTAAAATATAAGGAAAAAACACATAAATATATTGAAAAAAATTCCAATCAAAGGTCTCATATAAAATAAAATTGAATGAGAAGAAGAAAGTTGAAGATAAAATTATTTATGTCACAAAATAAGCATTGATTGTAGTCTTTAGCACACCTTTGAAAATAGAATGGAGTCACTTACTAGAAACTCCTCATAAGATATAACAAAAACTATTTCACTATAATTTAATCAAGTTACCTCCACCTACTATGACTGATACATCTAAACCACAAATCTCTAGATTTAACAACAAACAATATTTTGAATATGATAGATGTCATTGACATTTAACAAATAAATGCATTTCATTATGTTGCAATATCCATGAACTAACTGAAAACAACATTATTTTTATACAAGACTTGGAGTCACCTATATCTACATTGGTGGCTCAACCTAATGCTAAGTTTAAAGTGTTTACTAATCTATTACCACATCATGCAAAAACTCATAAGGGTGATGACGTACATATGGATTATCATGTGGTATCTCCTTTTCCATCTTATGTGCCTTACCTCTATATTATTGATGGTGTTATTTATGTGACTACAAAGGTATATAAGTTCACATCTTCAATTATATTTGCTAACTAAAATATTCCTCTTGATGACAAGGAATCATCTAGACCTTTGTTCATTTGAACATATATCAATTCATATCCAATTACAAGCATGTTGGCTAGAAAATTTGGACTATGTCAATAGTTCAAGGGATAAATAGTCCCTCTTATTTAATGGGGATGTTCCCTTATTTAAAGGTGGTTGTGGGTCGTTAGTTCTACCAAAGGTGCATAGGTTTTTGGTATGTTGTTAAGTATGACGTGCATATCTTGCATACATGGATGTAATCAATTGTGAGTATATGTACTAGATTTTATTACGAATGTATTGGATAATCTGTTATGGATTATACATATAAACGATGATAATTATGGTATAATTGGTCAAAAAAATTAAATTAATTATGATTGATCTAGTTATATACATGCATAATATATTGTTATCTTGTTTACTGCATAGTGATTTTCCACATTAGATAAACGGTTAAATCACATGACACACATCTTGATAAATAAGATATAGAAGGGTGGTAGTTTTGCATGCTTTGGGTGAGCACTTAGGCCTATGCCTGAGTGAAGTTTCAGTGTACCCAAATTAGTAAGGTGTTGGAAACTATACTTTAACACTAGGGGCAACACAATAATAAATTCTACAAATATCTTTTATCTTCTCCAACAAACTGAGATAGATTCTTATTCGAATGACAATATCAATTGGAATGTTTAGTATAAATCACACATGAATGATCCTAATTACTATTAACAAGTGTATATGTCATATAAACACTTATGCATGTTCAATTTTAATCTCAAAGTAGGGGAGTTGAGTCTTATTTTTATGTCGGTGACTATGTACAACTTGATACCCTAAGTGTGCCTTATTTAGATATCTCTACTTTTCAATAAGTAGATAAGATATATCCTAATGTTGAATCTCTATATATGGTTAATATTGGTAATTATTTTCTTACCCGTAAGGGCCTTAAGGATTTTCATATTAATCAATCTAAAATTTTGGCTCATGTCAACCAACATTTTTCCAATATCACCATATTCGTAGTATGAATCGGGTATTTTTTTATTACTATTTTTACAAGTATAATGCTATAACACCTACTTCTACACATATATATGACACCTTATCCAATACTTAGGGCCATATTTAGATCTCCCTTTCCTTATTTTCCAAGAATAGTTTTCCTTACACTATTTATGCCCCTATTTACTTTGGTAGATCTTGCATTTCTAATATGTTTTATAATCTTGCTATGTTCTATCTCTTCCAAAACATTCATATATTTACAAAAATACCGAATGAGAATCTATATACTTAGCTTGAGTTGTTTACACTTTACATTATGCATGTTTTATCACCGTGACTTTGATAGATAGTACATATCTTTACTCTTTCCACACGTGTTCATGCGGTATATTGAGATTTAGGTAGGACACACACAGAGTGATACACGATGGCATAAGGTGGAAAAAACTTTACCCAAACCTCTACGATACATTTTGGGGTATCTATTATACACTACACACATGTGATATTATTCTATTATAGTTCCTTTCTACTTCCTCATTACACTTGATTACATATATTGTGTACATGTTATCTTTTGAACTAACAAGACTAGCGCATGTGTCTTGTATAGTGTTGAAACCTTTTTCTTTACATGTATCTTTATATATCATCTATTGTTGCATTTAATCATGTTTTGAAACTCTTAGTTTTCATACATATTTTCTTGTTGTGTGTGTTTCAACTTTCTTATTCAATGATTATGGCCTTAGTGCCTTATTTGTCTTGTGAAATTGTGGGTATCCCATGTTTGTGGATTTATATTTATCTCGTGTGCCCTTTTTCCGGGCTTATGAGACTTGATTTCCTTATGACACCGTGGGTGTCTAATTTTTGTAGGCTCTATGTATTTTTGTGACATTGGTTACATATTAGTACTCTAACTTAATTTTTGTTACACTGATTTTTTATACATATCTTATTACTAGTGTTGTTGTTTTCTCTAATGTTTTTATTTATTGTTATTATTGCATGCCATGGTGTCCACCATACATTAAACCTTCCATTTTGTAAATATAATTTCTTCAACGTGGCCACCTCCTTAGAACTCTTCTCTCTTCTACAACTTCTCATACATCTAGTACATAGACACACATCTATTATTTTGAGCCACATGCTCAACATGGTTTTCACACATGCCAAAAAAGGGTCCATTCATCTAGATATATTCTAAACCTACAACCAACACAAGTACAATTATGGGGTAACATACATGTACACATAGGGTACATGTCTTGAAAAATATAGTCAAGCATAAAAATACAAAAAAAGGAACATGTTCAAAATTGTACACTTTGGTCAAGACCGTACATACATTCTCGACCCTCTCACACATATTTTCCCATGGGAAATTACATCAACTTTCTTAACAAGTTTCATATTTTAACCTACAAATACAAGTTTTGGAAAAATTTCATATCTATTTCAATTAGTTTAGATCAATTATAGGGGAATTAAATACTTCACTCCTTCAATACAACACTGAGTTTCTAGTAAAATTTCAAGAATATTAGGAGCATGGGTCTCATTCTTCATCCACATTTCAAGTATAATACAATTTCTATTTAGTTAGGTGGCATGTGGGAAGGGCATGTGACACTATTCTCTTTTCTAGTGTGTTTCCTAATTTATGAAATAGGGCCTAGATCAGTCCAGTAGTGGTGTGGTTTTGGGTTTGAAGAAGGTATCAAAGTACCTAAGTTTTTCATAAGTAGTCATTCATCTCCTCTCTCATTTAAAGGGAAAGATATAAAAGTTGTTGAATAGATTTGATATATTATCTTCTTCCTTGAAAGAATGCTTTGATAGTTTTCTATCTCTCCTCTATTTTCATGTTGGGTTATATTCACCTAACACTTCAGTTATCCTTAGCACAATTAAGAAATGATCACCCCCAATTATTCAACAAGTTCACCAATACAAATATTTGATCGTAAGAAAATCATTAGATCTTCTCCTTCACAAAAAAAGTGTATTCCTTCCTTGTTTGCATCTCTTCATTTCATTTTTATACAAATGTAAATCTTTCATGTTACACTTTAAATTTGAGTTAAAGTTATATTAAAAAATCCAAGAGTCCCAATTAATTTCTTAATAAGCACACAATCATCTAAAAATCAAAATACATGCCCCATACGTGTTAAAGCAAGCAAAATGGAGGAATGAACTGATGGATGGCGAAAAGGATGAGAAATGCTATCATAACTTTTGTCTCAAAATACATTGTAAATATCTCATCAGTTCACTCCAAATATTTACCAAATGTGTATCCCTTTTGATAATATTTTTTGAGGGATTTAGATCTCTCGAATCTAAATTTATGAGAATTTGAAGATTCATATGCGATTTCACACATTTGATGGGAATGGGACCATCAAAATTAACCATAAGACTTATTTTGGCATGCGTAACTTATTTATTGGTGATCCACTTGACTCATTCCCACTTTAACAAGTGTCATGTGTCATTCTTGGATTAGATCGGGGTTCTCGAGCTCACTAGTTCGCAGGGTCACCGGTCTCTAAACATTTCCTTTCCTTTTCTTCTATTTTCTTGAGGTCTTAGTGGTATGTGATTGGTCCATATGGGAAAATAGATTTATTTCACTATTATCAAAGTTAATCGGGGTTGTCAATGGATTTTATGGATGTTGTTCTTCCTTGTTTGATATTTCAAAACCTCTAAAACCACAAAATACCATCATTAGTCCACATGGACCAATCAAAACCTTCCTTGATCTCTAGATTTTTCATCCTTTTCGAGATCATAATATTCTTGAATTTGGCAAGCTTTTGTTTGTTTCATGACATCCTTGGGTGCATGGGCTTTCAAGAATTCTTGGCCTCTTAGGGTTTTGGATCTTCATGCTTTAGCTAGTTTTATCAACCTCTCGAGTTATAGAGAGCCTAAGTCCCCAAAATATTTTGCCTTTTATTTTTCACTATGACCTTAGATCTAAAAGAATTGTCATTAGTCCATGTGGACCAATGATGGGACTTCATTTACTTGGGATCCTTGACTATTGCAACTCATTGGCTCGAGAATGTCCATGGATCTTCAACTTGCTTAGCTCAACTTGAGCTCATGTAAAAAAGTTAAGTTGTGGAGCCTTAGTTCCAATTATTAATTGTGCCCACCCCATTTATTAAACCAATCATAACCCATATCCTCATGCATATGGGATTAATCCCAAGTGACAAAACATGAACTAAGTTATTAGCAACAACTAAGTATCTTTTTCCACCCCGATTAAACTTGAAATCTTGTTTAACAAAGGAAATGAACTATAAAACCTTCATATGGATGTATGGAGGCCAAAAACTACATAAAATATTCGAAGTCTTTAAGAGAAACCTACACACATGTAGAGAAATGAAGTGCGCCCAATTTTTGAGTTTAAAAATATAGAGATTCCAAAAATGATATTTATGTCATTTTTCAAACTCCAAACTTTAACTCAAAATGAGGTTGACAATTTTGGGGTCCCAAAAAGCGTATTAAGGAAGTGTAAAGTAGCTAAAATGAAACATATATATGTATAGTGTAGTATATGCCCCCAAATAATAATGAAATTGGGAAGGGATTAAGATGACACATGTCATCATGTAGCAACCTATGTGGGTCATGCATCAAGCTAAAGATACCTCGTGAATGTGAGTGTGTAAAGAGTCTATAAAAATGTCTTATCTATCAAAGCAATATGACAAAAAATACATGCAAATTGAAAATCTAGCCAAAGAAAATCATGAATAGGTCCTAAATTTGTATTTTTACAAATATCTAATTATTTTTATATTATGTGATTTTTTTTTTTTTTCTTTTTGGCAATAAATATGTACAAGAAAGCGAGATAGAGAAAGAGCTACCGATAAGAGCATCATCAAGAGAGGGAAAAACTGTCTTGTGGAGGAGGCTTGGGTCTCACATATGTCATAAAAGAATAAAGATAATCCAAAATATTCTATGTAGAAACTATAGTATGCACTATAGGAGACCTAGGGAAAAAGACTCATGATAAGTAGTATGCATATATAGGGATCTATTAGGGGACCTTGGAGGGGGTGACTCACTAAAATTAGCTTGTGAACTTTAAGACCTAGTAGGAGGCCTAAGAGAGAGTGACCCACTATAAGTAACATATGAACTAGAAGACCTATACAAATATGTACTAAGATTAGGAGTGGTAACTATATATTTTTGGTCATTCCTTCTTAGGGATAAGAACCTAAAATGGTATAATCCTAATGGTTTCCACTTGGTGATTATGAATATACTTAACCCATTAATGTAATATAAATAGGATAACCATAAAATCACGTATCCAATGATAACCTAGACGCATGCCACATGAACTAATCTAATATAATAGGAAACCAAAAATTTATAGCCATATTGGGCAGAGCCAACTATGATAGGGAGAATGATATGCTTATTCTTGTCTTAGTATTGAATGCTAATTTATTTTTAGTATACCTAAGAAAATTAAGTAACTTGAAAGTGCATATATTATGTTTAGCATTTATATCAACCAAAATATTATGTATAGAATGTGGATCAAAAAAATCACGAATGTAAAACATATCCAAAACAAGATCATGATCCATATTAGTATCATCAAAAGTAATAATTGGATAAGAAGGTGTCATATTAGTGATAATACCAATCACAACATCCAATGGGTGTTCATAAGAAGGTGGAGGTGGTATAAAACAAACATCATGGTGCACTTCTGAAGTATATTTAATAGTGTTATTATCGGGAAGTGAGTCATTAAATATTTTGATCTTTGAAAGTATGCTTAGGTTCAATGGGTGGATACCTTTCAATAACATTATCATCGATAAGATATTGTATAACATTTTGAAGTTTAATAGAGTGATTAGTAGTATGACTAACACATCTATGACAATCACAATAACTATTAGCATCAAAATTCTTACTATGAGGATTCCTTATATCAATCTTAAGTGGTGGAGGGAGAGATATAATATTGCACTCAATTAATTATATAAGTACTAGATGGTGTGGACAAAACAATTGCATGAATTGTTGTCGAGGAGCTTCTGTTGTAGATTTTGGATTGAGATACATTATTGACGATGTTTTAAATTAAATTTTATTATCATTAGGTTTTCATTTAAAAGTATATTTTCCTTGAAACTTATGGTTAGATGTGTTAGGATCATTAGTAACATATTTGAGGTTATTTATGTTAAGGATATTAGCTTCACGCTCTTTCAATGTATGGTATAGATGATCAAATGAATGAAACTTGTCAAAGATAATTTATTCTTGCAAGGGGGAAGAAGGCGTGTAAATATAGCTTGAAACTCATTAGCGGATAATATGGTGTTCATGTTGGGAAGCATAGTCTTGTATCATAGAACATAATCACTTATGTGCTCATTATAACCTTGTCATATTTTAGACATTTTAGCATAGGAAAAGATACCACCAATGTTGATAGAGTAATATTTAAGTAATTTATTAGATAAAAAGTTAAGGTCCATACAAAATGCATTGGGAGATTATAGAACTATTGTAAATAAAAATCCTTAGTACTTTGAGGAAATATATTGCTAAGTAATGTATTATTGCAAGTATGATTTAATTAACCAACATGGAATGTATGAAGGTTCTCTTTAGGATTACCTTTGCCATAATATATGTGGAGCTTAGGGGAAACAAAAATAAGAGGCAAAGGATAAAAAGACACTTATATTATAAGTGGGTTATGAAGCAATTGAGTTGAATCCATCACATGAAAAAATAGACACACCTTGTTGCAACTATAAGATTTGAGCTTGTGAAGTATGAACAATGGTTTCAAGTGCTTGTGTGCTAGAATAAAAAGAATATAAACCACTATAAGTATAGGTACAAGATGCATGAATAGTAGACATCACATATTTCACTTTTTTAGGAGTGAATATCACCCTTTTAATTTAAGAATGTTTTAATTAACATACATAAAAAGGATGAATAATGTTACATGTGGATATTCTAATTTAATTAACTTCTAAAATTAATTGCATAAATCAAAATAACACTTTTCAAAGTGACTATTAATATAACAAATGCCAAAAAAGGAGAGAGTGTACTTAGTTGATTTTGTGAGGATATGGAAGATTCGGGGTTTTCTAAGTGTTGGAACGAGAAGATTAGGAACTAGAAATGCTTCGGTAATCACATTATAACCTAAAATTGAACCTAGTGAAAACCATACAAATTGGTCTATAGCATTCGTGACCGTCACGACCCATCTATACCATCTTAGACCTACTTCAAATCTAGGTCTACAACTTCCTGAGTTTTTGTCTTCTTGGAAATGAGTGTTGTTGTATGTCGGTCTTCTTCACTCACCTTCAGAATGGCTCTATAAACTCTACTCAAATACTCAAAACCATTGTAGTGTAAAAATGAGTTTCGCTAAAGATTAGGTGGTTTTTAGTACCCCATTACATCATCAAAATTTTCACTACTTGAAGAGGGCTCAAACCGTACATCATTCTCCTAACATGTGATATCTACCATAGTGCAATTAGAACTTGACAACCATTCTTTGAAAATACTTTTCTTGAGTTTCACACTTACTCAAATGTCGAGAAGGGTCATTTTTATTTCTTGTAATATGAATATGAATTCTCTTAGACCTAAGAAGATACTTTAGACAGTAGAGGTTGTTCCCTAATATATGTGCATGATTTATTTCATAGTTTAGGGAGTTCGGGTTCCTTTATTGTTTTCTTTTGTATGAGGAGTTCATAAAGTTCCAGGTTCCTAAATGAAGTATGCTTTACTTACTTGTATATTATTTCAAAGGTTATTATGTCATGAAATTCGAACCAAAGATTATATTTGTTTATAAGAATGTTATAGAATTAAAATTGTGAGCTAGGAAAATACATTGATAACAAGAAAGTAACTAACTAACTAGATACCTTATCCTTTGTGATTCCTTAGCAAACCTTGGAATGGGTGTAGATAATTCAAATGAGCCCGATTGTGTGAAATGTGGGTGCTTCCTTTGAACCGAGTAATATCTTCTCAAAGCAACAAGATCAACTCAAGTTTTCACCAATAGTTAAAGGCGATAATGGATTTGGGATGATCAAGATGGGGCTATTTGGGCATTAGGATGAGGTGGAAATGATGCTCTATGCTTAAAGGATGCAAGATCTCTAACCAAATATTCAAGTTTATTCATAAAGAGGGGGTGAGGCTCTATTTATAGCTAAAAGTGGGGTTAATTTGGGGTTTAGAGTAATCATGATTATGGAAAGTAAACATGACTAGGTGAATGGGAAACATGAGGAATGGTCTAGAATTAAATTTGAATATTTGATTCACAAGTGGGGGAACACATGGAATATTTGGCATGTGAGTAATATTGGGTTTGATTCAAAGTTTGAAATAGATTAATTATTTGATTAACATTGAATAATTTAATGTGTATTTTTGTGGGAAATGGAATGGTGAAATTAATTGATTTAAAACAAGTGTGAAATTGGGGTGTTTACATTTTCCCCTCTTTATAAGGGTACTATGAAAGTAGTGTCCTTTCAAAGAAAGTAAATGAGATGAATTAATATTCCCCTGGTGGTAGGATTGAAATTTTGAAATGATTCTTCTTAAAGAAGGTGTTCCTTCGATAAGAAGTTATTAGAGGAAGAAAAGAGAAAACATTCTCTAAGAAATAAGTAGAACAAAATTTTGCTTGTAAGAACGAGGGAAGAATTCAATGTGCTTTTGATAAACAAATAGTAGAACAGATGTTTTTTAGGGAGAGTAGAAGGTGGTAGGTGATGGATGTTATGGTATCCTTGAAGAAAAAATTCCATGGGAATATGTGGTTATGGATAGGTGTGATGATGCCACCTTGAGAGGGCTAGTGAGAATGAAAGAGATGAAAGAGCTCTCGAAAAGAGGAGAGGTCAACTCTACGGAGAGGAGAACGAGAATGGGGTGTAAGAGAATGGAACAACTGTAATGCACAAATGGGGAAATGATTCAATCAGCCTTGAATGTTAGGTGTGAGGATGTGTTGAAGGATGTAATGAGTAAGAGTGGAAAGAGAATAAAAAAGGAATGAACAAGAGTAGTGGTTGATTATGAGAAGGGAAAGAAAATTCAAAGGTGAAGGAGACAAGGGTATGGAATAGAGCAGATGGAGATAGAGGAGAAAAAAATTAAATGAAAGAGGTAGAAGAGAATAAGAGAGAGGGATGATAGGGGAAGAAGGGAATGATGAAGGAAAAACAAGAAGAAGAACAAGAAAATGACATAGAAGAGGGTGAAATTATGAAAAAGGGAGAGAGATATTCAAAATGAAGGGAGTGGAATAATGAAGAAGGGTGAAGGAGATGAAGGGAGAGAAATGATGGAAAATGAAAGAGATGATAGAGATGAGAAAATAAATAAACTATAGAAGTAGGAGGTGAAGAAGACAAGGGTATAAAATAGAGTAGACAGAGACGAAGGAGAAGAAAAAATAGGTGGAAGATAATAATAGAGAAGGATGATAGGAGAAGGGAATGAGGAAAGACAAATAAGAAGGACAAGATGAGATGAGAGTAGGGGTAAAATCAGGAAAAAGGGAGAGAAGGATGGAAAAATGAAGGAGATGAGGACGATGAATAATTTAAAGAAGACGAAAGAGGAGGTAGAACAGAGAAAAGAAAGAAACTATGAGGGACCAGGAAGATGTGGAGAATATCATAGAAAAGAAGAGAAACTAGTACAAAATGATTGAAAAGGTAGGGGTGATAGAGAAAGGAAGGGGAGGGTAGGAGGAAGGTGAAAATGATGGGGGAAGAAGAGATGACAGAGTGGATACATGGAGAATATTGAAGGAACCTAGTCCTTGTGAGGAAAACCAAGGTAAATAATATGGAACAGATCGCATGGAAATGCATGTGGAGGGTGGGATGATAAAAATATGGGATAACACCTGAAAGAGCCAGGTTATCAATGGGGAAGTAAGAAGGAAGCACGGGGGAAAAAGGGGAAGAAGATGATACAGAGGAAGTGAAACAAGATGAAGAGTGGGAAGGAGGGGAGGACAATAATAAAATGATGCAAAAGGAAGGAAATCAAGAATGGAGATATTCGGTGAAGAGTGGAAACATAAGGAATGTAAAGAGAAGAAATAAGGGAGGAATGACACATATTGGAAAAGATGTGGAGATGCATGAGATGAGGATAAGAGGATGATGAGAAAATAGATAAAGAGGGTATATGATGAAGACAATAAATATATTGAAAGAGGGAAAAGGGAAGATGGAGAGGTGGGGAAGAAGTGAAAAGAAAGGGTGGGTGGAAAAGGGAGGGAGGGAAGAGAGAATGGGGGATAGAAGAGGAAATGCTAGTGAAGGGACGTTAGGGAAGTCCACCAATAATGATTGGTGGGGAAGGATGAGAGGAAAAGTGAAGAAAGTTAAAAGGGTAATGGGGAGTAGAGAGGCAATGAAAGTGAAGGGACGTTAGGGGAAGTCCACCAATAATGATTAGTGGGCACAGAGGAAGGAAGGAATGAAAAAAAAGGAGAAGGTCAAAGAGAGTGAACAAGGCCATGCAGAATGAGGATGAGTGAATTTTAGGGGTAGTCCACCAATAATTATTAGCATGGAAATGGAATATGATGATGAAAGAATGTTAGGGGAAGACCAACAATAATGGGGGTAGTCATGGGGGTGGATATGTGGGAGAACTCAAGAAGATGGAATGAGAAGAGTGAAGAAAAGGTGAGTGATGAGTTGTGACAAGGTGAAGGTGAGGAGAGGATGCGGAGGATGAGGATGAATGAGGTGAAGATGAAGAAACAAGACATGAAAATAATGGGAGGAAATGGTATGAAGGATGATGGATCAAGAAGGGGGAAAATGGGGAAAGGAACATGATTATAGGTGGAAGATGGTAGATGCACTCTGTGATATGATAGGTTGAGAAAGGATAATGGTAGGAGGAAAATGTGGTTGGTAGGGGAGACCAGGAGGAAGAAACGATCAACGGAGGGAATGAAGAATGAGGTGAGGGAGAAGTCCAGAATGACAAGTTCAACTTAAGGAGGACCCTTAAGTAAGATTGTCATGCGGTGGAAGTGGTTAAGTAATATTTCCAAGTGAGGGATGATGGAGATGAAAAGTGGGAAAGCAGGAGGTGGTGTTTGCGAGAATGAAAGAGGAGGTGAGAGGATGTGATGATGGGGAATGACGAGAAAATGTGGATAGTGAGAATGTGGAGTGATGGGGGAGTGTAAGATGACAGATCATCCTTAAGAGGGACTCTTAAGTAAGATCACCATGCCACATGAGTGGTTAAGTAAGATCGCCAAACCATGAAAGTGATGATATGGAAGGTGAAAGACAAGAATGTATTGGGTATAGGGGTGGAATGGTTGGTTGGAGTAGATGATTATGCCAAGGGTGAGAGAAATGGGATGGAGGAAATTTGATGGGATGGGGGAGGGCTAGATGGAAAATAAATCTTAAGAGGGACTCTTAAGTAAGATTGTCATGCGACGGGAATGGTTAAGTAGGATTACCAAGCCAGAAGAAGAAGAATGATGGGAAGAAGTAAGTGATTAATGGAGTTGGTGGGAAGAGGGTATGACAAGATGGACTGAAGGGGAACCCTCAAGTGAATTTTCCATACTATGAGAGTGTGTAAGTAATATTACCAAGAAGAAGATGGATACTAGGAAGAATGAGAAAAGAGTGAATGGTGTAGGTGATAGTGGAACAAGAGGTGAGAGGAGGTGATAACAAGGAAGGAAGGAAACAAAGGAGTGTGACATGAATGGATGGAGGAACATATGTGGTGTAGAATGGAGAGTGTGAGGGGAATCCTTAATTGGGATGCCCATGTGGTGAGAGTGATGAGGAAAATAATGATAAGTGGAAGAGGCGAAGAAAAGATATGTGTGGTGGTGATTGTTGTCTAATGAAAGAGGAGATGGTGGAGAATTTTCTACAATAGGAAGATCTTAGGAAGAGGGTATATCTCAACCAAGAGTCCCACATGGAAGGGGTGATTAAGTAAGATTGTCAAGCTGAAAAAGGAGAAGAGTGAAAGGGAAGAACACAGAGTGGTGAGAGGGGACATGAATGGTGAGAAGGGTGATGTGGGGATAAGTGGTAGATGAGTAGAAATGAGGAGGGAGGACCAATGGATCAAAATACATGTGGATCATGGTGGGGGATGAGGAGTTGTTGGATAATGAACTACTACCTGAGAAAGATCCTCAAGTAGGATTCACAAACTACAACGGTGATCAAGTAGAATTCCCAAACTAGAAAATGTATTAGTACAGGTGAATGGATGGGGTGCAAAGTAAGTTTTTGATCATGTAGGAAGATACTCATGTGATGAAAGCATCTTAATTTTAATATAGCACATAACAGGATGCATCATGATATAAAAGATCAGGATGACTAGACTATAATATGCATGAGAGCATAAACAGGGGCCATCAAAAAGGTATGATGCCCTGGTATGATATGCAAGTGCAAGAGAGCATAGATAGAGGACCATCAAAGAGATATGATGTCCCCATGTATGATATGCAATCATATAATATAAGTATATTAGAGAGAACACCAGGATACATAAAATCAAGATGCCCCCTATAATATATCAAGATACAAGATAAAAAAGAAAAATTGTAACTAATAATGTAACACAAGAACCTTTAAACATGTCCCTAATGTGTTCCACAATGATGATTGATTGGTTGTGCCCCAAGCAAGGACACAATGATTTGGAATGGATTGGGTCATTATCCTCAAACAAGGAAACAATGAGATCCCCAAGCGAGGATTCATATGAGGGGAAATGATTTGAATTTGATATTCATAAGGTGGTTGGAACATTTGTTGGGGATGAGGATTCAAAGTGCAAATTGTGTTGATTGTTAGGTTTTGATGTTTTGTAAATTTTTAGGATTTTGTGATTTTTGAATGTTTTTGGGAATTTTAAGATTTTTGTATGTTTTTGGGATTTTTAAGAGTTTTCAAATGTTACGGGGATTTTTTGAGATTTTATACTGTTTTTGGGGATTTTGAGATTTTATACTATTTTTGGGGATTTTTGAAATTTATACTATTTTTGGGGATTTTGAGATTTTATACTATTTTTGGGGATTTTTGAGATTTTATGTTTTTTGGGGATTTTGAGATTTTATACTATTTTTGGGGATTTTTGAGATTTTATGGACCAAAATGCAAACTTCTTATGAGAGGTGATAAACTAGGTATCATCTGTATGTACCATGTTCCTCGTGGTAACTCATGCTTGAATAATAATAAAAATTCTCTACTCCATTGGCAGGATATATTGGTGATGATAAGATGAAAAAGAGTTCAGCTCCATTTTGACTCCACAACTAGTAAGATTTGAGGGCTCATCACCGAGAATCAAGAAGGATGCAAGATGTAGCTAATGAATATAGAGATAATTTCTAACAACAATCCATTTGGAAATTGTGATTCAATTCCTTCTTAAGGTTACTGAACCAATTTGAAATGACTTTCACTTTATAGGTCACATACTAGACTTAGACAGTTACGTGGCCTACTGATTGGTAAGATATGAGGTGAAGGGATAGTTCTCTCTTCACTTAGGCATCTAAATTACTTCTTTGGGGATTTTATAATTGTAAGAAATTTTAGATTTATAAGATTTTGTATTTTTGTAAAGACTCCCTATGTCTTGCCCCATGCTACCAGTAAGAAGCAAGGGCTCATCACCGAAGGCAAAACATAGGTGAGTAAAAAAAAAATTTTTGATTTTTTTTTTTTTTTTTATTTTTGATTACATTTTCTGCATTGTGATTTATGAATGACCCTCTACACTTTTCCCCATGCCACCAGTAAGAGGCAAGGGTTCATCACCAAAGACAAAACGTAGATGAGTAAGGGCACCTCCCTCCATTCCCAGTCTCACACTACTAGTAAGAAGTGTGGGCTCAACACCAAATACTATGAAGGATGAAAGGTGTAACAATGAATTATTCATAATTTATTTGATTTATTGACTTGTATAATAGTGATTTTTATTTGGGAAGGAATGTCTACCCCCAATCTTATCCCCACATGACTAGTAGGATGCGAGGGTTCAACACCGAAGACTGAGATGGATGATCAAATGAACGGGTAAAGAAGTTTAGAGCTTTGTTGTGAAAGAGAGAATTTATTTAAAGGGAATATATTACCATCAGTAAGCTTCTAGGTATGACCATAGGTGAAAGCAACCGAAAATGGGAGACATTATAAGAAGTATGATACTCACAAAACTTAATAGGATCTATATTAACACTTGTCTCATGATGGTGAATATGAAGATGTGATTTTGATAATGAAAATATATGCCAATGGAATGAATAATTTTAAATTATTTGGAGATGAGTAAGATAGGAGGAATGTACAAGCGGTTGTCTCTCGAATAGAGAGAGCATCTCAAGAATATAATTTCTTTAAATGTACTACATTCATTAGTTCGTCAAGTTCTTGACCATCTTCAATGGCCAATTTATAGGCTCCAGAGCCAAATTTAGCTATAATTACATAGGGTCCTAACCAATTAGGTTCAAATTTTCCTTGTTTTTCTCGCTCTTTAGTGGTATTATTTTGATTTTATTTGAGAATGAGATCACCAACCTTCGAACTCTCTGGGTCGTACTTTTTTATGATAACTGCGTTGCAACCAGTTTTGATAGACTTGAAGATGATTGAGGGTGTTAAGTCATTTTTCATTGAGAAACTCAAGCTCATTAAGCCATGATTGTCAATATTCATCTTCATTAATTACATATTTAAGGGATATTCTCAAGGATGGGAGTTCAACCTCAATAGGTAAAATGGCTTCACAACCATAAATGATGGAGAATGGGGTGGCTCCTGTAGGTGTGCAATAAGCCCAAAGAGGGTAAATTTGAGTGTGCCAATTTTGTCCATGTGTATTGACAATTTTTTCCATGATGGATTTTAAATTCTTATTGGTTGCTTTTTCTTGGCCATTACCTGGGGGTAGTATGGAGTAGACCACTTAAGTTTGATGTGGAAACATTTAGCAAGGTCTTTTACATTCTAGTTTTTAAATGATTTTCCATTATCTATGATAATAGAGGATGGAATGCCAAATCAATAGATGATATTGTTAAAAATGAACTTTGATATTTGTTTCCAATAACATAGGTGAGAGGCATAGCTTCTACCCATTTAGTGAAGTAATTGGTAGCGGTAATAATGAACTTATGTCCATCAAACAATGTTGGTCTAATTTTACCGATGAGATCAAGCCCCCATTGAGAGAAGGGCCATGGTGTGGTGATTGATTGCAATGCTTGAGAAGGTGCATGGATAAGTTTGTCATGTTTTTGAAAAGCTTGACATCATTTGAAAAATGGCATGCGTCATTTTCCATGGTGGGCCAATAATACCCAACACATAGGATTTTCTTGGCTAAATCCATACCGTTCATGTGTGCGCTCCACAGATACCATAGTGGACTTAGTTAGAACACTAGAGGCCTCCTCTTAATTAAGACATCGGAGTAGGGTGCCATCATAACCTCATCTATAGAGAGTGTCTGTTAAAATGGTGTAACGAGAGGCACGTTGTGCTAAATCACATTTATGACTTGGTTTCATGTTGGTAGGAAATGATTTGTCATGGATGAAGGTGTAAATATCATGGTACCAAGGGTTATTTGGACCCACAATTTCACATACCATAATAGTTTTAGGTAGATTATAGGCAAGCATTAAGAGGTGTTCTACAAGAAAATGTGCTTGGGGTTGATTGGATGTGATTTATAATAGAGATCCAATAGTTTCCATAACATCTATGGATTTGTTACGAATTCTAGGGATTTGGTCAAAACTAATCAATCAAAAATAGTTTCAGAGGCTATCTACCATGCACTTATATGGAATAATTTTTTCATCCTTGACTTGGTATTCATCAAGTAACCTATTTAATGATAAGTAAAGAGTCACCAAATACAACCAACTCTTTAAGGTTCCAAGATATAGCGAGTTTTAATCCTATTATGAGAGCTTCATATTATGTGATATTATTGTACATGGAATGCTAATCAAAATTATTTGGGGATAACATGTCCACCAGGTGTGATAAGAAAAATACCATCTCCTAATCCATGGAGGTTACAAGATCCATCAAAGAATAGAGTCCAAGGCTGGTGTGATGTCTATGTATAAAATATCTTCATCAGGAAATGTAAAATGAAGCAGGTTCTATTCGGGGAAGAGGTGCCTCAACAATTTGGTCTGCAAGGGCTTGTCCTTTAATTACTTTCTAAGGAATGAACTCGATGTCAAATTCACTAAGTAGGATAACCCAAATAGACATTCTTCCTGTGAGAATAGGTCGAGACAAGAGATACTTGAGGGGATCAACCTTAGCGATCAATTTAGTTATGTGATTAAGAAAGTAATGATGTATCTTATGGAATGCGAAAGTGACTTCTAAGAATACTTTTTGATTTGGGAATATCATACCTCATGCTCAATAAGTGTTTGACTAAGGTAATAAACAACCGTTCTTTTTCTTGATCATTGTGTTGTGCTAAAAATCTCCTATGGCATGCTCAATGGCAGATGTATAAAGAAGCATGGGTTTATCTGTGACTGGTGACATAAAGACAAGAGGGTTGGAAAGGTATTATTTAATTTTGGTGAAAGAATCTTGGTAATATTGATTCCATTGGAATTGTGCATCTTTCTTAAGCAATTGATTAAAATGATGACACTTATCGACTAATTATGATATGAAACGTCTAATGGATTGGATTTTTCCCTGGAGACTATGTAATTGTTTGATATTTTGGGGAGGAGGCATTTCCATGATGGCTTTGACCTTTACGGGATCAACTTCTATACCTCTTCATGAGACAATAAATCCTAATAACTTTCCTTTAGTCACCCCGAATACACATCTCTTTGGATTAACATGAAATTTATACTCGCGAAAAAAATTTAAAGATGCGTCTCAACACACATGGATGTCCTATCCATGTTTTATATTTTGCTAATATTTCATCAACATAATCTTCCATGATATCATGCAACATATCATGAAAGATGATTGTCATGGCTCGTTGATATGTGGCACCTGCATTTTTCAATCCAAAAGGCATGACCTTATAGCAGAAGGTGCCCCATGGTGTAGTAAACGATGTTTTGTGTTGATCCTCTTTAGCGATGTGTATTTGATTATAGCCAAAAAATACATCCATTAGGGAGAGTATTTCATGACCTATCATGGAGTCGACAATCATATCTATGTTTGGCAAGGGAAATTCATCCTTTGGATAAGCTTTGTTGATATCGCGGAAATTTGTGCATACCCTAATGATGGGAGTTTTCTTGGCTACATGAACTATGTTGGATATCCATTCAAAATATTCTATAGTTGAGATAAAGTCTTCCTCTAATAGTTTTTGAAGTTCATATTTTACAAACAACGCTACCTTGGGGTGCATTTTACGCAATTTCTATTTTAAAGGCTTTGTATTTGGATGTACCACAAGGTGATGTACTACTAGAGATGGATCTAATCCCGATATATTTGTAGGTCCATTCAAAAATGTCTTGAAATTCAATGAGGAGTGTTTTGAACTCTTTGCATTCCTGGTTAGACAGAGACTAATGCCAAGTTGTAAAATTTTTGGTTGTTTAGGAGTACCGATGTTAATATCTTTGGTTTCCTCAACAAACATTTTGGATGTATCTTTTCAAAAAATGATGTTATTGGTTGATGTAAGTCATCGATGTCGGGTGATTCAAGGAATCAACACAGGGTTTTTGTTTGTGATGTTGGGTCCTTTTATTGATATGTTTTTGGATAAGGTGGCTAAAATATTTTTACTATTAGAAATTTGTGTTTTACTTCTTTTATCCGAGGTTTTCAAAGGTAAAGGATCCGAATATTCTATTTCCTCTCCAAATAAGAAAATTCATCAAGGTTAATCTCAAATCCTTTTTATGGTCAAAAATGGGAATTTGATGTGAGTTCCAAGGAACTCTTCAATGGCTTCATTATTTTGAAACATGTCCATGGCTACATGATGTAATTGGTCATGGTCTATGAGAGTTGGATGAAGAAGCTCAAAATCAATGAAATTAATGGATAGATGTTCAAACTAGAGATTTATTTTGGCAAGATATTTAAAAAGGTTGTGCATAGACCCGGTGCCACTATCAGAATTGGTATCATCATTGTCACTCAAGATTAATATGGGAGCTACATTAAGTATCTTGAAACCAAGGTTGTGTTTACTATGATGTTTGGTGCAAGTGATTAGATCTAAACAACCTTGTCCATTTGGATTGAGTCCTTTACCCTTCCATCACATGTTTTTCATCATTCAATGAGCTTTGGTAAATTTGAGGGAATAGGAGAATCTTCATCGATAACCAAATCCCAAGAACTTGGAATATGTTCATTGTCTAGATAACCAAATTTCTTCCAAACTAACTGACCCAATTTGTAAGTGGGATGGATTCTAAGATGCGGAGCATTGGGTTTTCCATAGGTTTGTGGGGATTTGCTAATGTAAAAATAGTTTACAATGTCTTGGAATTGGTATTCACCGCATCCTTTGTCAATGATTTTGAATGTGTGTGTCAGGGAACTAGTAGGTACCTCACATGGCGGGAAGGCGTAGTTTGGTAGTTTTGAAAGATGGAGAGAATGGGTTATAAGAAAGGGGTGGATTAGAGGATGAAGTTTGAGTAAACAAAGGGGAAGATATCTTAACAAAAGAGGTATTGTTAGAAGAGGAAGGTTGGTTAGATGAAGAAGATGATTGGTCAGTGGAAGGGGGACTGGTTTTAGACGAAGAGGGTTGATTAGCATAAGAGAATGGATTGGGAGACGTTGGTTGATTAGAAGATGATGGTTGACTAGAAGATGATGGTTTTAGAGTATGTTTGGGTAACATATCTGGATCGACACACATTTTGTTAAGGATTACACAAGGTGGATTGTATTTATATTTCTATGGATATTAGTGAGCATTTTTATACCGTCATTCAAGGAATTTGTAATACTCGAAGGGTTGGGTATCGACATGTAATGTAAATTCTTTGTCCAAGTGGGGAATTTAATACATTGGTGGAACGTGGATGGGATGACTTTCATGGCATGAATCCATGGTCGACCAACGAGAATATTATATGCAACTTCTACATCCACCACATGACATACATGTCTAAAGTGACTGGTCCAACCTTGAGAGGTAATGTGATTGTGCCTTTGGACTTTCTTTCACTATTATCATACCCACGAATGGTTATGATATCATTTTGTAAGTCTTTTTTAGTGTAACCTAGACAACATAGGAGTTTCATGGAGAAAATATTCAATGCGGATCCATTGTTGACTAATACACGCTTGATCTTATGATGAGTTATATAAGCCTCAACGTATAAAGAATGATTGTTAGCAATGTTGGGGTTAAGAAGGTTAGTGGGACCAAATGATAGAATAGGATTGGGTGTTGAAATATTCACTATTAAATCCTAGAATTTTTGTGAGTTGATGTCCTTTGGGACATGAGTGTCATTCAATGTTTGTGTAAGGATGTGTTGTAGTGTGGGAGAATACTTTAGTAATTCCATGATGGAAATTTGTGTTGTGGTATTTTCAATTGTTTTATGATGTTGAATGAAGGTGTAGGTTGGGGAGTGGAAGTGGTGGTGGAATTAGATGTTGGATTAGGAGGTGGTGTGGGAGATGAGGTAGCAGATTGTTTTGTAGTGGGGATCCACACTTTTTTTCTGTCTAGTGGTGACCACACAGTCGGTTTTGATCTTTATTATAGCCACTAGATCTTGGTCGTAGTCTATGGTCGAGATGACTGAGTCATACTCAACATTGTTTGATGATTGGCCCTTGTCCTTCGAATTATCATCGTGGTTAGGGAAGGGGTTTTGAACATGTTGAGTTTTTTGTTGGGGGTCTTTAGTATTGGAGGTATTTTCAACCTCTATGTCTCCACATTCGATCAAGTCTTGGACATAATGGTGGAGTTACATGCATCGATCTGTAGAGTGTCCTTTTATGTGATGGTAATCACAATATTCATTGTCTTTATACCAATTCGGTTTGGGCTTCCCTTTTGAAGGGTTTAACGATGGGGTATGAGATCATGTTTGCATTTACTAAGTGATGGAAGACACTATATAGGATTTCTCCAAGTGGAGTGAATTGTTTCACTGTCATAAGGAGGAGCCTCCTTTCTAGGGATGACAATTAGTTGTTTGTTGGATTTAATTTTGTTGGGTGGATTATTTTAAATGTTTCAAACATAGCGAGAATGATGATGACCATCATTGACTATATTTTGGTTCTGATTAAATAATTTGTATTTATCCTAGCTTTGAGGGGTGTCCATAGGGGTTTGGTCCCTAAAGGGTGTTTTAAGTAAGCCCTTAGAAATGAGGGCTTTCTCGATTTGTGTCCCTTTTTGATGACTTATTTGAAATTAATTAGATAGTGCATCTACATGTGGAATGATATTTTGGAATGAGTTTTGGGGAAAAAGATGCTAACCAATCGTCTCTTTGATATCGAGCAAGGAAATCATGCATGCAATCCCTTACCATCATTGTAAAAAGGATGTAAAATTGTTATTGAGTTTTTCTTAGTGTTAAAAATCGAGCATGGTTACTTCTGAGTCTAGGTTGAAGGAAAATGTTTAACATTTTTTCCAATAGGTTTGTGAAATTCGTGATTCACCCTTTGGGAGATGAAGGAACCATCTAAGGCTGTCCTCCTAAAATTTTAGGAAATAATCATAAAATATATATGTCATGATAAGCTACTTCCTAACATTGCATGTAAAATTCCTTGACATGTTCACAGGGGTCACCCTTGCCTTTCTATTTATCAAATTTTGGAATTTTGAAGGATGGCAGAAATGGTAAGCATAACATTTCCGTATCAAATGGGTTGGGGCATAGTTCTTAAAAGCTGAACTATTTTGATTACTTTTGTAACCCTTGAATATTTTCTTTCATATGTTTCCATTCTTGTGTGAATGGAGAGTCGTGGGATGGGGTATTAAGGAATTCTGGATGGTGATCATGTAACTTTTCAGCTTTAGAAGTTACTTGCTCAAGTTGCTTTGTTAACTCTTGGATTTTGGTAAATAACTCATCGGTTGAAGAGTTATTCAGGTTATTTGGTATTTCATTGTGATTAATTGATTCACCATTTTTATTAAAAAAATTTAGATTGTCGATCCCAAAATTAGGAGGTAGTTTTTCTCCCATGGCTAAGAGATGCAAAGAGGTATTCATTCTTGTTTTGTTCTAACACCTTGACTACTTGCTCATGTTCTTCATGAGTGAGTTTTGGTTGTGTAACCTCTTCATCATCATTTTCAGGGTTTAGAGGGTCTCTGTGACTACGTGTGAATACCATGATGAGATAGGTGTGTTCTTGATTAAGTTGTAAAAGAGGCTATGAATTTTGAGAAAACATAATTAATTGTAAGCTCTAATGGGTTTGCTTCAAATTTGGATTGAATAAGCTTTTAATTATTGATAGGGGAGATAACTCAAGTAAGTTAACTCAATGTGGTTGTGATATAGCTCAAAACGAGCTATGAGAGGTATCGTGTTGTCTTTTTAGATTTGGCTTGAACAATCTCTTAAGTGTTGATAAGAAGAGTAACTCAAGAAAGTTAACTCAACACAATTGCTATATAAATCAAAATGAGCTATGAGGGATTTGTGTTGGATGAAGTTTAAATAAACTTGACATTTGATGAGATATGGAGTGAACTCAAATAAGTCACCCAACTACGTCGAGATATAGCTCAAACAAGTTATGAAGGATTTTTGGTGGATGAAGCTTAAACAATCTTGACAATTGATGAGATAAGGAGTGAACTCAAATGAGTCACTCGATACTAGTTTGATATAGCTCAGAACATGTTATGAAGGATTTCATGTTGGCTTAAGAAAGCTAATGAAATCAATGTAATGTTTAGATATTTGTTTATTTGATTGATTCAATGTTTTGTTTGATGTTGAGTCTAATGAGAAATAATTTTGTGGAACACGATGAGGATTTTAACTTTACTGGAGAAAATTGTATCACTCAAGTTTTATGATAAGAATGATGTTAAACTATCTTGTTTACAAATAGAAAGTATTCATGTGTGTCTGATTATTTTATATCAAGAGGTAGATCCTTTTGAAATAATCATTGTTTGATACAACATGTAATATGTTGTGAAATGGTTGGATGAAAGCTCTTATCACTCCAAAAATACTCACCGATTCTTACTTACCTACTTTAGAGTGAATCACCTTGTCAAGGATAGATGTTGGGAAAAGGAGGAAGGTGATGGGGGGATGGAAGCATGTGTGGTGTCCTTATTACTCCCCAAAGATTTATAAGGATGATGCCCATGCTTCATTGTTACAGCTGTATTAGGCGTTAAGTGTAGTATTAGTTCACGAAGTATTCACTCGTAAACTCTTCCCATAAAGGCTTGCAAATACCGAATGTTGTGATGAGACTAGGTCTCAGAGTGCAATGCACATCCAAATGTTGGAGGTGCATGGTAGTGAAGTCCACAAATCTGATGTAGCATAAGGTGCTAATGAAATCTACTTCCACTACGTGCAAAAACAAATGATGATGTAATTAACAGCAAAGTTCTTTCTAACTTGAAATAAATCACTAGTGGGAAATGACAACATATTCAGTGTGCTAAAAAAAAATTGTTTCAGCAATTTTCTTTTGATTGTGGTAATTTTGTGAGAAGATTTAAAATTTTGGTGTTTGTGTTTTTGGAAAAATTCCAGTGATACAGTCCTGTGGAAAACATATTAGTAGTTGTCTAGCAAACGAAGTGTTCGAAAATGATCGTGGCTATTTTTATTTTTTAGAATTTCTTAAAGGTGCAAGAAAAGATCATACAAATCCAAAATCGAACAAATATTAATAATGCGATGAAACAAAATAATGATTGAGATGATATTTAGAGACATAGAAAACAATAAGAAAATGGATCTTGTAGACAAAGTTAGCAGATTAAATTTCAAATGATATGATCCTACACAACAAAGGTTAGTAGTTTTTATTTTCAAATGTAAACAAAAAGAGAATGAGAAAAGATAACACCGTCACATTTATGGTTCTCAAGGTTTCTTGTGATAAGTGCGAGCGAAGAGCATACACGCGAGGGTTGCGATTAGAAACTAGCTTCATAAAAAATAAAACGACAACAAGATTCACTAAAAGTATTAGAAAATATTACAAGGTGCTTAAACAATGACGGAATGATTAAAATTTGACACCAAGGTATTTCAAAATGTCTGAAGACCCTAAATCCGCAACGTGCATGAGTGGCGAAAGGTCGGAAAAGTCAAGCAAAAGAGGTTTATGTTGTGTATTTGTGTCAATAATTAATTCTTTGACAGTGGAGAAATTGGTTGAAGCTTCGTAGATTCCACCGCAAAATCAAATAATGTGATTAGTCCACATGGTCAAATACACGAGAAACATAATATAAAGGTCATAATTATAGACACCTATAATTTAGCTCCAACAATTTAAATACTTAAATTGTGCTAATCATCCTCTTTCCCGCAAATGTGAGAATGTCATCAATATCGCACATTTTCTCTGTTATCGTCGTTAATTAATTATATTATGTTAGTTAATTAACTCTTCTATCCAACAACGACACCAATTAATGACCTTCCGTTAATCAACTCCCCTTTCTATCTAGATTAATTAATTAATACCCTTTCTATCTAAATTAATTAATTATTCTTAATTAATTAATTCTCTCTTCTATTTAATCAATAAATCATCATTTATTTGATTAAAATCCTCTTATAACATAAATCATACTAACTATTCCTCTAAAAATCTTATATAAGCTTGCACACCTATTAATTAATCACTTGGGTTAATTCATAAATCCCCTCAAACCCCATGAGTCACTAAAATAGAAAATAAAATCTCCTAAGGTTGACTCAACCCCCTTTCAACCATCCTTATCCACAACTAACTCAACCTAGCTATTATCCCACATGTAAAGGGATGTAGATATTATTTTATCCATTGGGATATATAAGGAGCCCTCCTCCTACCTTTCTATTTACACCTACACACCTAAATGATCATAGAGCCTATGCTATAGCCATTTTCATCATCTTAGAGCATTCTCCATTAGAGTGGAGCTAAGCATCATCCCTTTGCATTCAATCATCCAAGCTATTTTATGAAGATCAATGGAGTTAATCAAGAAAGGCCTTGTTGCCATGACTTGATGAACCTCCATCCTCAAGCCTCTTGGATCAAGCAACAACTATCAACCCTTTGATAGCTAAAGGATCTACCTAGGTCCATTCCATTGATTTAGCTTTCTAAAGAGTAGAGCAATAAATGTTAGCATGTTTAGCTTGAAGTTTGTTTTTCAAGGTTTTAATATATAGTGTTGATGTTTATTACTTGTTTAGCTCTTAGCATGATGGTGCATAGATGTTAGTTTAGCATTGTTTTGAAGCTACTAGGTGTTAGTTTCAATTTCACTAACATGGCTAGCTAATTCTTGCACACATTTGGCATGCCTGGTGGGAGGGATCATCGACACTAAAATTTTCCTCCGTAATTTCTATTTCATTAATGTATGTATTAGGAATAGGATGTTGTTAAGTATAATTAGTAGTAGCGTCCGATAGAAGATAACGACGCTGCCGGTACGATGCCGCCAATAATGTATAGTACGGTAATAGTCAAAAGTACAATAGGAATGTTGTGGTAAAAAGTAAATAGTTGTCGTAAGTGGTCCAGTAATGTTAAAATGTCAAAGTTGGGGTAAGTAGAGAAGTAGGGTCTACATGATTAGGAATTAGAAATATTATATTGGTAATAAGGACAAGGAGTGAGGTCATAAATATTTTGTGTATTTTATTTGTAAAAAGTCTAAAAATGTGGAACCCATGTGAAATGATAAGGTTTATCTTATCTTAAAAGATAAGCTTACATGTACAGATAAGAGTTAAGGTATGGAATATGATTCGTCAGAGTGGATTTCTTATCCTATCTTAGAGATAAGATGGATAAGCCTGGAAGTTCTATAAATAAAGAGGCCACCCCCTCATTTGGCATAGAAGGAAGTAGTGAGAAATATTGTGTGAAGTGTATAAAGGAAGCCATCAGTTTAAAGGTGTGTTGAAGAAGCCATTAAGAGGTGTAATTGTAAAGTTTCTCCCATAGTATTGGTGGAAGGCAAGTGAAGTCAATAACACTTGAAGTACCTCATGGGTGAGATTGTAACAATTTCATGTTAATATTATAATTTACTCTGATATTTCAGATTTATCATCATTCCTTCTTATCATAGTCGATGGTATTCTTGTGTTATGTTTGTTGTTGTGTTTCCAGATTACATCCACCAAACTATAGGCTGTGCATTAGTAAATAATCATAGCACGAGGAGTTCCCGGTGAAGAATTATCATAGTGCCGGATTGGTGATGACATTTTGGTTCCGTTGTCGGGACCATTCCTCGTTGGTGGATTTTCTGGAGAGATATTCCCACTTAGTCAAAAATCAATTAGAGGGTAACCTTATTTTTACTGTGCATAGTAGTTACCATGGTAAAGTCATTTTTACCGTGAATAGTAGTTACCATGGTAAAGTCATTTTTGCTATGAATAGTATTTATCACAGTAAAGTCACTTTTACTCGTGAATAGTATTTCTGCAAGTAACTTCACTTTTTTCTGTGAATAGTGTTTACCACAAGAAAGTTAGTTTTTACCGCATGATGAAAGTTAGTTTTACCGCATTACCGTGGTCATTTCTATTTTACTGTAGAAAGGTGTAAAGTCACTTTCTATTACAGTGATTCCAATTATTTGTGCACATAAGTCTTGTTGATTTTACTTGTGGGTTGGTATTTTACGGTGGTTACTTTTGAAAATGGGGAAGATTCCTGTTTTTTCAGCCCAATCTAATGAAGATGCTTCCTCTTTCATTCAAGAGTTTAAACGATCTTGTATTTGTAATGGTCTCATAAGAAGGGAACAATAGACTGAATTTTTCCTACCTTTTTGGATGGTTCAGCACTTAGGTGGTTTGAAACACTAGGTGATAATGTGAAAAATTCATGGGATTTATTAACTGAAAGTTTTCTTGAAGAATTTGGTGAACAACAGAAATATGCAGATCTCATGATCGATATCACAAAGCTAACCCAAGGAGAGAAGGAGAAGATAAGGGATTATCATGCTCGTGTTCTAGAGCTAAGGAGAAAGCTCGACGCCCAGATCTGGAAGGAAGGATTAGCAGATGGGTTGATGAATGGCATGGATAATCTCCTATGTAAGCACTTCATTCTTGGGATGAAGCCAGAGATCAGACAACGAGTGAAATATGACCACCCAACTACCATTGAACAAGCAAAGGAGATTGCAAGAAGGCAAGAAGAAAGCATGGAAGAGGAGCCCAAAGAAATTGTTGCTAAAGTAGAACCTACACCAGCACCTTTGCTCCAGAATCCACAACCACTCTCGGTGAGCACAAATCTTTCTCCTAGTACATCTACTGAGTATGAAGATCTGCTCAAAAGATGGGTCAGTTAACTATTAATCTTCTTCAAGGAAAAGAATTTAGTTCTCAGGGAGGAGATAGAGGTCCAAAAAGAAATATTTCTGAAGTTGTATGTTATGGTTGTTATAAAAAGGGTCATTATAAGTATAATTGTCCAGATAGAGCTTCTACATCTAGTAAAGGAGATAATGATAAAGGAAAAGTACCTGTGAATTCTTTTGATGTAGTAGATAAGAGCAGAAATAATGAAGTAGATGTGTTTGTAACAAAAAGAAAGAAAGAAAAAGATAATCAAGATGGAAATGATCCTAAGAAGATGAAAGGAGAAACTAGTAAGAAACATAGGAGAAGAAAGTTGGGTGTGTAGGATTTTCTGATTTCACAGGGGCAAGGACCATACTCCATCTTGGAAGATCTGTCCAAAAGGCCTGCAAATATTACATATGGTCAACTCTTGGCTATGTCTTCTGAGAAGAGGCGGGAGCTGCGAAGTGGACTCAATGCTTGACAAAGGAAGGAGGTTGAGGTCCCTGTTTTGGAGGCAGAGGCGGATCCCTATGCTCCACAAGCTGAGGTATTATGTAATGGTATTTCAATTCATGATGTCTTAGTTGATGGAGGTGTTGCAGTTAATGTAATGACCGAGTCTGTAATGAATATGTTGGGTTTAAAAATTGATCACCCTTCAACACTTATGTTAAGGTCATTAAATAAGGGAAAAACTAAACCAGAAGGTGTAGTTTCAAATGTGGCAATATCTATTATGGGTGTTGTATGTGTGGTAGACTTCGGGTGATGAAAAGTGGTACCTGCATTGCGTACCCAATGTTGCTAGGAAGACCATGGCTAAGGAGAGTTCATGCAAGAAACTACTGGAATGAAGGCTTCATGACACTTGGACGTGGTAGAGAGAGGGTGAAGATAAACGTGATCCCTCGACATCATAAGGCAGAACCTATGGATTCAAGTGATGAAACTAATGATTGGACATCCTCTGATTACTCTAGTACCAGTGAAGTGGACACTGAAGATGAAGAAAGTGAGGTTGATGTTTCAGTCATGGATATCTTTCAGACCACACCAACTCATGACCCCATAAAATTATCTCAAGAAGAAGTTGATGATCGTCTCCAACAAATAAAGATTGGTGATCTTTGTGATGGAGAGTGAGAAGGAATCATACCTCCGGCTCTTTCAAGGTACATACACTTATTCACTTTTGATTACAAGGAACTCCATCAAGTAAGTTGGGTAGAACATTCTATTGAGTGGTAGATGGTGCTAAGCCCATAAAGTAAATGCCATATACAATGAATCCTAATTTTTCCAAGAGGCTGTAAAAGAAGAAATAGATAAGTTGCTTAATGCAGGATTCATATTTCTTTGTGGAGAATTTAGAATGGGTTTCTCCATTGTGATCTCAATAAAAAGAATGGGAAGCTACGCATTTGTGTTGATTACAGGAAGCTCAATAAGGCAACAAAGAAGGATCATTACCCTCTTCCATTCTCAGATCAGATCTTGGACGAAGTAGCTGGCCAGGAGTGTTATAGTTTTGTTGATGGATATAGTGGATACAACTAAGTTCGTATAGCGGAGAAAGATCAGCTGAAGACCACGTTCACCACTCCTTGGGGAATGTTTGCTTATAGAGTTATGCCTTTTGGGTTGTGTAATGCTCCAAAGAATATTCCAGCGTTTGATGAATAGGGTGTTTGAACCCTACATTGGGAGCTTCATCAGAGTATTTCTGGATGATTTTTACATCTATGGGAGCAAGTTGGACCACCTGCACCAGATGGAGACAACATTTCAAAGGTTAGATGAAGCATAAGCCTCACTAAACCCTACAAAGTGTGTCTTTGGATGTTCTAAAGGTGTTTTGTTAGGGCATGTTGTATCCAGAGATGGTATTGGTACTGATCTTGATAAAGTTTCAAAAATCAAAGAGTTACCATTTCCTATGAATAGAAGTAAGTTGAGATCATTTTTAGGCCATGTGGGTTACTATAGAAGGTTCATCAAGAATTTTTCAAAGATTGCACAACCACTAACCCAATTCTTGAAGAAGGATGTTACTTATGAACCAGGAAATAAAGCACATGAAGCTTTTGAACAACTCAAGGAAGCCCTGGTGTCTTCACCTATTCTAAAGAATCCAGATTGGAGCAAGCCATTCATTGTGTACACTGATGCCTCAGATGCAGCACTAGGAAGTACTCTGAGCCAAAAGGATGAAAATGGGAATGAACATCCAGTTTACTTTGGGAGCGCAGACAAATGAGTAGTGCTTGAGGTAAATTATACCGAATCGAAAAAGAGGCTCTAGCTATCATTTTTGCTATAAAGAAGTTTAAGAATTACTTGCTAGGGCAAAAATTTCTAGTTGTAACAGATCATCAGGCTCTAAAATATATTGTAAATAAGCCTAACCCATCAGGGAGGATAGCAAGATGGATAATTTTGCTACAAGAATTTGAATTTGATATTATAGATAGGCCAGGAAAGAAGCATGTCAATGCAGATGCACTCTCTCGAGCCTATGATGGTTTAGGATCATCTTGTGATGATGATGATTTCCCCGATGCAACATTGTTATCCCTTGACACAATCCCTAGTGAATACATAGATATTTGGAATTATCTGAATGAATTCAAGTTTCCTGATGGTGCCAATGCAAAGACTAAGAGAAAGATTACTCAAGCCAGTCGTCCATATTCTATTCTGCATGGAGTATTATTTCGAATAGGACCTGATGGACAGTACAAGAGGGCAGTTGGACGTGATCAAGGGAAGGAGTCTGCTAGAAGAATTCCACAATGGTACATGTGGAGGGAACTTCTCTGGACAACTTACAACAAGAAGGATCTTGGATGCGAGTTATCACCGCCCACTCTTTTAAAGATTGTTATAATTATTATAAGACATGTGATATTTGTCAAATACATGGTAACCGTAAGACTTCATCACCCATTATGCCCTATTCTTCCAATTGGTCCCTTTGAAAAGTGGGGAATAGACATTGTAGGTCCACTTCCAACTACCTCACGCAAAAATAAGTATATTGTAGTTGCCACAGATTATTTAACCAAGTGGGTTGAAGCTAGGCCATTGAAAATAACTTCCATGGATGAAGTGGCAAGGTTCATATATGAACGCATTGTCACCAGATTTGGTTGTCCATTAGAAATTGTAATAGATATAGGAAGCCACTTCATTAATGAGGTGGTAGAAGCCCTAGTCAATAAGTTTTCTATTAAGCATGAAGGAAGGCAACAACATACAATCAAGCACAAATGGACATGTGGAACGAATTTTTTTGTGTTGTGTCAAATTCTAGCAAAAGATGCAGACTTGCAGGTGTTATCCAAATTTAACCCCCAGGGTAAATTTCGATAACATGCATCAGAGTTTTGCAGTTCCAAGCATGTAGATTGATCCAGGAAAAATCATAAAAAATGACTAAGTCCTAGTCCTAGGGGCAGTCGGGACATTTGGGACATCTAGGCGCGGATCGGCTGAAAAGCCTCCAGGCGGCCCGCTAAGCATTTGGGACAATCAGGCCAGAAGTACGCGGCGGACGCGAGAGGCCGATCCGGCCGAAAGAGGAAGAAAAATTGGCTAACTGCTGAGCTAGACAGTTCGGGACATTTGGGCCTTGAGTACGCGAACCGGCGGTTCGGCCGAAAAGAAGAACTTCCGCACTAAGCAGTTTGGGACATCCGGGACAAAAAGACGTGAATCGGCCGGGTCGGGCGAACCGGAAGAATTTGTCCCAAGCAGCAAAGGGACATCTGGGACAAATGGACGCGAAAGACACCGGCCGGTTCGGCCGGAACGGGAAAATTTCGTACTGGGACATCTGGGCCACAGAGACGCGAGGGACGCGGATCGCCGAAGGAGCCGAAAGCCAATCAAACAATGCCATGTGTCATCGGCCAAATGAGGGACGAGGAATCCCATTTCAGCGGATCGGAAGTTTTTGGCCCAAGTAGTTTAGGACATCGGGCTGCAGAGACGCGAAGGGTGCGAAGGAGCTGAAAGGGCCGAGAACCAACCAGATCACGACACGTGTCGCAGGGGAAAGAGTCAAAAAGTCAAAGGGCGAGTTTTGAAGGGTCAGCCCGAACCAATGGGATAATGCCACGTGTCCCAGCTAGGGCCCACAAGGAAATTTCAAAGGAAAGCCCGCCGAAAGGTGAAGGAGAGAGAACTGCTCGACCAATCAGCGCTTGACACGTGTCATCCAGGTGGCAGAGCGCGGGAAAGATTTCAAAATCCGTTTTGGTCTGTTCCGTGCCCTAAATCTTCAGATCATCATATCTTTCGATCCAGAACTCGGATTTGCACGTTCTTTATATCAACGGAAAGCTTATGAAATTCTCTACATGATTCTAGGATCAATCTCGAATTTTGGTGCAGTCTAGAGAGAGAAAATTGAGAAACGGATCTGACGCGTGATCATGGCCAGAAGTGACATTTCAACAACCAGTTTAATGCACATGGGTCGCATTCTTCTTCAGCACGGCCAGAAGTGACATTTCAGCGACCAAATTAATGCAGAATGGGTTGCATTCTCCTCCAAATCGGTCAGAGATGGTAGGGTATGGGTTGGTAAGGTATCCCATGCCATTTTAATGCATCTGCAGTCAATGAGGAATAGGCTTACATGTTTTCCCACGTTTCTGTCCCCTGGGCTCGACCCATGCAATGTAAAAAGCTAGATTTGGCTCATTTTAAAACAAGTTGTTCATCTTTTCTACTCTGCCCTCCCTTCTTTTCTTCTCTAGGGTTGAAAATGGAGTTCGAACCTCCTCCCTTGCTCTGTAATGGCGTTTTTGCCTTTTACTATTGAAATGATGTTCTGTGCAAACTTCTGAAGCAACAAAAATGTGTTTTGTGATGCATCTGTCCATCCTTTCTCATTTTTGCTTGTTTTCTTCTTGCCTCTCTTCATTGCAGGTATTTGTGCATGTTTGAACATTCATTGCAGATCTGGAGCTGTGTTCATGGAGTTTTGGGACATTTTCTGTGTGAAATCTATCCTTGGGCCTGTGATGCATCTGTCCATCCTTCCCATTGCTCACCTCTCTTTGTCCCATGGTAGTTTTGATAGATGTTCAACATTCTCCTTCTCTGGTGTATCACCGTTTTAGTGTAGGCTTTTGTTCTTTTCCTTTCTCTCTCTCTCTATCTCCTTGGCATTGTTAGATTAGGATTAGATTAGCTTGCCTGCACTGGAATAGCTTGTGGCAGGTAGTTTAGGAGCAGGAACCAGCCTTCTCTGGAGATTCCTCTCTCGGCCACAAGTCCCACGCTTGAGAGAGGTTTCCATGTTGTGCAATCACACCTTTGGATGCACGAGTGATCAACCTAGAAGCCCGATCGCATCCGGGGTGTCTGTGAGTCTGCTACTGACAACAGCAGGTACATAAATGGGATAAGAGGATTCATGCAAAGCATTGTGGGCATAGAGGGCAACATCAAAGTCAGCAACAGGATACTCCCCATTTCAATTGGCTTATGGCATTGATCCAGCTTCTTCTTATTGAGTTTGATATTCCCACAATCGAGTAATGGAAAATGAAAGAATGGATGAAAGTGATTCAAGAAAAGAAAGGTTGGTACATCTTCATTTGCTAGAGGAAATGAGGAAATAGCTAAGGATACAAGCTATAAGAAGAAAATGAAGTAGAAGGAATACTTTGATCAAAATATGCGGTGGTCTCCATTTCATGTGAATGACTTGGTTCTAGTATATGATTCCAGATGCAAAAAAAAGAAGACAGAGAAAATTTCTTCCAAAATGGATGGGGCCCTACAAAATAACAGATGTGCATGAAAATGGTATGTACCGACTAGAGGAATTGGATGGCACTCCCATTACGAAATGGGTCAACCACGAAAAGTTGAAGATTTTCCAAGCACTAGAATAGTCTACTCCAAGGACGGAGTAGAAGCTAGGAAGGGGGAAGATGTCGACACTAAAATTTTCCTCTGTAATTTCTATTTCATTAATGTATGTATTAGGAATAGGATGTTGTTAAGTATAATTAGTAGTAGCGTCCGGATAGAAGATAATGGCGCGCCAGTATGACGCCGCCAATAATGTATAGTACGGTAATAGTCAAAAGTACAATAGGAATGTTGTGGTAAAAAGTAAATAGTTGTCGTAAGTGGTCCAGTAATGTTAAAATGTCAAAGTTGGGGTAAGTAGAGAAGTAGGGTCTACATGATTAGGAATTAGAAATATTATATTGGTAATAAGGACAAGGAGTGAGGTCATAAATATTTTGTGTATTTTATTTGTAAAAAGTCTAAAAATGTGGAACCCATGTGAAATGATAAGGTTTATCTTATCTTAAAAGATAAGCTTACATGTACAGATAAGAGTTAAGGTATGGAATATGATTCGTCGAGTGAATTTCTTATCCTATCTTAGAGATAAGATGGATAAGCCTAGAAGTTCTATAAATAAAGAGGCAACCCCCCACCCCCTCATTTAGCATAGAAGGAAGTATTGAGAAATATTGTATGAAGTGTGTGAAGGAAGCCATCGGTTTAAAGGTGTGTTGAAGAAGCCATTAAGAGGTGTAATTGTAAAGTTTCTCCCATAGTATTGGTGGAAGACAAGTGAAGTCAATAATACTTGAAGTACCTCATGGGTGAGATTGTAACAATTTCATGTTAATATTATAATTTACTCGATATTTCAGATTTATCATCATTCCTTCATATCATAGTCGATGGTATTCTTGTGTTATGTTTGTTGTTGTGTTTCAGATTACATCCACCAAACTATAGTCATGTGGTGCATTAGTAAATAATCATAGCACGAGGAGTTCCCAATGAAGAATTATCATAGTGTCGATTGGTGATGACAGTTCCTTCAAACTAATTTGGATTCTACGGAATCAACTCGGAGTTAGGAGCTGTGTTATAGAGTAAAAGAAGATCCTTGTTGTCAGATATCAAGAAGCTTAGCACCGTACAGAAGGAGCGTTGAGGTTTCATTCATAAACTTAGCACCATAAAGCGGAGGCATGGAGGTCTTCTTCGGATATCAAAGTGGTGCAATGAAGTGTCGTGGGCCCATAACCCATAGGTCCCAGGATTGGAGCAGAGTTTTTCCAGATTCAGGATAGTATGGAAGCTTTTTGGGACAAAAAGCTTTTCTCAGTGGGGAGGTGTGATCAGGGGATCATTTTCAAAAGTTCCCTAAACATCCCTAAATGGTGTCAATGCAGAAGATCATCTCGAGAGCTTTCCAACGACTGTGAGAACATGACAAACAGACATCGGGAGCTCTAGATATGTTCGGTCAAAGTTCAGACAGTGGGAAAGTCAACTCTGGTCAACTGGTCAATATTGGACCAATTGCACTGTGACACGCGGCGAAAAGGTAAAAGGGAGTTGTTTGTTGGTTTTGATCACCGGTCTTCGACGAGCGTAAAAATGGTGCACGGGAACAAGAGGCTCAACTTTTATTACGAAGGGGAGCCCGGCCGCCGTGTGGACTATGGTATTATCGCCAACATGGTGGGTCCACAAGCCACCACATGGCTTGCCACCACTCATCGAATTTGCTCAATTTTCCTATCGGGAGACGACAAGTGGATTACATGCTATGGACCGAGTTAATTATTTCTATACCACATTATATTGGTCGAAATTATATTATCTTGGTAAGTCCACTTACAAACCCATTTCCATGCCACATGACTAAGTGGGGCAGGTTTTATTATAACAGCCATGTATTAATGGTTAGCAATTACCCACATAGCTGCTAAACCATATGCCATGTGTGGAGGTCCACGTGGTGAAGGAGATGAAGTGGTGGTGTGGGGGCAAAGGCCCATGCGTGGAGATCCACGTGAATGAAGGGGTGGCTAAGGTTTTAAAAAACCTTATCAAAACCAAACACCGCCAAATGTGGGATTTATTCCCTCTTTTAAACAATGCTGCTCAATTTGGGATGTTATCCCATCAAATATGTATGCCGCCCTACATGGGATAAATATCCGATCCAAAATGCTAAGCGGTCAGGCTAATATTAGCCTAAGGATATTTTTTTAAAGCATTATTTAAGGGGTCCTATTTGGGTATAAATAGGGAACCCATTTCTATTGTAGACACACAAAAAATACAAAGAAGCTCATTCCTAGAGGCTTTGGAGGTGAAGTCGAGCCAAGAGGAGAATGAGAAATTGTTGTGTGAAGACCTAAATTATTTAGGCATTATTATTTTTATTATTATTGACCTATTATTTGATAGGCAATAATAAATTAAATATTTGTGGCTAGGAGTTATTCAAACTACCTAGTCACCCATAGCACCACATCAATTACTGCAAATCCTCGGATTGTCGACCGGAGTGCTAGCGTCGCATTGATAGCATCGGGAAGGCCGATTGAAGCCGAAGGAGATTGTACGCTAGGAAGGTGGAAGTCGGGTGCTATTTTTCACCCTTGTCGTCCAAAGTTCTGGTTATTCTTCTAAGCAAGTTTAAATAGTTTCCATTAGGTTTTCTTGTGAAAGTACTATTGTAACTTACAAGTTCTGACTAGTGGAAAGGTTCGACCACGAACCCGCAGCCGTAGGCAATTACCGAACTCCGTAATCAATCTGTGTGCAATTGTCATTATTGTCTTGCATTATTTTAAATTGATTACTTAAAAGGAGTAAATTATCGACAAATAATTAAAGCCTATAAGGGTCCGAGATCAAGTAGTAATAATCAAGTTATTTTCGGATCGAAACAAACTAAGAAGAATGTGTGTCCATGATAAATAAAAAGATACAACACACTGCGTAGAAAATGGAAAGAGTGTGCAAAAAGAGGAAGAGGATGAAGTGTAATGAAAAACAATATATATTCCATTCTACAAGGGTAAAACTGAATAATACTTGTTTTATTTGAAATATACCAAGGATATGGTCGCAACAATAATGACTAAGAAGTCACTATGATGTACATTGGATGCTTACATAGATGAGACCTAGTTTGAGATCCCTAATTCTATCATGCATAATGTTTTGGATAAATTCAAGAAGGGATTGGGAGTGGCATTAGTGAACACATTTTGGATGTCAAAAACATAGGCTAGGGATACACTCGAAATTTTTAAGAGAGGTTGTGTACGAGAACCTCACTAATAGTGTAGACAACTACTTAAAAAGGGAAATAAGTGCAAGAGCTGGCCAAGGAGATTTGAGAGACAAATAAAAATTTAGATATGCTCTCTAGGAACCATAAATATATGATAAACAAACATGTGTGTTATGACTTTACGGTACTCAATTTATGCAAGTGATTAACCACCAATGAACCCAAATCAGCAAAACTAATACCAATGGATCAAGGGAGAGGTATGGAAAAGTTGGAAAATTTAGTCAACATGCTCCTTAAGTTAAGGGAAGTAGAAGGGGATAACCATGCATAATAAAGAAAATAATAACATGAAAAATATATAACTCTATGTACTAAGAAGTTGAATACATGCATGGACTTGGTCACGAAGCTTCAAGAGAAGGCCACTAATGCGGATAAAGTTGTCAAGGGATTTTTCAAAAAATCCAAAATCCTTGACTTGTGTATGCTCCCAAAGGTCCAAATATAGAAAGGCTTAGAAACGTAGGTTGATAGCAGAATGAAACCAAAAAGGATAGCCATGAAAAAATTATGTAAGACACATATGATTTAAAAGAAGAATTCAAGGTGCAAAAAGATAAAATCAAGTTGTGGTTATGTGAGTTAATGAAGCTAACATCAAAATAAGAAAGTGCACTTGATGCAACAAACAATGAGGTAGGGAAAACCTTGCAAAAACTTGAAGTAGTGCAAGAGCCTTAAAAAGGTTTCAAGGATTTGGAAGAACTCATCATGCACGTAGAATGAATGCCCCCCTCATTTAGAAATCCTTATATGAATGGAATACACATATAAATCATATAAGAAGGAGGTACTAGAATTGTGTGAGGAGGAAAACAAAAGGTTACCTAATGATGGTAACCGAGTTAGTGTGGGATGATGTTGAGCCGCTAAAATTCTATTCATTTATTGGTTACGTCCCACATTTGGAAACTATTATTACTATTTATTATTCCTTATTATTTTAGTAAACACATTTTGTGAAAGAAAGATAAAACATCTATGTTCAATTTTTATAATAAATAAAGGTAAATCCATGTGAAAATATAAAGCATGAAGACAAGTTTAGGTGCGCATGGATATAATATAAAAATGAGACATGTGCAAATAGTTGGAACCACATGGAATCTGCATTGGTGATAAATATCAAGTGCACTAAAGGAACAATTAAGATAAATATAGAAAAAAATTAGTTCTACGGGCATGCATGTCAAGAAGGATAAAGTAGTGCATAAAGTGGGAGTTGAAGGCGGTTGAGTGACAAAAATATACTTTCCAAGGTTATCCATAGAAACATGTAGAATAGAAATATGGTCATCAAAGTGATGAAAATTCAAGACAAAAAAATGACTTCCATACAACAAGTAAGGAAAGGATGTGGTGATATGTGCCATATATTCCACCTCTATGTAATATTTAATTGTTAAGAATAGAACTCAAGTGCTAAATATACCACTTGGACTAATATAAATACCCCTTGAGGGTTTATTGTAAGGATACACATGAACACACACATACACATATATATACATATATATAGGGATAGCTAGAAAGTGTGAGCAATAAAGAGACTACAAAAAGGATTTTTGCACTAATAATCACAAAGATATGAATATAATTAAGTATTTACATGGAGTGACTATGTTTACTTATTCTTATGGGAAAAAATTTCTGATTTATGAATGTATGTCTTAATGTAATTTTTCTTACCACTATTTTGTGTATATGAACTACTTTTCCATCTTTTCTAAACTTGATGGGAGCCTACATTCTATCACACTTCGAGTGAGCACTCTAGGATCATCCTTAGTATTATTGGTTATCTAGGTGATGAAACATAGTTGATGTGCACCAAGGTATAAATGGTTTTTGTGTTCATAGGTGGGAGTTATATGGTAAACTAAACACACAACACACTATATCATTTATCATTGTTGTAAGTACTAATGTGTTACCTTTATTGTACATGGTTAAATATAAATTAATTTATTCATAATAACTCCCTATAAAAACCTTTACAAACTATATATTTTAATATATTGCATATCTTATATATATTTTAGGGTGTAAACATTTGGCTAACCCAACTCTTGATCGAATCTATCACCGTGATCAAGCCCTAGTGATCCTATGGATTCTCCTTATTTTCTTGGTGCACGCTCTTCTTATTAGGTATATGATTTATCTTTAAATGTATCATCACAATTAATCCTTAATTATCTTATAATATTCATGTCAATCATGTGTTAATATGAGCTACTATCCCTCTAATCGATGCATGCTCATATTTTGTGTGAAGAAATGGATCCTTATATCGATTCTATTTGTGTTGATATATAATCCAAAATTATGTTCTCTAATACTTGTGAGAACACATATTATATTATTGATATCTTTTCTCATTCTATGTTTACTATTTTCACTAAACATGTGCAAGTTGAGGGTTCCCATAATTAATCTAATAATCATGGCCTTCTTGAAGATGAGACACAAAATTTTGCATGTGTTTTGTAAGAAAATATTGATAATATTGTTGTTCTTCTCTATATAGCTCACGATCAACATAACCATAATCTAGTATCCTTAATGAAAAAACCTATTCTCACATCATCTACCATGCATACATACATCATCCCTACATCTATTGTTCCTATTTTATAGGTGACACCTAATATTCCACATCATAGTGTCATTATGTCTATTCTTATGAATGTAGACATTCAAATTTGGCAATCGATCCTTTGAAATTATTGATATAGACATTACACACTTGTATGGATAAATGAAATCTCTTCACTTTTAATTAGCACACCCTGATAACACTTCATGCACTTGATTTTATTTGTGCACCTCTTTATTATCAGTCTCTAAAGTTTAACTACATAAAATACATCAGATAACATCCATGATTAGGCCCATGCACTCTCTCCCTTTTGTTTTGGCATTTGTTAGATCAATAGTCACTTTGAAAAGTGTTATTCTAATTTATATAATTAATGTTGGAAGTTAATTAAATAAAATATCCACTTATAACATTATTCATCATTTTTATGTATGTTAATTAAAACATCTAAAACTTAAAAAGGAATTAAATATTCACCCTAAAAAAGTGAAATCATTTAGTGAACTCGATCCTCTCTAATCAAACATCAAATCCCTAACCCTGGTTTCCTTAGGGTTTCATTATTTTCTTGTGGTCTTCAATATATTTTATTCATCATGGCCCATACTATTGATTTTCAAGTCTCCTTGTATCATTTAATTCAATGACACCCAACATGTAGATATACTCTCACAAAACTAATGCACAAAATCAATCTCCCTGATAATACGACACCTTCTCATGTGAATTCAATTTTGATTCATATTTCATATCCTTCTATTAGTAATAATGACACATTCCATAAGAATATCTTATAGTCTATTCAATATTTACACCATGCTTTTCAAGATAAATTTCAAGCCATGAATACTATGATTACATCTCTCAAGGATGAGATACACATCTCAAGGATACTTCCAATGAACATATTAGCTCTTTTTCTCTACATCATGATATTTCTAAGGATAAATATATTCAATGTGATATAAGTTTTATGTCTACTACATGTGCTCATACAAGTGAGGTTAAATTCCTACATAGAGGGAACAATGTGTATCTACCATAAAATTAACCTATCCGGTTTGACAAGAATGTTAAACAAAATGATATCCTATATGAGTTACTAGATAAGTGGCTAACCAATTTGTTACCTATTGATTACTATCCCTCCTATCGGCTTAAAAATTCAAAGGTAAACCATTTTTCAATTGTCATGAAATGAATGGAGATTGTGATAATGATTTCTATGCTTTACATTGAAAAATCTAACAACTTGAGCATAAGGGCTTTATTTTATTTACTACACAACATTCTGCTACACATTCATCTCAAGTTTTCAAATCTCAATGGGTTCATAAAGTTGATCCATCTATGTCTAGTGAACATAATGTAATAGTGAATGATGCAAATTATCCAATATAATAGCCACATATTCAAAAAGAGCATAAAAATGAAATACCTCCTTCAGAAGCACCAATCTTAGTTAAAGACTTACATCCTACTATTGTAAAAACTACCATGAAATTATCACCAATCAAACATGACCAATTACACATGGCCTCATAGTAGATAGTGAAAAATCGAGTCCAGATTTGCACAGAAACTAACACAATAATATTATATCTTCTATGTTATATCTCAAACATCCGCAACATACAAATATATAGGAAAGGTATTCCTATAATTATGGAGATTGTTTAACCAACAAATCTCTTAACAAAGTGTATTGTTACTCACGTAACAATATACTATCTAATCACTATGAGTTGTTTTAACAACTCATTTACAATTACATTACATTATATTTACTTCATATAATTACTCACATAATTACTCACACTATAATGTAAGCACTAACATAATGATTCCTAACATTCCCCCCCTTAGTGCGAACATGGGAGAACAACAATTGCACTTCCTTCTGCAGCGTGCTGCCGTGCGTGCTCATGATCTGGATGGTTTTTCAGGACAGCCAACAACCTCAACATGGATGGTTTTATAGGACAACCAACAACCTCAACATGGATGGTTTTATAGGACAACCAACAACCTCAACAGGGATGGTTTTACAGGACAACCAACAACCTCAATATCATGATGTTGCTTTTCTTTTGTGCTTTTATCTGTCCATAATGTTTTTCCTTCAGGGAATTATGTAGGAAATATCACTCACTGATTACAAATATGAAAAGAGAAAATGGAACATTGAGATCATGTTCCCCCCCTCAATGTGAACATTTCACTTATTCAAACCAAAACAGGAACACTGAAAAAAAATCATGTTGCACACAACTGAAATCGATTGCAACTCTGAAAAGAAAGCAAACTCACACACACACTATCACCACAGCTTCGTGCGGCCCCATCGTTGGTGACTGACGAGAGGTCACTGAATGACCTCCAGCCTCCTGTGCCTCCATCCTCCAGTTGATGCATTATTTTTAGAAGAGAAAGTCTTCTTCACTATCTTGAGCAGTAACTTCTCTGTCATGTGAATGGTTGGATCTTGCTTCCCAATCACTTTCTTCTTCTCTATTTTCAGAAATAAAAGATTTATTATTCAATTTACCATCCAACAGATCCCTAGCTCATTGTTTACAAAACATTATTCCATGTCTAGACACATTACAATAGTGACAAATAAGCCTTTTCTTTGGATCCTGGGAGGTTGAACCTTGCTTGAAAGAATGACTGTATCTCTTTTTACCATGTGTTCCATATAATGCTTTTTCTTCTGTTTCAATTTTATTTGTTCTATTTTCGTCCTCTATCAAAGAAGAAATCAAGTCTTCCAGACTTGGATTGATTTTTCTCAAAGTGAAGACCATATTAGAATAGCTAGGAGGCATGCTATTAAGTAAAACTACTTTTGCATCATCGTCGGGAACATCTACTTTGATTCCAGCTAATTGATTCAATACAGAATGAAACTTACTTATGTGTTCCACCATGTTGTCACCTTCCTCCATTTTGAGTCCGAACAACTTTTGTTTTAGTGATACTATTGCGCTTCCTGCTTGCGATCCAAATAGTTTGTTTAGTGTAGTCCAAATTGTATTTGAGGATTTTGACAAATCTATATGATGCAAATATGCATCAGATAATCCCAATCCAATGATTGCTATGGCTTTTCAATCTTTGATGTCCCATATTGCCGCTTCCTCTGCATCTCTTGGTTTCTTTGCTTTGCCATCCACAATCTCCCACAAATCTTTGTTGATTAACAACAACTGAGTTTTCACCTGCCATGTGTAAAAATATTTGCCTTCGAATTTTTCCATTCGATTCAACTTAGCCATGTTAAAAAAAATGGACGTCGGTTTCAACCGAAAATGCGTCCGAAGACAATATGACAACTAGACTAAAAAAATTTAAAAAGTAATAAACTGAGATTACTTTTTAAATGAAAAACGACTATATAATAAATAAAGACAAACAATACACCTTTGTTTGGACTTCACTGCATGCCTTTTCAGTTTCTACCAAATTGATGCGATGAGACAATGCTGCCAGGTGTCAGTTCGGTGCATGCAAAATTAATGGCTCAATTCCATCCACATGCGCAGAGCAGAAATGAGATCAAATGTTTACTCATCCAATACCATTCGAATGCACGATTCCTTCGCTGCAGGCTTGGACGTTTTGATCACAGTTGGCTATTGCATTCACGACCTGTTACTATCCATACTAAGCTATAACTAATTCTTCGTGATCTAAGTGCAGAGGAGACTTAGTGAGGCCGCAAACCTTTGATGCAACCGAGCTCAAGACAAATGCCACGGTCAAGATGCCAATGCTCCAAAAGAAGATCAGGCCTCTGAATTAGAACTATATGCACAAAAAACTCTTCCACGTATAGTTGTCCTTCATGATTTGATAGAAATATGACGCTAGATTATAGGAGGTGCTGAAATGCCAGAGTTTTTTGTGGTTACGTAGATCCATGAACAATCGTGTTGAGTGTAGCTTTCCACATGTGTGCGTAGAGATCTATTCGCCAGATAGCTCAAGTTCTTGTTATGTCGTTGCTGGAATATTTCTACGCAAGAAATTGATCTAGTGCCCGCATTTTGAGTTTAGTAACCAAAGATCCCGTGTGCATTCCCAAATATCTACCAAACATGTCCGTAAGAATTAAGACCGAGTTCTTAGATCTGAAAACCCACGCCAAGATAAATAGGATATAACTCACAAATACAAAATGTGATATGATGCGAGCTAATAGCAAAAGCCAAAACAACAATTCATTTTAATCAAATACAAAATCCATAATTGCATCCTTATCTCCTTTTGTTTTTGCACGAGAATTGTCTCTTCTATACTGAAGTCGATTTGAGACTGCATGCCGAGGCTCAAGGCTTGCACAAGACTCTCATACGGGGACCTGCTCGATACCATATGAAAAATCAGGTCCAAATTTACACAAGAAACTAACACAATAATATTATATCTTCTATGTTATATCTCAAACATCTACTGAGCATACAAATATATAGGAAAGGTATTCCTATAATTATGGAGATTGTTTAACCAACAAATCTCTTAACAAAGTGTATTGTTACTCACATAACAATATACTATCTAATCACTATGAGTTGTTTTAACAACTCATTTACAATTACATCACATTATATTTACTTCATATAATTACTCACGTAATTACTCACACTATAATGCAGGCACTAACATAATGATTCCTAACAGATAGAGCATACAAAGGAAAATATCAACGCTAGCACCATATTACCAACACAAATCCATTTGAATAAAGATGATAATTGGGTTGATGATTGGGATTATGATAACAACAATGATGAATAAATTGATATATTGGTGATTCTTTTACAAATATATCTCCTTCTCCACATCAAGGCTATGATAGATTCTAATCCACCTATCAATACCAATTACAATAATAATATAAATGATTATACACATGTTATTAGCATGAAACATCTATTATAGATTCTCACAAAACAAGTATCGATGACTTACTTAATGATTTGTGGATCTCTACAGGCATGGGTAAATATAGGATAAATCCTAGGTATGCCTCTCAAATCTCCACTATGTGAATTCTTCTCCAATACTCGAGGGCATCCTACTTGTCCCCTCCTTCCAAATTTCTATATATGGTATCTCCTACAATCATATGGGCTACTACATATGGTTCTAATGCTTCCAATATTCCCATATTACACCTATTGGTTATGATGAGTCTTTTGTCTCTCCCTCTATTGTTTGAGGTTGATATTGATGAGCCTCCTAACACTACATATGTTGCACATCTCTTGAATCACACATTGATCCTTAAGTTTTGTAGTTCCATCCAATATCCCACTCTATTTTATTTTATAATACCTGACTCATTGTGATATTGATGATTGAGACATTGGACTCTTTTTGGCCATTTGGTTTGGATAATTATTATTTCATCTTCAAATTATCTTGTCATGCCTAGTGTTGCATTTGGCCCATGAGGCCAATTCATGGGTATTATTATTATCGTCTTATTGTGACGTGTTGATTTTTAATCTTGATGAATTTGTAGAGTAGCATGTATCTTATAACAGATTATGAAACAAGCCATGGTTGACGGTCATGATTTCTAACATCTTGTATGATGGACGGATGAATTGGTAACTATTTGGTTTGATTGCTTGAAATGTGTGTGATCATTTCATTTAGCATTTGCGTGGTTGGATTCCATTAGCATATGCTTGGTTGGATCACTTTGACACATTTTGTATTCTTTTATTTGATTTTGCATTCGATCATGTATGATATGTGAATCAAGTGTACATGTTATAGGTTTTGCCACATGAGAACGTTGGACTTAGGGGTTGTACCTCTAAGTTTCGCAATAGGTTGTGTGGGCCAAGTATATTTTCTCTTGGTTGTTCACCCTTATGTATTATGTCATTGGCTAAGGATGGAAGTAGTGAATCCTTTGTGTTAGTGGTGTATTACGTCAATTTGTTGGTCACTTGGGATTGTTTGTCTCCATTTATATTAATTTAGTGTTATTTATCCTAATAGCTTGTTTAAGTAACTTTTATGGGTTAATTTTTTTCTACTTGATTAGGGAATAAATAATTAATTTTATCATTAATTAAGAGGGTCTTGGGACACCTAATCATGGACTATGTGGGTCCCACCACCCCTCTCAATGAGCCACTTTTCCCAAATCTCGAATTTGGGAAAAAGTGGAAATTTGGAAAGGTGTTTGGAAATTTGGTGGTTGATCTTACCTTAAAATTATCCCCATAAACCATAACTATGGGTAGGGGAACTATTCCTAAGGTTTAAAAAGCCTTTTCCTCCCTTTTGACCCCTCTTTTATCCCCATCAACATTTTCTTTTTAAATTTTGGGTGTCACTTGGGATTTAGAGATGCATTTTTATTTGTTTTGTGTTTTTGAGAAATTATCCTTCATTTATGATCCTTATCTTATTATTGAAAGATACCTTGGATGGCTTAGAGTTGGGAAGGGTTGGGTGACACATGTTGCCATCACATTGGTTGTTGTTTTAGATCCCTTTTATTATTTAAACCTCCAGTTTAGAGAGGGTTGGAACTTTATTGAATCATTTTTACTTGGAGATTTTGGGAGCTTGGAAGAGAAAAGGATATTTTGGAGGTTGAGATTACATTTTTGGAGTTTTTCATCACTTGATTATGAGGTAGGACTCACATCTACTAATTTAATTATTGTTATAATGTAATTCTTGATGTCATATTGCTTGTTTTTGGGTGTTGGAATGTTATGTTGTATTTATTTATTTACTTATTAATAATTTTTTTTATCCATCCACCCCCTTTGGGGTGTGGATTTTGGAGTGTTGGGGAAGAGGGAAGAATCCCTCTTACTCCCACAAGGCTTGATGGGAAATCCTTGTTGGGATTCCTATTATTCTCCCTTCATTTGGTTGAAGTGGGAGATGGGTTTCCATATGGTTTGGAAACCATCTCCCATCCTTGCTAAGGAAACCTCCAAGGTTTGAAAAACCTTGGCAAGGAGGAGGCAAGGAGAGATAATGTCTATGGAGGAATAATGAGATTTGGCGGCTTTTAGTTACTTGGAAAATTTTAAAACTTATTTGATTATACAGAAAATTTTGATTATAATGGGTATTTTTATCCCTCTTCCCCTCTTGAGAAGCATGGATCTTCTTGTATGTGGTTTGGCCTTTGATTTTGGTGAGTTGATTGTATGTGTGTTATGTATTTATATCAACTAGTGCTTTTAGTGCATTTTGGAAGCATGCATCTCATCTCTCCCATGGGATTGGAGGGAGGTTAACATGTACTCCTTATTTGGAGATGATATGTGATGATTCCATTTGGTTGGGTGGAAAACCAAGCCACTTCTTCTTGTGTTTTGGATATTTACTACATGGAATTGGAGCTTACATTGATTTTGTTCTTACTTGGAAAACGGAAGATTCATTTGAAATTAGGCCATTTTTTTTTATTATTGGCAAATAGTTTTTTTGAAATTAGGCCATGTTGTTTCCACTTTATGGGAGTATTTTCCTTTTGAATTTTAGAGTGATTTAGCTCTTGATTTTGTAAGTTAAGAAATATGTAGACTTGTGCTGCATTGGAGTGGAAAATTCATTGATTTTCTCTTGCAAATATTGTAATTTCAAGGATTATAAAGAGCTTAGTTAGTTCCATTTTGGTTTGGGTAATAATGGAAAGCACATTAGTAAATCTTATTCATGGAATGAGGGAAAGAGACATTTGGTGTTTTTAGTTGTTTGAAACCATATGGAATGAAGTTGTTAAATTTGTATTTTTAAATGAGAGAGTTCACTAATTTATGTAAATGGAAATCCTCCAAATGGTTATTGTCTCGCAAGAGAAATCATAGGTATAGTTTGAGCTTATGGAACTTGTAATAGCTTGTAAATGTTCCTTTAATGAAAATTTGTTTTAGATGAGCTTATTATAATACCTACTAAACTACAAACTTGCAATCAAAATTAGTATTTGATGGTGTCATTAATTGGCTTGATAAAATTGATTTCATCTACGTTTGGTTTGTTGGAAAATGAAGATTTTAAGAAAAATAGTAAAATTGATTGGACGTAATTTACAAAATAGAAAAGGAAAATGGATTATTGTTATTGTGTTCAAGTGGTTTAAAGAGGTAGTAAATATGATTCTTATTAATGTTTCAATTTTTGAATTATCATCATTCTTTCATTTAATTCCCATATCATTTGATTTCTAAAATAAATATAATGTCCTTACTCCAAAATGAGATTGAATAATTTCTGATTCATAAGGATTATACATATATCTATCTATCTACATTTCTCAAGTTATAAAAGGTTAAGTAGAGTTTCTATCATGTATATGGTTCCTTGGAAAAATGAAATGGAGTTTTAAATAGATAAAAATTATTTGAAAATAAATAAATAAATTTTGTTAAAAGAATTTATAATAATATATATAGTCTATAAATATAATAAGAATTTGATTTTCTTGTGTTCTAAATATAAAAATTGAGTTGGCTTTTTATATGTATGAATTTTAATTAAAATATAAAAAAGAGTATATATCATAATGGAGGGGACAATAGTAAGGCCAACCCAACCCCCCCCCCTTCGCAGAAATTTCCATGGCCATGACTTAGGATACAATCCTTGTGGTAAGATCCTTGGTTCCACAACCCACATTAAACTTACAAGGCCCCATTTTTACTCCCGTGCATAGACCGCGACCTCTCCTTGGTCGAGATGTCCCCAACCCCGACATATATATATATATATATATATATATATATATATATATATATATATATATATATATATATATATATATATATATATATATATATATATATATATATATATATATATAGTTTCACTCTCCATTAACCCTAATGAAGGGTTTGAAAACCAAGTGGAATTAATTGGAGATTGAACAACTAAGTTAAATTATGCCTCCATGAGGTCATCATCCATAACTGACGCACAACCAAAAAGAAACTAAATAAATAAGAAGAAAAGCGAGAGTATATGTAAGTTAAAAAGAAAGAAATTAGGCTTTTTACAAAAACCTATGATTAATGGTGCAAATCTATTTGATCCTAGGTCCCTCTTTTAAACTAGATAATGCCACTTGCTCATTAGGCCTTATGAGTTGAGTTTAGATGAATAAGTGGGATCACCTTGCCCTAGATGTCGGGTGAATAAGTTGATTTATAATTAACAAAATACAATTTTTGGTACAATGGGAATGGATCCATTTGGATGGGGCCAAATGGGACCCATGTCCAAATTAACTAGGTTAAACTATGTTTAAATAACTTCCTATCTTGCTAAACTAACCCCTTGGTGGGGAAAACACAATAATACTATAATCTCTAGTTAAATCTAAGTCACGTTTAATCATGAAAAATTATTATGGTAGTTCAAAAATATACCTAACTCAAAATAATATTTTAGCATAGAGTTGGTGTAGTAATGTTTAATCAATAAGCAATACGATGATTGTGAAAAATTAACAAATAACCTTAATAAATGCAAGTAACACTTGTCTTATTTCAAAACATATATGATTAGAATCATATTAAATTTTGTAATATAATACGATGATGTTTGGTGTTCCCTCATGACACTAGTAAATAATGAATATTTGAATGGTGACCATAAGCTATGTAAATAGATCTACGGTAACTATCTTCACCCTTGTTTAAAATTTAGCTACTCGAGATAACAATTACAAGTATCAGCCCAATTTTGTTTGACAAGGACTTGGTAGGGGAAACAAAATTGAAACCTAGGTGACTCCCAATTGTGTAAACGATATTATGGACTATCTTCATACCCTGTAACTAAGTTTATAGAACTTGGAGTTAACTAAACATAAGTAACCTTAGTTTTTATGCAAGAGGTACTTGGATTGCTTTTTATCACCTTTAATAAGACTAGTGAGTTGGCTTATTAATGGTTTAATCTTGTGATAATACTTAACTAACGTTTTAAAAAATGTCCCTATTTTTACCATTTACTTGGATGGTTATTTTGGGTCATGAAATCATGGGAATGACAATTTTCACTTCCTAGTATTGCCAACAATCCCAATATCCCACCTATTCCACTTGTTCTTAATGAACACACTCTTATTTTTTATGTCATTACACTTACTACTTATGCGGTTGGGATATTAGAGTCTATAGGGTTCTCCCATCACTTTGTTGACACTATTTTATGATAGCTCTTGTGTTACACCTTCCCCCTTATTTCATTATGATACAATTTGTTTATAGTTTCGAATTTACTATTGAGGGAATGAATCCATACCCAAACCTCACTTTACACACACACACATGCACGCGCACACACACACACACACACACACACACACACACACACACACACACACACACACACACACACACACACACACACACACACACACACACACACACACACACACACACACACACACACACACACACACACACACACACACACACACACACACGCGCGCCGCGCACACACACACACACACACAAATTAGGGGGAGACCTTATTTCCCATATTTAGTTACACACTCTATATCAAAACTAAAATATTCTTAAAATACAAAAAAATTCAAATAATTGCAAAAATATAAAATCAAGAACTATTTTTATAGCATACATTGTTTGAACTTTACATTATACATGGTGTTTATTCCTTTAGTTTGATAGATAACATTTCTTCTTTACACACGTGTTCACATGGTATATTGTATGAAGTGTGTAAAGGAAGCCATCAGTTTAAAGGTGTGTTGAAGAAGCCATTAAGAGGTGTAATTGTAAAGTTTCTCCCATAGTATTGGTGGAAGGCCGGTGAAGTCAATAACACTTGAAGTACCTCATGGGTGAGATTGTAACAATTTCATGTTAATATTATAATTTACTCGATATTTCAGATTTATCATCATTCCTCCTTATCATAGTCGATGGTATTCTTGTGTTATGTTTGTTTTTGTGTTTCAGATTACATCCACCAAACTATAATTTGTGCATTAGTAAATAATCATAGCACGAGGAGTTCCGGTGAAGAATTATCATAGTGCCGGATTGGTGATGACAAATCCTTAGTCCCTTAGCATTGTAGTTCAAATTTTGTTGTTATTTCAATATTTGGCTAACCCTTAATATGCACATGTGTGAAATAATGTTAAAATTCTTATGATTTTGCTAACCTTGTATGTGTTGAGTCTTATTTAGAGGTTTAATTTTGATGGGTTATTGTCAATTTTGAGCTAACATGTTAAAATTTGGAGCTTTTTGAACTTTTTTACATCATTGGGCCATATTTTGACGTCATCACCAGGTATAGTTTTGCAGGGGGTGTGCAAGTACACAAAACCATGCATAGGCACACAAAACCATGTGTAGGTACTAATCCTAGTGCGCACACACACTATTGTAGTACTATACCTTGCTTCTGTCATAAACTTGTCAGGCTAGTGCATACACCCTAAAGGTAGCACATACACCCTTCTACTAGCACATGCAATCTGTGTCTGGATTAGTGACACATGCACCCATTTTCTAGCACAGTCATCCTTCTTCCAGCGTACACGCACTATCATAGCTTATTGTACCTTTTGTTTGGCTTCCCATGCGCATGCATCTATTGCTAGCGCAGTACATTGATAAAGACACATGCATCTCTCGGGTAGTGCGGAGAGCTCTGAGACCCGCTAAATTTACACAGAGGCGTGCAAGCACCATAACCCACGCACACACACCATAACCCACGCACACACACCATAACCTGCATGTAGGTACCTCAGTCTGGACTTGCATATCAATTTCGTGTTTATAAAGGCTTGTGTCATTAAATACTAACATCATTGCAAGTTTAATCTGATTAATTTTTATTTTATAGGGTATGTTTACATGCTTTTGTTAAATTGTATTAAACTTGGATAAACCTTGCATGCTTAATCATAAGAGTAAGGTCATGTATGCTCTTTCCTCATGTCTTTTAGGGTGACATTGGGAATCATAAATGATTTTTTTCTCTTTCATTGCTTTGAAAAATGTTTAGAATGTCCAAATTGGGTCACGATGTATGTACTTTGTGTTTGAATTAATTATTTTCCATTTTTTTATTTCTTAATTTGATTATGCATCGCGTATGCTCTTCTCTTAAATCCTAGGAAGATCTTGAGAATTAGAAACAACATTTGTCCTCTTTATGCACATGGAAAATTACTAATCCATCGTGTAGGACCTAAATGCTTGTCAAAGAAAGGTGAAATGAGACAAATAAAAAAATAATAATACAATTTTTGTGTAGGTTGCCAAAAGGTGTTCAAGCAAACCACATTAAGCTAAACAAGAAAAAAACACACCACAAACATCACAATGTATTTATAGGTTTTGAAAAAGGATACATCCCTATCCGCTCAACTAGAACATAACCCATTTGGCATAACATCTTAAGCTACAACAATGGGGGTGGTTCTAGGAACCCTACAGTAATCCACACAAGAGGGAACCTTGTGGACGAAACAGGAAGTGCTCTGTACAATCTACTTGACTAGTTTTACCATTTTATGAGATTTAGCATCAAAGTTATCTGTATCACGACCCTAGTGAGAGTACATGATGGATGCATTTATTTCCTCTGTACTTGAAGGGGGTAAAGTAAAGATGAGATAACCTAAGATTAGTCAGTGTGACTTTCTTGGTAAATCGAGCTCGCATCTAGATAACTTGTGACACCTAGTTGAGTGAGCCACCTAGGAAGCTATCTTTGACCAGGAGCCAACTTTGACCATATCAAAACCAATTTGAGTTGAGAGCCATTATTCATCACAAAACGTGTGAAGCGTTACTTTTGCTTAGTTTTTCACTTGCCCTAAGGCAAGGTGAAACTCTGTTGAAGTGAGGCCAACATTTTTCACCCCCAATTAATCTACTTCCTTCACTTTATTTTGACACTTTGTTGATTAGAAGAAGAGTGACTACCCTTGTGTTGCTAATTGATTGTATTCATCACTTTTGTGTCTGTTTACACTCATCCATATTTGCGACTGAGTTGTTAAATGTCTAAAGTGTGTGGAGACATTTTCATATCATTGGTAGCCTTTTTGATCTTGATACCCAAGATCATCATCATAGTTAGGATGGATTCATCACCTTGAATCTCCTTTGAACTGTTATCTTGTTTATATCGTGTCACTACAATTTTTGTATTTACGTCTTGTTTCTTGTAAACTTGACCTAAATATCTATATTGTGATGTTACGTTATATACACTTTAACAATTCCTAGGTATACTCTAGCTTTAGTTTGATTTCAATTACTACCTTGATTTTGAAAAGTGTTGAGTGTTACCACTTGTGCGCATTATATCAATATCATCTTGATATTAATACCTTACTTTTTGCAAAGTTTTGGTTAACATATCTTAGTGGTATTGTTGTGTCATTCACAATCATAACTGCCACTTTTTGGGATATAGGTCTTGATTAGATTCAAGCTCACTTTTAGTATACTTTGTTTGGGGATCGCATTAACTTCTTGTTATTACTTACGCCTTGTTCATTTCTTTGAACTTGACATAAGTGGTGACATTTTGTTAATCATCTTGAAACACCAACTATCATTTGGAAATAGACTTAGGAAGTAATTCGATGATTGATTGGTTTCTTGTGATTATTCGTCATTTTGACTTATCCATTTATGAAAATCACTTTGATCCATTGATTCTTTATCATTCATTATTCTTTGGTCATTAATTTGGATTAGTGTTTTAAACTCGCGTGATAGTTCCTTTTGTTTATCCACCTTGTAAACTTGTTTGTAGGACAATCCTTTGGGTCCGTGATAATCTTGATCTTCTTTTTTTCCTAAATTCATGATTAGTTTTGAACATATATTTCAAACCTTGGCAAAAATATTTCCTATCAAGCAACTTTTACATCAATCAAACATTGGAAATCTTTCCTTTGTATCCTTTATGTTGCTAAAATTTTGATCAATCCTTTGACATTTACACCTCCAAACCTTGTTGGATTATCAATCTTGAGTCATCACGATGTATGTTTTCTTTAGATTCCCTTTTGGAAAATCACACAAACATCCCCATCTTTATGAAATGTCTAGTTGGTTGTTGTTATGTTTCCCAAATCAACATGAAACCTTCTTCACTTTGAAGAAGTTTGATCATACAATCTAGGTCTAGACCTTTGAACCCAACACACACCAAAAATGAATGATTATCGTAAGGTCTCTTATACATACGACAATAAGGAATCAATTTTCAGAGTTCACATCAAAATATTCCCATCATTACCAAATCTCATTTGGTTCTTTGCGCTAGATAATCCATTCAGTAACCCATTCCCCACTTTCATCTCATAGTCGGTGGTATGGTTTGGATGCTTATGATCCAAATTATTATTGAGGTTTCCCCCACTCTTCTTCTTATTCGAATCCAAACATTTCCTTTTCTTCTAAGGATTCCAATCTAAATATTTCCTCCGATCCTTCGATGATTTAGATCTAAACTACTATTCGATTCATCTAATTCAACTCCTAAGTTGTGTCCTCCCATTCTTCGTAGGACCTCTACTATCAGTCACCTTAACAACCTTATCCTCCTCTAAAGATTTGTGTCACCGTAAATTATATTCATCATTCATCTAATGCAAATCCTACGTCATGGTCCTCCTTATCTTTGTAGGACCCTCTTCATTATCCATTTAATATGACTCCTACATCGCAGTCCTCCCTTTCTTCACATGACCCCTTTTATCAATCACTTCAACGAATTTTTCTTCCTTTGAATATACGTGTGACACTAAATCCCTCCAATCAAACATCTAATATAATTCTTGAATCATGGTCCTCTCTTTCTTCACAGGACCCTTGTTATTATTCATCCAATGCGATTCTTGAAATCATGGTCCTCACCTTCTTTGTAGGACCTTATTCATCAATCAGCCCCCACGAAGTATTCCTTGTTTGAAGATCTGTGTGACTCAAATTACTTCTAGTCAAATGTAAGAATCGACTCCTACCTCATGATGCAGACTTTGGACTTAATCCTACTAGTTTATAGATGATATACCATCGTATAGGTAGGTCCACACCGCCTTCTTCTACTCCCGAGACATCTATCTCCACGTCTACTTTGTCCCCCATGTCACCTTCTTCTATCAATCATCATCAAACATCTTCTCAATATTTCACACCAGTTGGCCCTTTTTCATCCAATCAAACCCTCATGGTTGATCGGCAACCCATACCGATTAATTTCTTTCAAAACGAAGGAGCGATCATGGCCTTTATAGGGGCACATAAAGATATCCCTCTAACAAATTACAAGCAAGGATTCTCTTTAGACTTTGATGTGTCCATGTATTGTGAGGAAAAATATGATTCCTTTTATCAAGAAATAGAGGAAGAGCCTCAGATCATGCAAATTGATCCTCCTCTTATTATTCCATCTTCACATTCTTCATTACATGGTAAAACTCCTTGGTCTTGCATAGATCCATGGCCTATCTTCTCATCACCCAATCACTCTTTTTATATCACAATTCCTCAATCACAATCTCTTATGGGTTCAACGCCAAGTATCCCTTCATCTTCGTCTAGGTGTGGGTCACCTTCTAGTAGCCCTCCCTCTGCTATTTGTGGGACATTTTCAAGTAGTCCACTATCTTCTATTCTTGGGGCACATCCAACTAGCCCCTTTTCTTTTATGTATGGGTCACCCCGGGTATTCCATCATCTTCTATTCTTGGGCCACATCCTAGTATCCCATCATCTTCCAACTATGGGTCACACCCTAGCAACCCTTCTCCTTCTATTTTGGGGCCACATCCTAGTATCCCTTCATCTTGTCTATGGCTCACCTCCTGGTATCCCATCTTCTTCAATTCTTGGATCAGTATCCTTTTCATCCATCACATTATTCTTCTACCAAATATTGTGGCAAGCCCACCATCATTTCTCACATCAATTCTAAATGTCCATGTTCTTCTCCCACTTCTCGAGATCAAACAAGTCAAGCATTAGCTTATAAGAAACCTAGACAAGTTTTTACCAAGCTAAGACCAAAACACCAAAGATCTCCTCTGTAATTCATCCACCATTTTCATCCCTTCGATGATATTTTGGTTACTTTATTTCGTACATATTTTTTGACATTTATCTCTATGGTATCTATTTGACCTTGGTCTTTCATAACGTTAGTAAATTAAAGAACGACTGACCTCTTAGAGATCCTATCACTATCTACATATAATAAACTTGTTGGGAATAATTTTTGGGTGTATTTTTTGACACTATAAAATGTCGTCATCAAAATCACTTCCACTTCATTTCATCAAGCCATCAGTGGTTCTTAACCCCTTGTTAAACAAGAGAAATGAAATAAGTTTTCAGGAAGTAAAAGAATCAAAATCAATCAATCAAAAAGTAAAATCTAAAAGAAAAAGAAAATTGATATATAGCTCTCTCTTGGGGTATTTCCAATAATCTCTACCGGGGATATGGAAGTCCTGATCGAAGTAGAGCAATGTTGTGATTAGAATCAAATGCATCTCCATCGGGGCTATGGACGTTTGGTTGGCAACAAATCAATGTATGACTCTCCTTCCACAATCTATGCACAAATCACCTTTCAAACTAAATCATTCCTACACATTGGCTAGTGTCTTCACTTACTGTCTATCAACTCTTTCCTTCAAAAGGTAATTCATTTCTATGTGCACACACGGGATCTCAATGAGTAAATAGGATTAGTATGTTATCAAGAGTTACTTTTTGGACCTTGTTCAACTCTTGCTTTAGCGCATGTCTTGTCTCATGATTTTTACCTTGGGAAAATCACTTTTTCATTGACCTCCTTCTAAATATTTTCATAGCATCCTCTATTCTTAAAAATTTGTTTAGAACATCCATGTGTATCGATGTCCTCTTTGTCATGTTTGCAGCACTTTTCCCCCTTTTAATAAGAAAATATTCTACTTCCTTTTTATCATGTATTTCTTGGCCACTTATGTTGAGGGCATCCTTGCTTTCTCATGATTGAACCTATTTTATATTAGCCTTGATCCCCTTCAAAGTGTGTGAAGAGTTTTCCTTTGAATACTCCCACCTAATCACTAGGCATTTTTCATATCTTCACTTTCTTGCACATACGTGTGGCATTCTACCCTTGTACATCCCATCTATCGTTGGGGAATCCATGCTTCTTTTTCTTCCTGTACATAGTTTCAAAAAATTTCAAAATAAAAAACATTCAAATATGTTTCTAAAAATCAAAAACAATAAAAATCATCCTACAAAACATTGCTCTTTGGTTCTTGCTTGTTCTTGTGCATGACTTGCAGATCATCTTGATCTACCTCTATCAACAAAGTGGTTTTCTTACTATGTTTGTACTCTGGGGCACAATGAGTTGCTTGGTATTTTTCATAGTGCACATTTATTTTCATAGGACCCAAGTGTCCTCTGTTATTCCCCTTGCATGTATCCTTTCTTGGGGCACCATATTTTAACCCTTGTCATTAATTCACACAGGTCAGAATCAAAGCTTGATAACAAAAACATTGCATTATGTTTCTCTGTTAGGCTAGCTTGTTTACTTTCTCGTATTGCATTGCATTGCATTATGTATGTTGCAAGGATTTAGGCATTTTTTAATTTCTCGTATTGCATTACATTTTTTATGTTGCATTGAGTTGGTGTTTTCAAAAATGGAAAATTGTTCGTAGTATGGATTTTTACGTCATTCTACTTTTTTCGCATGCATATATCTTTAATAAGGACCGATGATGTAGATCTTTGGCTATATGATGACAAAACAGTTGTTCAAATGCAAGGGATGATGACTAGTTATTCTCTCTTCTTCTCCATATTTATGCTACATCATTTTCCTCTCAACACTATTTTTCTTATTCACTGGGACATCCTGCCCCTACCCGTTCTTCTATCCATTTCTCTCACCTTTTTCAATCGTCAATCGCCTTCTTTCATCACCTCATTGACACTTGAGGGGGTATCTCTCACTTCTAATAATTTTTCTTCTACCTCTTTAAAATTTTACATATCTACTATCTTTGAAGTGGTGCCACTTATGCCACCCCAAAGAGGGGCAAATGTAGACACCTATAATTTAGCTCCAACAATTTAAATACTTAAATTGCGCTAATTATCCCCTTTCCTACAAATTGACGACATATCATCAATATGGCACATTTTCTCTGTTATCGTCGTTAATTAATTACATTACGTTAGTTAATTAACTCTTCTATCCAACAACGATTCCAATTAACAACCTTCCATTAATCAGCTCCCCTTTCTATCTAGATTCATTAATTATTTCTAATTAATTAATACCCCTTTGTGTCTAGATTAATTAATTATTCTTAATTAATTAATTATCTCTTCTATTTAATCAATAAATCATCATTTATTTGATTAAAATCCTCTTATAACATAAATCATACTAACTATTCCTCTAAAAAGTTTATATAAGCTTGCACACCTATTAATTAATCACTTGGGTTAATTCATAAATCCCCTCAAACCCCATGAGTCACTAAAAGATAAAATAAACTCTCCTAAGGTTGACTCAACCCCCTTTCAACCATCCTTATCCACAACTAACTCAACCTAGCTATTATCCCACATGTAAAGGGATGTAGAGATTCTTTTATCCATTGGGCTATATAAGGAGCCCTCCTCCTACCTTTCTATTTACACCTTTACACACCTAAATGAGCATATAGCCTAAGCTATAGTCATTTTCATCATCTTAGAGCATTCTCCATTAGAGTGGAGCTAAGCATCATTCCTTTGCATTCAATCATCCAAGATATTTTGTGAAGATCAATGGAGTTAATCAAGAAAGGCCTTGTTGTCATGACTTGATGAACCTCCATCCTCAAGCCTCTTGGATCAAGCAACAACTATCAACCCTTTGATAGCTAAAGGATCTACCTAGGTTCATTCCATTGATTTAGCTTTCTAAAGAGTAGAGCAATAAATGTTAGCATGTTTAGCTTGAAGTTTATTTTTCAAGGTTTTAATATATAGTGTTGATGTTTATTACTTGTTTAGCTCTTAGCATGATGGTGCATAGATGTTAGTCTAGAATTTTTTTAAGCTACTAGGTGTTAGGTTCAATTTCAATAAAATGGATAACTAATTCTCACACACACTAATTGTTTAGGTTTTTGAGAAAAAAGGTCTAAAATAAGCTAATTAAGTAATAAAATGTGGGTTTCAAACCCTTTTGTTTTTTTGTTAATTTTTTTGAAATGATTTAGTATTAATGAAGAAAGTTAATTACTAGAATAACAAGACAAAAATTATAAGAATGTAATGGTCCTATGTGGAATCATAAAGTTTAATGTTAACAAATGAAACTAAATAATTACACCCAAAAATGACCGAATTAACGAAAATGCTAGGTTAATCCTAGGTGGATAATTTAACGTGATAGACTATGAAATAATGTAATGAAATCTAATAATTAAATGAATTCAGATGAATGGTAACTATTGGAAACTATAAGTGATGGAAAATAATGTAAAGGATGATCTAGGATGTTAGAAACTAGAAACTAATGTTCGAGCTTAAGTCCTATTAAAGCAAACTTATAATGTTTTACGTGAATTAATAATGCTAGAAACTAAGGGAAATAGTGTAATGAAATAAAATGTAAATTAAACCGATAAGTGAAAAATTGAATTTATATAGAAATGAAAATTGTGACCAAATAAGAGCAAACCCTAATATCTAAGTTTTGATCAAACATTGTGTATTAGTATGTGTTGTCGGCTCTGTGGAGTTTGGGTGGCACTAGGTCATGATGCAGGGGCTAGGAATGGAGATTGAGATAGGAGCTACGGTGAATCGGAAATAGGGATGCAGGTATAGGGTTGATTAGCTAGGTAGGATGTGGTTGGGGGTTCAGAGTTTTTGTGCATGGTTTAGGGGATGAGTGTTGGAAAGGGTTCGGATTTTGTGTGAGGGGATGGTGGTGGCCAAGTGGAGGGACGTGGACCTAAGTGTGGGAGTCGGGTTAGAAGGGGGATTTGACGTAGAGAGTGGGGGTGTCCGTGGGGGTCGGGTTTTGGTAGTGTGTGTGATCGGGTGAGGGTTCGTAAGGCGAAGCAAGTTGAAAGTGGATCAAGTAGTGGGGATAGGGAGTTGGGTTTTTGTGAAAGGGGGTCTATGCAAGCAATGTGAGTGCAAAGTGGTGAGTGGCCAAGGGGAGTGTGTGAGTTAGGATAGGGGATGGGGAGGTTTTTTGGGAGCTCTGGTGTTTTGGTTTGCTATGGTCTAGATTTGGGATATGGGTAGAGTTGGTCAAGGAGATGGGGATCAAGGCAAGTAGGGGGCTCATTTGGGCAGGCAAGGAGCTCGTCGGGGATGGGTAGTTAATATTTTTGATTATATGCATTTATTTATTAAAATTAAGATCTATATATATGTGAAAAGTAAGATCTAAATAGATAAATATGATTTAAATAAATAAATAATGCTTTTTGTGTAAACAAAGATCTAGAAGTCTAGCTCGATATATTTTGTAACATTAAGATCTAAATTTTTCTCACTAGTTTCCCAAGACAATAAAACTCAAAGTATGATTTTTTTTTCAAAATCAAGATCTATATCGGTTTTAAAATTAAGATCTAAATTTCATTTTTGAAAGAGGAGATTTTTTTATTTGTTTTTGCAGATTTATTCACATATCAATAGAAAAACTAGGAGGAGAAATGGAAAAATTAGGAAATGGAAAATTTAAACCCCCACCCCAAGATTAATACTACATAAACTTAAATGTACCTACGGAACCCACAAAGATGAACAAAGACAATACTAAGAAAAAAATTTATATTGCAAAAATGGAACAGATTTTTACTATGAATTAAGAAAATTTAAAACCACTTGTAACATGCAATTGAGTTAGAAATTAATCAGCCAAGTGTTTCACAAAATATCACAATAAAAATTACTATAAATCAATATTTTTAGATTTTCAAACTAATATCTCGCATGGTTAGAGAAATTAAAAGAGAAATTTGAATGTTGATTCTTGTTTTTCAGCTACGATATCTCGCACAAGATAGGATAATGCAATGAGAAAAAGAATGACAAGAAACAAACCAAAATATGCAAATATCAATGGATCTTAGAATAGCTGCACAAAAGAGGTTATTAAGATGCACAAAATAGGTTATTAAGATGCAAAAAAACTTAATAAACACCAAATGAATGACTCCCCTCGAAGAGGTTCTCGACATGGAAAGCATATTGTCTATGGCTAGCAGTAACCCGCATTACGAGACATAATAAGATGCCACAGAGCAATAATATCTCCCACAATGTAAACATTAGCCAAAGAATTCCATATGGAATGAAAAATGAAATTATAACGACAAATACCAATAGGAAAATGATGGACAAAGTAACAAGTTGCAAGACCAAAAATAGTAATTCATGGGTAAGTCCCATTGGGCATGCTAAAATATGAGCTAGGAAAATACACTAATAACAAGAAACTAACTAACTAGGTACCTTCTCCTTCATGATTCCTTAGCAAACCTCAGAATGGGCGGACATAATTTGGATGAGTCTTGATTGTGTGAAATGTAGGTGCTTCCTTCAAACCGGAGCAAGACCTTCACTGTAACAATATCAACTCAACTTTGCACCAATAGATAAAGGGGATAATGGATTTGGGATGATCAAGATGGGGCTATTTGGGCATTAGGACGAGGTGGAAAGGATGCTCTATGCTCAAAGGATGCAAGAGCTCGACCGAGATATTCAAGATTATTCTAAAAGAGGGGGTGAGGCTCTATTTATAGCCTAAAAGTGGGATTAATTCAAGGGTTTAGAGTAATCATGATTATGGAAAGTAAGCATGATTAGGTGAATGGGAGACATGAGGAATGGTCTAGAATTAAATTTGAATATTTAATTCGCAAGTGGGGGACATGGGGAATATTTGGCATGTGAGGAAGATTGGGTTTAATTTAGAGGTTAAAAGGATTAATTAATCAATTAACATCGATTAATTCAATGTGTATTTTTGGGAAACAGAATGGTGAAATTAATTGATTTAGAATAGGTGTGAAATTCAGGTGTCTATAGAAATAATTAACTCAAAACATGTATGTCCAAAACCGTATAGTATGGTCAGGATATAATTCTACATCTTGACCAAAATGGACATTTTTGGACTAGAGGGATGAAATCTCATTTTGACTTCATGTGACTAAGCATGAATGTTTCTAGATTTATGTCAAATAGTTAAAATTCAGAAACTAACCAAAAGAGGTGAAAAATATAAGCAAGTGTATGAAGTGTTATCAAGGTGTGTTAAGCAAGAGTGAAGAGAGTGCATTTGTCCATACAAGTGTGTAATATCAAAATAAACAGTGTCAAATCATATATTATCATATTTTGGTGTCTAAATTTTCCCATCTTTAAGTATGAAATTAAAAATTACATGATTAAAAGGAAAACATACCTGTTTTTGTAGAACCACTTTGTCTTTACTCATAATAACTTTTTTCCAAAGATCTTGTTGTGTTGATGTTGGCATGATAAAAATGAAACCTATAACACAAAGTGTAGTCAATTCCTAAGATAGGAAATTGAACTTTAACTCAAATGTAATGAAAGTACTATAAAGAAATGTGCAACAAGAAATGCCAAAAGAGATGCAAAACATGGAAGGAATACACCTATTTATTTTGTAAAGGGAATGTGCTCATGTTCTTGTGCCTTGAAGATTATGGATTTACTAAACCCGATGAATAATTTTGGGTGATCAGTCCCCAATTGTGTTGAGGAGAGGTCAATACATTAGGTGTACCAACCTAACACATGAATATCTAAGATAAGAACCAAAATATAAGGATTTGAATCACCGCGCCAAGGAAAAAGATTGTTTATAAAATATATTCAAAGCAACTCGATATCTTCCTCTTAAGTGTAAGATGATATTAAATTCTACCTATGAATAACATAGCCACTTTAATACCTTCCACAACCCCATATACCATACCATTGCACACGAATATAAGCCCATTTTTTGTAAATTAGGACACATAATAGAAATGAGAGTAAACTCCCATGTACTCTTTTCATGTGGCACACAATTGAGTAGAACTAATGTATGTTGATATCTAACTAAAGAAAGGATACCCATGCCCCTAATGTATCCAAAAAATAAGTGAAAATAAGTACCATGGAGAAAGAGAGAATGAGATACTTCATGCCCCCTGAATTTATGCCAAACTGAGTCAATTTGAGTATGAAACCATATGAAAATTTTGTACCAGTGATGAAAAACATAAGACTATTGAAAGATTTGGATAAAATTTCCCCTAGGAAAAATCATATAATAGGGTCAAAACCATCTCGTATAGTCCCGACCAAGTCAGACGTTTCGACCCTATGTAGATTTTTTGAATTTTCTTGTCTAAGTACAATTTTGAGGTATTTCTATTTTCCTTTGCATATTTCTATTCCCAAAAATATTCTCATGTCTATTATAAATTTAGAATAAACCTTAGATGATTTCCCCCTCTATTGAGGTGCATACGATGAATAATTTGAGTACACGACACAAGATAATATGTATACCCATGTTTGAGAAGCTTAGAACTTGTGTATAGCTAATGAAAAGTTCATATGGTGGCCGCCATGAAGAAAGCGTATTTGTAAGGGGAATGCACAAAGTAGAAACCATGGCACAAAATAAGAGAAACAATAAGAAGAAGAATGATAACCATAACAGAAGTCAATGCATAAAAATAGTAATACTACAAGTAGTAAATCATGTGTTAGTAGAAAAAAGTGCATACAATGTAGAAAGAAATGCAACTATATCAAATAATTTCACAAAAAGGTGAAATGCCTACAAACATGGGACACATGGTGTCATAATAAAATCAAGGCCCTTGAGCCTACAAATAAGAGATACACAACTACACACAAGGCATGATGTCACAAACATAGGACACCCATGGTGTTGCAAGACAATCAAGGACCTTAGGCCACAATTAGAATTATAAAACAAGCATACATACACACACACAACTAGCAAGAATGTATGCAAAGTAAGTGTATCAAAATGTGATGAAAATTACATAGTATATGATAGAAATGAGCTAGTGAATCAATAACTTAAGCGTTGCAAAAGATACATATGTTATTCTTATTAATGTAAAAGATAGAAAATATATAATATATATGTACCCAAGCGTAAAGAGGAAAGAAAGGAACTATAATGGAAATATAGCACATGGATATAGTATAAGAAGTAAATGCCCCTAGACGTTAGTAGTCTGGGTAAATAGAAGTCCAACACCTATTATCATGTATCGCTCTATGTATGTCCTACATCATGCTCAATATACCATGTGAACACGTGTGTAAAGAAGAAATGTTATCTATCAAACTAAAGGAATAAACAACATGTATAATGTAAAGTGCAAACAATGTATGCTATAAAAATAGGTCTTGATTTTATATTTTTGCAAATATTTGAATTTTTTTGTATTTTAAAAATATTTTAGTTTTGATATAGAGTGTAACTAAATATGGGAAATAAGGTTTCCCCCTAATTTTTGTGTGTGTGTGTGTGTGCGTGCGTGTGTGTGTGTGCGTGCGTGCGTGCGTGCGTAGCGCTTGCGCGCGCACGCGTGCGTGTGTGTGTGTAAAGTGAGGTTTGGGTATGGATTCATTCCCTCAACAGTCAATTTGAAACTATAAACAAATTGCATCATAATGAAATAAGGGGGAATGTGTAACACAAGAGCTATCATAAAATAGTGTCAACAAAGTGATGGGAGAACCCTATAGAGTCTAAGATCCCAACTGCATAAGTAGTAAGTGTAATGACATAAACAATAAGAGTGTGTTCATTAAGAAAAAAAAGGAATAGGTGGGATATTGGGATTGTTGGCAATACTAGGAAGTGAAAATTGTCATTCCCATGATTTCATGACCCAAAATAACCATCCAAGTAAATGGTAAAAATAGGGACATTTTTTTAAAACGTTAGTTAAGTATTATCACAAGATTAAACCATTAATAAGCCAACTCACTAGTCTTATTAAAGGTGATAAAAAGCAATCCAAGTACCTCTTGCATAAAAACTAAGGTTACTTATGTTTAGTTAACTCCAAGTTCTATAAACTTAGTTACGGTGGTATGAAGATAGTCCATAATATCGTTTACACAATTGGGAGTCACCTAGGTTTCAATTTTGTTTCCCTACCAAGTCCTTGTCAAACAAAATTGGGTTGATACTTGTAATTGTTATCTCGAGTAGCTAAATTTTAAACAAGGGTGAAGATAGTTACCGTAGATCTATTTACATAGCTTATGGTCACCATTCAAATATTCATTATTTACTAGTGTCATGAGGGAACACCAAACATCATCGTATTATATTACAAAATGTAATATGATTCTAATCATATATGTTTTGAAATAAGACAAGTGTTACTTGCATTTATTAAGGTTATTTGTTAATTTTTCACAATCATCGTATTGCGTTATTGATTAAACATTACTACACCAACTCTATCCTAAAATATTATTTTGAGTTAGGTATATTTTTGAACTACCATAATAATTTTTCATGATTAAACGTGACTTAGATTTAACTAGAGATTATAGTATTATTGTGTTTTCCCCACCAAGGGGTTAGTTTAGAAAGATAGGAAGTTATTTAAACATAATTTAACCTAGTTAATTTGGACATGGGTCCCATTTGGCCCCATCCAAATGGACCCATTCCCATTGTACCAAAAATTGTATTTTGTTAATTATAAATAAACTTATTCACCCGACATCTAGGCAAGGTGATCCCACTTATTCATCTAAACTCAACTCATAAGGCCTAATGAGCAAGTGGCATTATCTAGTTTAAAAGAGGGACCTAGGATCAAATAGATTCGTGCACCATTAATCATAGGTTTTTGTAAAAAGCCTAATTTATTTCTTTTAACTTACATATACTCTCATTTTTCTTCTTATTTATTTAGTTTCTTTTTGGTTATGCAAGTTATGGATGATGACCTCATGGAGGCATAATTTAACTTAGTTGTTCAATCTCCAATTAATTCCACTTGGTTTTCAAACCCTTCATTAGGGTTAATGGAGAGTGAAACTATATATATATATATATATATATATATATATATATATATTAAATTTATTACATATACTCTTGTTTAGATATAATAAATTTAATATATATATGTCGAGGGTGGGGACATCGACCAAGGAGAGGTCGCAGCCTATGCACGGGAGTAAAAATGGGGCTCTTGTAAGTTTAATGTGGGTTGTGCAACCAAGGATCTTACCACAAGGATTGTATCCTAAGTCATGGCCATGGAAATTTCTGCGAAGGGGGAGGGGTTGGGTTGGCCTTACTATTGTCCCCTCCATTATGATATATACTCTTTTTATATTTTAATTAAAATTCATACATATAAAAAGCCAACTCAATTTTTTATATTTAGAACACAAGAAAATCAAATTCTTATTATATATATAGACTATATATATTATTATAAATTCTTTTAACAAAATTTATTTATTTATTTTCAAATAATTTTTATCTATTTAAAACTCCATTTCATTTTTCCAAGGAACCATATACATGATAGAAACTCTACTTAACCTTTTATAACTTGAGAAATGTAGATAGATAGATATATGTATAATCCTTATGAATTGTAGAAATTATTCAATCTCATTTTGGAGTAAGGACATTATATTTATTTTAGAAATCAAATGATATGGGAATTAAATGAAAGAATGATGATAATTCAAAAATTGAAACATTAATAAGAATCATATTTACTACCTCTTTAAACCACTTGAACACAATAACAATAATCCATTTTCCTTTTCTATTTTGTAAATTACGCCAATCAATTTTACTATTTTTTCTTAAAATCTTCATTTTCCAACAAACCAAACGTAGATGAAATCAATTTTATCAAGCCAATTAATGACACCATCAAATACTAATTTTGATTGCAAGTTTGTAGTTTAGTAGGTATTATAATAAGCTCATCTAAAACAAATTTTCATTAAAGGAAAGTTTACAAGCTATTACAAGTTCCATAAGCTCAAACTATACCTATGATTTCTCTTGCGAGACAATAACCATTTGGAGGATTTCCATTTACATAAATTAGTGAACTCTCTCATTTAAAAATACAAATTTAACAACTTCATTCCATATGGTTTCAAACAACTAAAAACACCAAATGTCTCTTTCCCTCATTCCATGAATAAGATTTACTAATGTGCTTTCCATTATTACCCAAACCAAATTGGAACTAACTAAGCTCTTTATAATCCTTGAAATTACAATATTTGCAAGAGAAAAATCAATGAATTTTCCACTCCAATGCAGCACAAGTCTACATATTTCTTAACTTACAAAATCAAGAGCTAAATCACTCTAAAATTCAAAAGGAAAATACTCCCATAAAGTGGAAACAACATGGCCTAATTTCAAATGAATCTTCCATTTTCCAAGTAAGAACAAAATCAATGTAAGCTCCAATTCCATGTAGTAAATATCCAAAACACAAGAAAAAGTGGCTTGGTTTTCCACCCAACCAAATGGAATCATCACATATCATCTCCAAATAAGGAGTACATATTAACCTCCCTCCAATCCCATGGGAGAGATGAGATGCATGCCTCCAAAATGCACTAAAAGCACTAGTTGATATAAATACATAACACACATACAATCAACTCACCAAAATCAAAGGCCAAACCACATACAAGAATATCAATGCTTCTCAAGTGGGGAAGAGGGATAAAAATACCCATTATAATCAAAATTTTCTATATAATAAAATAATTTTTAAAATTTTCCAAGTAACTAAAAGCCGCCAAATCTCATTATTCCTCCATAGACATTATCTCTCCTTGCCTCCTCCTTGCCAAGGTTTTTTAAACCTTGGAGGTTTCTTATTGAGGATGGGAGATGGTTTCCAAACCTTATTGAAACTCATCTCCCACGCCAACCAAATAAAGGGAGAATAATAGGAATCCCAATAAGGATTACACATGAAGCTTGTGGGATTAAGAGGGATTCTTCCTCTTTCCCAACACTCCAAAATCCACTCCCCAAAGGGGGTGGATGGATAAAAAAATTATTAATAAGTAAATAAATAAATACAACATAACATTCCAACACCCAAAAACAAGCAATATGACATCAAAAATTACATTATAACAATAAGTAAATTAGGAGATGTGAGGCCTACCTCATAATCAAGTGATGAAAAACTCCAAAATGTAATCTCAACCTCCAAAATATCATTTTCTCTTCCAAGCTCCCAAAATCTCCAAGTAAAAATGATTCAATAAAGTTTCAACCCTCTCCAAACTAGAGGTTTAAATAATAAAAGGGATCTAAAGCAACAACCAATGTGATGGCAACATGTGTCACCCAACCCTTCCCAACTCTAAGCCATCCAAGGTATCTTTCAATAATAAGATAAGGATCATAAATGAAGGATAATTTCTCAAAAACACAAAACAAAATAAAAATGCATCTCTAAATCCCAAGTGACACCCAAAATTTAAAAAGAAAATGTTGATGGGGATAAAAGAGGGGTCAAAAGGCAGGGAAAAGGCTTTTAAACCTTAGGAATAGTTCCCCTACCCATAGTTATGGTTTATGGGGATAATTTTAAGGTAAGATCAACCACCAAATTTCCACTTTTTTCCCAAATTCGAGATTTAGGAAAAGTGGCTCATTTAGAGGGGTGGTGGGACCCACATAGTCCATGATTAGGTGTCCCAAGACCCTCTTAATTAATGATAAAATTAATTATTTCTTCCCTAATCAAGTAGAAATAAATTAACCCATAAAAGTTACTTAAACAAGCTATTAGGATAGATAACACTAAATTAATATAAATGGAGACAAACAATCCCAAGTGACCAACAAATTGACGTAATACACCACTAACACAAAGGATTCACTACTTCCATCCCTAGCCAATGACATAATACGAAGGGTGAACAAACAAGAGAAAATATACTTGGCCCACACAACCTATTGTGAAACTTAGAGGTACAACCCCTAAGTCCAACGTTCTCATGTGGCAAAACCTATAACATGTACACTTGATTCACATATCATACATGATCGAATGCAAAATCAAATAAAAGAATACAAAATGTGTCAAAGTGATCCAACCAAGCATATGCTAATGGAATCCAACCACGCAAATGCTAAATGAAATGATCACACACATTTCAAGCAATCAAACCAAATAGTTACCAATTCATCCGTCCATCATACAAGATGTTAGAAATCACAACCGTCAACCATGGCTTGTTTCATAATTTGTTATAAGATACATGCTACTCTACAAATTCATCAAGATTAAAAATCAACACGTCACAATAAGACGATAATAATAATACCCATGAATTGGCCTCATGGGCCAAATGCAACACTAGGCATGACAAGATAATTTGAAGATGAAATAATAATTATCCAAACCAAATGGCCAAAAAGAGTCCAATGTCTCAATCATCAATATCACAATGAGTCAGTATTATAAAATAAAATAGAGTGGGATATTGGATGGAACTACAAAAACTTAAGGATCAATATGTGATTCAAGAGATGTGCAACATATGTAGTGTTAAGAGGCTCATCAATATCAACCTCAAACAATAGAAGGAGAGACAAAAGACTCATCATAACCAATATGTGGGATATGGGAATATTGAAGCATTAGAACCATATGTAGCAGCCCATATGATTGTAGGAGATACCATATATAGAAATTTGGAAGGAGGGGACAAGTAGGATGCCCCTCGAGTATTGGAGAAGAATTCATATAGTAGAAATTTGAGAGACATAACTAGGATTTATCCTATATTTACCCATGCCTGTAGAGATCCACATATCATTAAGTAAGTCATCGATACTTATTTTGTGAGAATCAATAATAGATGTTTCATGCTAATAACATGTGTATAATTATTTATATTGTTATTGAAATTTGTATTGATAGGTGGGTTAGAATATATCATAACCTGATGTGGAGAAGGAGATATATTTGTAAAAGAATCGTCAATATATCAATTTATTCATCATTGTTGTTATCATAATCCCAATCATCAACCCAATTATCATCTTTATTCAAATGGATTTGTGTTGGTAATATGGTGCTAGCGTTGATATTTTCCTTTGTATGCTCTATCTGTTAGGAATCATTATGTTAGTGCTCGCATTATAGTGTGAGTAATTACGTGAGTAATTATATGAAGTAAATATAATGTAATGTAATTGTAAATGAGTTGTTAAAACAACTCATAGTGATTAGATAGTATATTGTTACGTGAGTAACAATACACTTTGTTAAGAGATTTGTTGGTTAAACAATCTCCATAATTATAGGAATACCTTTCCTATATATTTGTATGTTGCAGATGTTTGAGATATAACATAGAAGATATAATATTATTGTGTTAGTTTCCTGTGTAAATCTGGACCTGATTTTTCATATGGTATCAGAGCAGGTCTCCGTATGAGAGTCTTGTGCAAGCCTTGAGCCTCAGTGCATGCAGTCTCAAATCGACTTCTGTATAGATGAGACAATTCTCTGGTGCAAAAACAAAAGGAGATAAGGATGCAATTATGGATTTTGTATTTGATTAAAATGAATTGTTGTTTTGGCTTTTGCTATTAGCTCTGCATCATATCACATTTTGTATTTGTGAGTTATGTCCTATTTATCTTGGCGTGGGTTTTCAGATCTAAGAACTCGGTCTTAATTCTTACGGACATGTTTGGTAGATATTTGGGAATGCACACGGGATCTTCAGTTACTCAGCTCAAAATGTGGGCACTAGATCAATTTCTTGCGTAGAAATATTCCAGCAACGACATAACAAGAACCTAAGCTATCTGGCGAATAGATCTCTACGCACACATGTGGAAAGCTACACTCAACACGATTGTTCCTGGATCTACGTAACCACAAAAAACTCTGGCATTTCAGCACCTCCTATAATCCAGCGTCATATTTCTATCAAATCATGAAGGACAACTATACGTGGAAGATTTTTTTGTGCATATAGTTCTAATTCAGAGGCCTGATCTTCTTTTGGAGCATTGGCATCTTGACTATGGCATTTGTCTTGAGCTCGGTTGCATCAAAGGTTTGCAGCCTCACTAAGTCTCCTCTACACTTAGATCACGAAGAATTAGTTATAGCTTAGTATGGATAGTAACAGTCGTGTGAATGTAATAGCCAACCGTGATCAAAACGCCCAAGCCTCGCAGTGAAGGAATCGTGCATTCGAATGGTATTGGATGAGTAAACATTTGATCTCATTTATGCTCGCGCATGTGGATGGAATTGAGCCATTAATTTTGCATGCACCGAACTGACACCTGGCAGCATTGTCTCATCGTATCAATTTGGTAGAAACTGAAAAGGCATGCAGTGAAGTCCAAACAAAGGTGTATTGTTTGTCTTTATTTATTATATAGTCGTTTTTCATTTAAAAAGTAATCTCAGTTTATTACTTTTTAAAAAAATTTAGTCTAGTTGTCATATTGTCTTCGGACGCATTTTCGGTTGAAACCGACGTCCATTTTTTTAACATGGCTAAGTTGAATCGAATGGAAAAATTCAAAGGCAAAGATTTTTACACATGGCAGGTGAAAACTCAGTTGTTATTAATCAACAAAGATTTGTGGGAGATTGTGGATGGAAAAGCAAAGAAACCAAGAGATGCAGATGAAGCGGCAATATGGGACATCAAAGATCAAAAACCATAGCAATCATTGGATTGGGATTATCTGATGCATATTTGCATCATATAGATTTGTCAAAATCCTCAAATACAATTTGGACTACACTAAACAAACTATTTGGATCGCAAGCAGGAAGCGCAGCAGTATCACTAAAACAAAAGTTGTTCGGACTCAAAATGGAGGAAGGTGACAACATGGTGGAACACATAAGTAAGTTTCGTTCTGTATTGAATCAATTAGCTGGAATCAAAGTAGATGTTCCCGACAATGATGCAAAAGTAGTTTTACTTAATAGCATGCCTCCTAGCTATTCTAATATGGTCTTCACTTTGAGCAAAATCAATCCAAGTCTGGAAGACTTGATTTCTTCTTTGATAGAGGATGAAAATAGAACAAATAAAATTGAAACAGAAGAAAAAGCATTATATGGAACACATGGTAAAAAGAGATACAGTCATTCTTTCAAGCAAGGTTCAACCTCCCAGGATCCAAAGAAAAGGCTTATTTGTCACTATTGTAATGTGTCTGGACATGGAATAATGTTTTGTAAACAACGAGCTAGGGATCTGTTGGATGGTAAATTGAATAATAAAGATTTTATTTCTGAAAATAGAGAAGAAGAAAGTGATTGGGAAGCAGGATCCAACCATTCACATGACAGAGAAGTTGTTGCTCAAGATAGTGAAGAAGAATTTCTCTTCTAAAAATAATGCATCAATTGGAGGATGGAGGCACATGAGGCTGGAGGTCACTCAGTGACCTCTCTTCAGTCACCAATGACGGGGCCGTACGAAGCTGTGGTGATAGTGTGTGTGTGAGTTTTCTTTCTTTTCGTGAGTTGCAATCGATTTCGTTTGTGTGCAAAGATGATTTTTTTCGGTGTTCTGTTTGGTTTGAATAAGTGAAATGTTCACATTGAGGGGGCAAACATGATCTCAATGTTCCATTTTATCTTTTCATATTTGTAATCGTGAGTGATATTTCCTACATAATTCCTCGAAGGAAAAACATTGTGGGCTTAAAAGCACAAAAGAAAAGCAAAGATAATGATATTGAGGTTGTTGGTTGTCCGTAAAACCATCCCCGTTGAGGTTGTTGGTTGTCCCAGAAACCATCCCTATTGAAGTTGTTGGTTGTCCTATAAAACCATCCATGTTGAGGTTATTGGTTGTCCTATAAAACCATCCATGTTGAGGTTGTTGGCTGTCCTGAAAAACCATCCAGATCATGAGCATGCATGGGCGGCACGCTGCGAAGGAAGTGCAATTGTTGTTCTCCCATGTTCGCACTAAGTGGGGAATGTTAGGATACTAGATTATGGTTATGTTGATCGTGAGCTATATAGAGAAGAACAACAATATTATCAATATTTTCTTACAAAACACATGCAAAATTTTGTGTCTCATCTTCAAGAAGGCCATGATTATTAGATTAATTATGGGAACCCTCACCTTGTACATGTTTAGTGAAAATAGTAAACATAGAATGAGAAAAGATATCAATAATATAATATGTGTTCTCACAAGTATTAGAGAACATAATTTTGTATTATATATCAACACAAATAGAATCGATATAAGGATCCATTTCTTCACACAAAATATGAGCATGCATCGATTAGAGGGATAGTAGCTCATATTAACACATGATTGACATGAATATTATAAGATAATTAAGGATTAATTGTGATGATACATATAAAGATAAATCATATACCTAATAAGAAGAGCGTGCACTAAGAAAATAAGGAGAATCCATAGGATCACTAGGGCTTGATCACAGTGATAGATTCGATCAAGAGTTGGGTTAGCCAAATGTTTACACCCTAAAATATATATAAGATATGCAATATATTAAAATATATAGTGTGTAAAGGTTTTTATAGGGAGTTATTATGAATAAATTTATTTATATTTAACCATGTACAATAAAGGTAACACATTAGTACTTACAACAATGATAAATGATATAGTGTGTTGTGTGTTTAGTTTACCATATAACTCCCACCTATGAACACAAAAACCATTTATACCTTGGTGCACATCAACTATGTTTCATCACCTAGATAACCAATAATACTAAGGATGATCCTAGAGTGCTCACTCGAAGTGTGATAGAATGTAGGCTCCCATCAAGTTTAGCAAAGATGGAAAAGTAGTTCATGTACACAAAATAGTGGTAAGAAAAAGTACATTAAGACATACATTCATAAATCAGAAATGTTTTCCCATAAGAATAAGTAAACATAGTCACTCCATGTAAATACTTAATTATATTCATATCTTTGTGATTATTAGTGCAAAAATCCTTTTTGTAGTCTCTTTATTGCTCACACTTTCTAGCTATCCCTATATATATGTATATATATGTGTATGTGTGTGTGCGTGTGTATCCCTTACAATAAACCCTCAAGGGGTATTTATATTAGTCCAAGTGGTATATTTAGCCCTTGAGTTCTATTCTTAACAATTAAATATTACATAGAGGTGGAATATATGGCACATATCACCACATCCTTTCTTTACTTGTTGTATGGAAGTCATTTTTTTGTCTTGAATTTTCATCACTTTGATGACCATATTTATATTCTACATGTTTCTATGGATAACCTTGGAAAGTCTATTTCTGTCACTCAACCGCCTTCAACTCCCACTTTATGCACTACTTTATCCTTCTTGACATGCATGCCCGTAGAACTAATTTTTTTCTATATTTATCTTAATTGTTCCTTTAGTGCACTCGATATTTATCACCAATGCAGATTCCATGTGGTTCCAACTATTTGCACATGTCTCATTTTTCTATTATATCCATGCGCACCTAAACTTGTCTTCATGCTCTATATTTTCACATGGATTTACCTTTATTTATTATAAAAATTGAACATAGATGTTTTATCTTTCTTTCACAAAATGTGTTTACTAAAATAATAAGAAATAATAAATAGTAATAATAGTTTCCAAATGTGGGACGTAACCAATAAATGAATAGAATTTTATCGGCTCAACATCATCCCACACTAACTCGGTTACCATCATTAGGTAACCTTTTGTTTTCCTCCTCACACAATTCTAGTACCTCCTTATATGATTTATATGTGCATTCCATTCATATAAGGATTTCTAAATGAGGGGAGCATTCATTCTACATGCATGATGAGTTCTTCCAAATCCTTGAAACCTTTTTAAGGCTCTTGCACTTCGCTTCAAGTTTTTGCAAGGTTTTCCCTACCTCATTGTTTGTTGCATCAAGTGCACTTTCTTATTTTTGATGTTAGCTTCATTAACTCACATAACCGCAACTTGATTTTATCTTTTTGCACCTTGAATTCTCCTTTTATATCATATGTGTCTTACATAATTTTTTCATGACTATCCTTTTTGGTTTCATTGCTATCAACCTACGTTTTTAAGCCTTTCTATATTTGGACCTTTGGGAGCATACACAAGTCAAGGATTTTGGATTTTTTGAAAAATCCTTGACAACTTTATCCGCATTAGTGGCCTTCTCTTCAAGCTTCGTGACCAAGTCCATGCATGTATTCAACTTCTTAGTACATAGAGTTATATATTTTTCATGTTATTATTTTCTTTATTATGCATGGTTATCCCCTTCTACTTCCCTTAACTTAAGGAGCATGTTGACTAAATTTTCCAACTTTTCCATACCTCTCCCTTGATCCATTGGTATTAGTTTGGCTGATTTGGGTTCATTGGTGGTTAATCACTTGCATAAATTGAGTACCGTAAAGTCATAACACACATGTTTGTTTATCATATATTTATGGTTCCTAGAGAGCATATCTAAATTTTTATTTGTCTCTCCAATATCCTTGGCCAAGTCTTGCACTTATTTCCCTTTTTAAGTAGTTGCCTACACTATTAGTGAGGTTCTGTACACAACCTCTCTTAAAAATTTCAGGAATGCATCCCTAGCCTATGTTTTTGACATCCAAAATGTGTTCACTAATGCCACTCCCAATCCCTTCTTGAATTTATCCAAAACATTATGCATGATAGAATTAGGGATCTCAAACTAGGTCTCATCTATGTAAGCATCCAATGTACATCATAGTGACTTCTTAGTCATTATTGTTGCGACCATATCCTTGGTATATTTCAAATAAAACAAGTATTATTAATTTTTACCCTTGTAGAATGGAATATATATTGTTTTTCATTACACTTCATCCTCTTCCTCTTTTTGCACGCTCTTTCCATTTTCTACGCAAAGTGTTGTGTATCTTTTATTTATCATGGACACACATTCTTCTCGGTTTGTTTCTAATCCGAAAATAACCAGATTATTACTACTTGATCTCGGACCCTTATAGGCTTTAATTATTTGTCGATAATTTACTCCTTTTAAGTAATCAATTTAAAATAATGCAAGACAATAATGACAATTGCACATAGATTGATTACGGAGTTTGGCAATTGCCTACGTCTCCGGGTTTGTGGTCGAACCATTCCACTAGTCAAAACTTGTAAGTTACAATAGTACTTTCACAAGAAAACCTAATGGAAACTATTTAAACTTGCTTAGAAGAATAACCAGACCTTCGGACGACAAGGGTGAAAAATAGCACCCGACTTCCACCTTCCTGCGCATAATCTCCTTCGGCTTCGATCGGCCTTCCCGACGCTATCAATGCGATGCTAGCACTCCAGTCGACAATCCAGGATTTGCAAGTAATTGGTGTGGCGCTATGGGCCGACTAGGTAGTTTGAATAACTCCTAGCCACAAATATTTAATTTATTATTGCCTAACAAATAATAGGTCAATAATAATAAAAAATAATAATGCCTAAATAATTTAGGTCTTCACACAACAATTTCTCATTCTCCTCTTGGCTCGGACTTCACCTCCAGCGCTCTAGGAATGAGCTTCTCTGTATTTTTGTGTGTCTACAATAGAAATGGGTTCCTATTTATACCCAAATAGACCCCTTAAATAATGCTTTAAAAAAATATCCTTAGGCTAATATTAGCCTAACCGCTTAGCATTTTGGATCGGATATTTATCCCATGTAGGGCGGCATACATATTTGATGGGATAACATCCCAAATTGAGCAGCATTGTTTAAAAGAGGGAATAAATCCCACATTTGGCGGGGTTTGGTTTTGATAAGGTTTTTTTAAACCTTAGCCACCCCTTCATTCACGTGGATCTCCACGCATGGGCCTTTGCCCCCACACCACCGCTTCATCTCCTTCACCACATGGACCTCCACACATGGCATATGGTTTGGCGGCTATGCGGGTAATTGCTAACCATTAATACATGGCTGTTATAATGAAACCCGCCCCACTTAGTCATGTGGCATGGAAATGGGTTTGTAAGTGGAATTACCAAGATAATATAATTTTGACCAATATAATGTGGTATAGAAATAATTAACTCGGTCCATAGCATGTAATCCACTTGTCGTCTCCCAATAGGAAAATTGAGCGAATTCGACGAGTGGTGGCAAGCCACGTGGTGGCTTGTGGACCCACCATGTTGGCAATAATACCATAGTCCACACGGTGGCCAGGCTCCCCTCCGTAATAAAAGTTGAGCCTCTTGTTCCCGTGCACCATTTTTACGCTCATCGAAGACCGGTGATCAAAAACCAACAAACAACTCCCTTTTACCTTTTCACCACGTGTCACAGTGCCATTGGTCCAATATTGACCAATTGACCAGAGTTGACTTTCCCACTGTCTGAACTTTGACCGAACATATCTAGAGCTCCCGATGTCCATTTGTCACGTTCTCACAATCGTTGGAAAACTCTTAAGATGTTCTTCGCAGACCGACACCATTTAGGGATGTTTAGGGAACTTTTGAAAATGATCCCCGATCACACCTCCCCACCGAGAAAAGCTTTTGTCCCAAAAAGCTTCCATACTATCCTGAACTGGAAAACTCGCTCCAATCCCGGGACTCGTGGGTTATGGGCCCACGACGCTTCCATCGCACCAATTTGATATCCGAAGAAGACCTCCACGCTCCGCTTTATGGTGCTAAGTTTGAATGAAACCTCAACGCTCCTTCGTGTGGTGCTAAGCTTCTTGATATCTCGACAACAAGGATCTTCTTTTACTCTATAACACAGATCTTGACTCGAGTTGATTCCGTAGAATCCAAATTAGTTTGAAGTAATCATCATCACCAATCCTAAGCACTATGATAATTCTTCATCGGGAAATCCTCGTGCTATGATTATTTACTAATGCATGACCTATAGTTTGGTGGATGTAATCTGGAAACACAACAACAAACATAACACAAGAATACCATCGACTATGATAAGAAGGAATGATGATAAATCTGAAATATCAAAGTAAATTATAATATTAACATGAAATTGTTACAATCTCACCCATGAGGTACTTCAAGTGTTATTGACTTCACTTTCCTTCCACCAATACTATGGGAGAAACTTTACAATTACACCTCTTAATGGCTTCTTCAACACACCTTTAAACTGATGGCTTCCTTTACACACTTCATACAATATTTCTCACTACTTCTTTCTATGCTAAATGAGGGGGGTGGCCTCTTTATTTATAGAACTTCCAAGCTTATCCATCTTATCTCTAAGATAGGATAAGAAATCCACTCTGACGAATCATATCCCATACCTTAACTCTTATCTGTACATGTAAGCTTATCTTTTAAGATAAGATAAACCTTATCATTTCACATGGGTTCCACATTTTTAGACTTTTTACAAATAAAATACACAAAATATTTATGACTTCACTCCTTGTCCTTATTACCAATATAATATTTCTATTTCCTAATCATGTAGACCCTACTTCTCTACTTACCCCAACTTTGACATTTTAACATTATTGGACCACTTACGACAACTATTTACTTTTTACCACAACATTCCTATTGTACTTTTGACTATTACCGTACTATACATTATTGGTGGCGTCGTACTAGCAGCGTCGTTATCTTCTATCAGACGCTACTACTAATTATACTTAACAACATCCTATTCCTAATACATACATTAATGAAATAGAAATTACGGAGGAAAATTTTAGTGTCGACATCTTCCCCCTTCCTAGCTTCTACTCCGTCCTCGGAGTAGACTATTATGGTGCTTGGAAAATCTTCAACTTGTCGTGGTTGACCCATTTCGTAATGGGAGTGTCATCCAATTCCTCCAGTTGGTACGTACCATTTTCATGCACAACTGTTATTTTGTAGGGCCCCATCCATTTTGGAAGAAATTTTCTCTGTCTTCTTTTTTTGTATCTGGAATCATATACTAGAACCAAGTCATTCACATGAAATGGAGACCACCGGATCTTTTGATCAAAGTATTCCTTCGCTTCATTTTCTTCTTATAGCTTGTATCCTCAGCTATTTCCTCATTTCCTCTAAGAAAAGAAGATGTACCAACCTTTCTTTTTTATTGAATCACTTTCATCCATTCTTTCATTTTCCATTACTCCGTTGTGGGAATATCAAACTCAATAAGAAGAACTGGATCAATGCCATAAGCCAACCTGAAATGGGGAGTATCCTGTGCATTGACTTTGATGTTGCCCTATATGCCCACAATGTTGCATGAATCCTCTTATCCCATTTATGTACCGCAAGGCTGCATCTTTTGCTAGAATTTGACACAACACAAAATTTGTTCGCTCCACCGTCCATTTGTGCTTGGCTTGTATGTTGTTGCCTTCATATGCTTAATAGAAAACTTATTGACTAGGGCTTCTACCACCTTATTAATGAAGTGGCTTCCTTGATCATTACAATTTCTAATGGACAACCAAATCGGTGACAATGTGTGCATATATGAACCTTGCCACTTCATAGATGGAAGTTGTTTTCAATGGCCTAGCTTCAACCCACTTGGTTAAATAATGTGGCGACTACAATATACTTATTTTAGCGTGATGTAGTTAGAAGTGGACCTACAATGTCTATTCCTACTTTTCAAAGGGACCAAGTGGAAGAATAGGGCATAATGGAGTGATGAAGTCTTATGGTTACCATGTGTTTGACAAATATCACATGTCTTACAATAATTATAACAATATTTAAAAAGAGTGGCCGGTGATAACTCGCATCCAAGATCCTTCTGCGTAAGTTGTCCAGAGAAGTGCCCTCCACATGTACCATTGTGGAATTCTTCTAGCAGCTCCTTCCTTCCTTGATCACGTCCAACCGCCTCTCAGTCTTTGTCCATCGTGTCCTATTCAAATAATACTCCATGCAGAATAGAATATGGACGATCGGCTTGAGTAATCTTTCTCTTAGTCTTTGCATTGGCACCATCAGAAACTTGAATTCATTCGAGATAATTCCAAATATCTATGTATTCACTAGGGATTGTGTCAAGGGATAACAATGCTGATCGGAGAAATCATCATCATCACAAGATGATCCTAAACCATCATAGGCTCAAGAGAGTGCATTTACATTGACATGCTTCTTTCCTGGCCTATCTATAACATCAAATTCAAATTCTTGTAGAAAAATTATCCATCTTGCTATCCTCCCTGATCGGTTAGGATTATTTATAATATATTTTAGAGCCTGATGATCTGTTACAACTAGAAATTTTTACCCTAGCAAGTAATTCCTAAACTTCTTTACAACAAAAATGATAGCTAGAGCCTCTTTTTCAGTTACAGTATAATTTACCTCAGCACTACTCATTTGTCTGCTCCCAAAGTAAACTGGATGTTCATTCCCATTTTCATCCTTTTGGCTCAGAGTACTTCCTAGTGCTGCATCTAAGGCATCAATGTACACAATGAATGGCTTGCTCCAATCTGGATTCTTTAGAATAGGTGAAGACACCAGGGCTTCCTTCAGTTGTTCAAAAGCTTCATGCGCTTTATTTCCTGGTTCATAAGTAACATCCTTCTTCAAGAACTGGGTTAGTGGCTATGCAATCTTTGAGAAATTCTTGATGAACCTTCTATAGTAACCCACATGGCCTAAAAATGATCTCAACTTACTTCTATTCATAGGAAATGGTAACTCTTTGATTTTTGAAACTTTATCAGGATCAGTACCAATACCATCTTTGGATACAACATGCCCTAACAAAACACCTTTAGAACATCCAAAGACACACTTTGTAGGGTTTAGTGAGGCTTGTGCTTTATCTAACCTTTGAAATGTTGTCTCCATCTAGTGCAGGTGGTCTAACTTGCTCCCATAGATGCAAAATCATCCGTAAATACTCCGATGAAGTTCCTAATGTAGGGTTCAAACACCCTATTCATCAAACGTTGGAATGTTGTTTGGAGCATTACACAACCAAAAAGGCATAACTCTATAAGCAAATGTTCCCAAGGAGTGGTGAACGTGGTCTTCACCGATGTTTCTCCGCTATACGGACTTGCTTTTATCCGCTATATCCATCAAAGAAACTATAACACTCCTAGCCAGCTACTTCTCCAAGATCGATCTGAGAATGGAAGAGGGTAATGATCCTTCTTTGTTGCCTTATTGAGCTTCTTGTAATCAACACAAATGCGTAGCTTCCCATTCTTTTTTATTGAGATCACAATGGGAAAAACCCATTCTGAATTCTCCACAGCAAATATGAATCTTGCATCAAGCAACTTATCTATTTCTTCTTTTACAGGCCTTGGAAAAATTAGGATTCATTCTATATGGCATTTGCTTTATGGGCTTAGCACCATCTACCACTCAATAGAATGTTCTACCCAACTTACTTGATGGAGTTCCTTGTAATCAAAAGTGAATATGTGTACGTACCTTCGAAAGAGCTAGAGGTAAGATTCCTTCTAACTCTCCATCACAACATCACCAATCTTTATTTGTTGGAGATGATCATCAACTTCTTCTTCGATAATTTTATGGGGTCATGAGTTGTGTGATCTGGAAGGATATCCATGACTCAAACATCAACCTCACTTTCTTCATCTTGAGTGTCCACTTCACCGGTACTAGAGTAATCGAGGATGTTCAATCATCGTTTCATCACTTGAATCCACTGTGTTCTACCTTATGATGTCGAGGATCACGTTTATCTTCACCTCTCTCTACCACATCCAAGTGTCATGAAGCCTTCATTCTAGTAGTTTCTTGCATGAACTCTCCTTAGCCATGGTCTTCTAAAGAACATTGGGTACGCAATAAGACCATTTTTCATCACCTAAAGTCTACCACACATACAACACCCATAATGAGATATTGCCACATTTGAAACTACACCTTCGGTTTATTTTTTCCTTATTTAATGACCTTAACATAAGTGTTCAAGGGCGATCAATTTTTAAACCCAACATATTCATTACAGACTCTGGTCATTACATTAATCGCAGCACCTCCATCAACTAAGACATCATGAATTGAAATACCATTACATAATACCTCAGCTTGTGGAGCATAGGGATTCACCTCTACCTCCAAAACAGGGACCTCAACCTCCTTCCTTCATCGAGCATTGAGTCCACTTCGCAAAGACCCGCCTCTTCTCGTAAGACATAGCCAAGAGTTGACCATATCTAATATTTGCAGCCTTTTGGACAGATCTTCCAAGATGGAGTATGGTCCTTGCCCCGTGAAATCAGAAAATCCTACACACCTACCTTTCTTCTCCTATGTTTCTTACTAGCTTTCTCCTGTCATCTTCTTAGGATCATTTCCATCTTGATTATCTTTTTCTTTCTTTCTTTTTTTGTTACAAACACATCTACTTCATTATTTCTGCTCTTATCCACTACATCAAAAGAATTCACAGGTGTGCTTTTCCTTTATCATTATCTCCTTTACCAGATGTAGAAGCTCTATCCGGACAATTATACTTATAATGACCCTTTTATAACAACCATAACATACAACTTCAGAAATATTTCTTTTGGACCTCTATCTCCTCCCCGAGAACTAAATTCTTTTCCTCAAGAAGATTAATAGTTAACTCGACCCATCTTTTTGAGTAGATCTTCATACTCGGTAGATGTACTAGGAGAAATATTTGTGCTCACCGAGAGTGGTTGTGGATTCGGAGAAAAGGTTTGGTGTAGGTTCTACTTTAGCAACAATTTCTTTGGGCTCCTCTTCCATGCTTTTTCTTGCCTTCTTGCAATCTCCTTTGCTTGTTCAATGGTAGTCGGGCGGTCATACTTCACTCATTGTCCGATCTTTGGCTTCATCCCAAGAATGAAGTGCTTACATAGGAGATTATCCACGCCATTCATCAACCCATCTCGCTAATCCTTCCTTCCGAATCGGGCGCCGAGCTTTCTCCTTAGCTCTAGAACACGAGCATGATAATCCCTTATCTTCTCCTTCTCTCCTTGGGTTAGCTTTGTGATATCGATCATGAGATCTACATATTTCGTTGTTCACCAAATTCTTCAAGAAAACTTTCGCTTAATAAATCCCATGAATTTTTCACATTATCACCTAGTGTTTCAAACCACCTAAGTGTGAACCATCCAAAAAGGTAGGAAAAATTCAGTCCATTGTTCTCTTCTTATGAGGCCATTACAAATACAAGATCATTTAAACTCTTGAATGAAAGAGGAAGCATCTTCATTAGATTGGGCTGAAAAAAAACACGAATCTTCCCCATTTTTAAAAGTAACCACCGTAAAATACCAACCCACAAGTAAAATCAACAAGACTTATGTGTAAAAATAATTGGAATCACTATAATAGAAAGTGACTTTACACCTTTCTACAAAGTAAAATAGAAATGAACACGGTAACTATGGTAAAACTTGACTTATCGCAGAAAAACCGACTTTCTTGTGGTAAACACTATTCACAAGTAAAAAAGTGAAGTTATCAGGTAAATACTATTCACAAAAAAGTGACTTTACTTGTGATAAATAGTATTCACACCAAAAATGACTTTACCATGGTAACTACTATTCACGGAAAAATGACTTTACCATGGTAACTACTATGCATAAAGAAAATAAGGTTACCCTCCAATTGATTTTTGACTAAGTGGGAATATCTCTCCGTAAAACCCACCAACGAGGAATGGTCCCAGAACAAAACCAAAATGTCATCACCAATCCAAGCACTATGATAATTCTTCACCGGGAACTCCTCGTGCTATGATTATTTACTAATGCACAGCCTATAGTTTGGTGGATGTAATCTGGAAACACAACAACAAACATAACATAAGAATACCATCGACTATGATAAGAAGGAATGATGATAAATCTGAAATATCAGAGTAAATTATAATATTAACATGAAATTGTTACAATCTCACCCATGAGGTACTTCAAGTGTTATTGACTTCACTTGCCTTCCACCAATACTATGGGAGAAACTTTACAATTACACCTCTTAATGGCTTCTTCAACACACCTTTAAACTGATGGCTTCCTTTACACACTTCATACAATATTTCTCACTACTTCCTTCTATGCTAAATGAGGGGGGTGGCCTCTTTATTTATAGAACTTCCAGGCTTATCCATCTTATCTCTAAGATAGGATAAGAAATCCACTCGACGAATCATATCCCATACCTTAACTCTTATCTGTACATGTAAGCTTATCTTTTAAGATAAGATAAACCTTATCATTTCACATGGGTTCCACATTTTTAGACTTTTTACAAATAAAATACACAAAATATTTATGACCTCACTCCTTTTCCTTATTACCAATATAATATTTCTAATTCCTAATCATGTAGACCCTACTTCTCTACTTACCCCAACTTTGACATTTTAACATTATTGGACCACTTACTTACAACTATTTACTTTTTACCACAACATTCCTATTGTACTTTTGACTATTATCGTATTATACATTATTGGCGGCGTCAGATCTTGGCAAAGCTGCCGTTATCTTCTATCGGATGTTACTACTAATTATACTTAAAAACATCCTATTCCTAATACATACATTAATGAAATAGAAATTACGAAGGAAAATTTTAGTGTCGCGTAACTCCATGTTATGTAGAGCTTTGATTGATCCGATGTCGGTGATGGACAATGCCTTATCCCTTTAGAGACCTCAACGCCTCCAATGCATGATGTTAATCCTCTTTCAAGACCTCGAGCCTCCGATGCATGATGCTAAGTCTGTTACAGACCTCAACACCTCCGATGCATGATGCTAAGCCTCTTTCAAGACCTCGAGCCTCCAATGCATGATGCTAAGTCTCTGTAGACCTCAACGCCTCCGATGCATGATGCTAAGCCTCTTTCAAGACCTTGAGCCTTCGATGCACGATGCTAAGTCTGTTACAGACCTCAATGCCTCCGATGCATGATGCTAAGCCTCTTTCAAGACCTCGAGCCTCCAATGCACGATGCTAAGTCTGTTGATCAGCTACCATTCATATGTGTGGTCGCAATGCCTTGACACCGAATGACGTTCCGAGCTAATCCTTTGAGAGCTCCTCTTGTTGACATACTAATATTAGGTACCATTCTGCTACATGGTCACAATGCCTCTACACAGAATGAAGTTTCAACCCAACGTCAATGCCAACAGTGATTTAGCTACCATTCTGCTGCACGATCACAATGCCTCTACACAGAATGAAGTTCGAGCTGATCTCTGTGAACTCTACTATCTACACAAATGACAGATCAATCTCCAAGCTTTATATGAGTTAATTCTTGTGTCCAAGCTGTAATAGGTACTCACACGCTGATTAGGAGATATATTTGGAGCATTAATCAAATTTTCTAAGTAAGAAAATCCACTGAGTATTATAAACCTTTCTCTCAAAGCATTTTCTCACAAAATCTGATCTCCAAACTTAATACTACATACGATCCATTAATCTGAAATATGCAATATATAATTGAAAAATTGTTGACTTACCCATTTCAAAGGACTTTCACTTTCAGGTATTACCTAGTCCTAGGTTGACTTGTCAACTGGTGGTGGAGTAGAAACTTTTTCCCTTTACAATAGGCCTCCATTCCATCTTTGGCTTGTCATTACTCTGATGGTGAGATGGATGTAGTTTCCAGCAATTTTCCTCCCGATGCCCATTCCTCTGGCAATGAGCACAAAAATTCCTCTTAATCTCCTTCTTCTGGGATGAGGAACTCTTTCTACCATTTCTTGACTCTACATGACGAGATTGGTCTTTTTGATTTGCCGTGTTCTGATTTAACAAAGATCAACTTCTTCATCAATGTCCTTCTCTTCCAACATCTAGCCACTGAATGATTATGCAATCCACAAAAAGTACATGGAAAGGAATTCCACATCTTCTGAAAATCATAACCATACTTCTTAAGTTGAAAAAGTGGATCAGAAGTTTTATTGTGCTTATGATTATGGTAAGAAACTAGAGGTGGAATCTCATTACCTCTTCGCTGATTTCTCTTACCACATCTTTCCTGTGACGATGAAGCACAACTTTCCTACTCATAATCTTCTTGCAAGACTAGTGGGGTATTCACTTTGCTTTCGGAAGCTTGTCTCCCATTAGCATTCTTGGAGCATTCTCCAATTTCCATTCCCACACTAGGAAAACCCAAACCTACAAAATGAGGATGATCCTCGACCTGTATTGGGTTAGAAATGCCTTGGCCATTTTTCCCAAGGCCTCTTCCATAAAATCCCATTTTATCTAGTAATTTGGATCCAATTCCTCTAGTATGCTTTTCAAACAAACCAAAGACTTCATTACCTGAATCTGAAAATGAATGGGAGGAAGAAGAAGATTCTAGTGGTGAACAACTTACAGTGTAATCATCTGCCATGGCCTCTGCATCTGAAGTTGAAGGTATTTCCTTTCTCTGATCACCACATTGCAACCTTGCAAGAGCTCATCCTTGGTTTTCGGGCCCAATTTCAAACGAGCATTCTCCTCTTCCAAGGAGTAATAAATTGATCGCAGGAGAGAATTCTCTTCCCCGGATCTCGGTGATTATATGCTTCAATTTCCTCGAGCTTTTCCCGTTTAGACATATTTCCCATAGTGCACTTGTACCCTGCTCACACAAATTGAACCAACTCGCACTAATCTTGAAGCAATCACTCTGTTAATCAAATTTACCAGCTCTAATACCAAACATGATCCGAAAATAACCAGATTATTACTACCTGATCTTGGACCCTTATAGGCTTTAATTATTTGCCGATAATTTACTCCTTTTAAGTAATCAATTTAAAATAATGCAAGACAATAATGACAATTGCACACAGATTGATTACGGAGTTCGGCAATTGCCTACGTCTCCGGGTTCGTGGTCGAACCATTCCACTAGTCAAAACTTGTAAGTTACAATAGTACTTTTACAAGAAAACCTAATGGAAACTATTTAAACTTGCTTAAGAATAACCAGACTTCTGACGACAAAGGTGAAAAATAGCACCCAAATTCCACCTTCTGCGCGTACAATATCCTTCGGCTTCGATCGGCCTTCCCGACGCTATCAATGCGATGCTAGCACTCCATCGACAATCCAGGATTCGCAAGTAATTGATGTGGCGCTATGGGCCGACTAGGTAGTTTGAATAACTCCTAGCCACAAATATTTAATTTATTATTACCTAACAAATAATAGGTCAATAATAATAAAAAATAATAATGCCTAAATAATTTAGGTCTTCACACAACAATTTCTCATTCTCCTCTGGCTCGGACTTCACCTCCAGCCGCTTTAGGAATGAGCTTCTCGTATTTTTGTGTGTCTACAATAGAAATGGGTTCCCTATTTATACCCAAATAGGACCCCTTAAATAATGCTTTAAAAAATATCCTTAGGCTAATATTAGCCTGACCGCTTAGCATTTTGGATCGGATATTTATCCCATGTAGGGCGGCATACATATTTAATGGGATAACATCCCAAATTGAGCAAAGATTGTTTAAAAGAGGGATTAAATCCCACATTTGGCGGGGTTTGGTTTTGATAAGGTTTTTTTAAACCTTAGCCACCCCTTCATTCACGTGGATCTCCACACATGGGCCTTTGCCCCCACACCACCACTTCATCTCCTTCACCATGTGCACCTCCACGCATGGCATATGGTTTGGCGGCTATGCAGTAATTGTTAACCATTAATACATGGTTGTTATAATAAAACCCACCCCACTTAGTCATGTGGCATGGAAATTGATTTGTAAGTGGACTTACCAAGATAATATAATTTCGACCAATATAATGTGGTATAGAAATAATTAACTCGGTCCATAGCATGTAATCCACTTGTCATCTCCCGATAGGAAAATCAAGCGAATTCGACGAGTGGTGGCAAGCCACGTGGTGGCTTATGGACCCACCACGTTGGCAATAATACCATAGTCCCACACGGGTCGGGCTCCCCTCCATAATAAAATTTGAGCCTCGTGTTCCGTGCACCATTTTTACGCTCGTCGAAGACCGGTGATCAAAAACCAACAAACAACTCCCTTTTACCTTTTCACCACGTGTCACAATGCGATTGGTCCAATATTGACCAGTTGACCAGAGTTCACTTTCCCACTGTCTGAACTTTGACCGAACATATCTAGAGCTCCCGATGTCCGTTTTTCATGTTCTCACAGTCGTTGGAAAGATCTCAAGATGATCTTTTACACTGACACCATTTAGGGATGTTTAGGGAACTTTGAAAATGATCCCCTGATCAGTTTCTTCGTCATCATGTTTTTCCTCCTCCTCATCCCTATTTTCCTCTCCTCTTATTGACCTTTATTTTTCATCTCCTTTTTCAAAATTAATGGTCTTTAGAATATTTTTTGGTGCATTTTTTGGCATCAAAGTTCTTAGGATCTTGGTTGCTTTCAAGAACAACTTCCATACATGTGGGACTTTTTGTAGGTGAGGGTGATCCTAGAGGATGAGTAATGGTTGGAATGCATGTTTCTATATTATATCCTTCCTTTGAGGTATGTGAATCTATTTAACTAAATCCAGTGTTAATTTCCATATGTGTGGGCATGAAATTTTATATCAAGCCTTCCCCCAACCTTACACTACTAGTCAAATCCGAGATAGGAAGAGAAGTTCATGTTGCTTCCGATCTTCACCTTCTCCTCCTTTTAATAGGGACATCATATAGATCGTGTTCATATTATTCTTCTTCACCTCCATTGACATGTTTAATTATCTTTGCCAAAACCTTCATGGTCTTTTTATGCACTTTCATTTTGATGTGCTTTCATTTTTTTGCACGTGGATTTCCGGCATTGTTCTTCTTCTTCCCTTGGGAATTGGTTTTTATTCATATTCTTAAACTTTAATAAGTAGAACATGTGACATGCTTCATTTTTTATTATCATAGTTTTGACTAGAACTATTTCGAATAGATATGTATCTTTTGTCTCCACATGCGCATTTTCCCTACATAAATATACTTCACCCTTAGCATATGTGTATTTGTATTAACATGTTGCACATCAATATGAATCATCTTAGAATTTTTTATATGATTCATATATATCATAAAATATTGTGTGGTGAAAGAAAATGATAATTTGTCCCATGGTGACATATTGTTGTTGAAAAGTTTCATTTGTGTTATAGAATAGTGTTGCATTACCACAAACTTCACCTAATCTTTTAATAGGTTTGGTAATAACCTTGGAATTTGTTAGTAATTAGTAAGGGAAACCCTAAAATTCTTGAGCCAATCATCTTGCATAACCTTATATTCTTTTGTCAATATTGTAGGGCCCAAATATTATTTGTAATGCTTGAAGGGTGAATTTTGTTCGACCGGTACTTCATGTAGGGTGCACCACTTCCTATTAGAACACCAATTTCATTAAATACCAAATAAATGTTCTACCTATAACATGAGGTAATTAAACATCCTACTCAATCCTCTCCACAATGAATTGTATGATGTTATATTGGGTCACATGTGTTATCTTGTGCGTAATATGTAAAATGTTTCATTTGCTTCAACCCATCAGTCAATTCCTAACAACTTAAAACCTACTAAGTGCACCTTTGAATTCCTATTAGTTGGGTTTTTTTGGAAAAATAATTTGTTGTAAGGAAAAATTATGGGATTTCACCAATGCTCTAGGAATAGGTCCCTCTACTTGAATGGGGCAGCTCTATTTATGGAAAACAAATAATATTACGTATAATATTCTATCAACCGGGTGATTTTTGGTCGGGATCACACAGGGTACTTACCTACACCTATGGCAACGTGCTTTTAGAAACTAAAAGGGAGAAAAATCTTCAAGGAGAGGTGTAAAGAAAATATCAAAGAGGAGGTTTTGCACAATTAATAGAGTTTACTATTTCAAAACAAAAATATTTCACTTGCATCAATCATAAGAAGCCATTCACATAGAAAGAGGAACAATCAACAAGAAACACACGTTTTTATTGTATTATGTTACACAATTTACAATTCTCTTGGAGTATAAGTTGAGATGGAGACAAAATTTCAATAGACAAGAGAATAGAGGAAATGAAGGCACTTTTTCCTAGAAAGAAAATGGGAGCTAGTAAAGAATAATTGACCTTCCCTTACAATGAGGATATCATCTCCTTTTATAGACTTACAATTCAACTCTTCCTCTACCCCCACATGACTTTTCATGTTCCTATTCAACTTGTGACTTTTCATTATCCTAGGAAAGAACAAATTAAGTACCCCTCTTATAATTTGAGGAAGTACTTTTACATCTTACAAATATTTCATTATCACTTGAATGAATAGGAAAAAACATCATGATCATGTATAATGAGGAATTATAATGAGGAAAGAAGAGAAGGAATGAGAGAGGAGAGGAAGAAATGCTCCAAAGCACATATGAAGATGTCTCTCTCCTCTATGTAAATCAGCTCCAATGGTGATGAAGATCAAAATTTGACCCCATATGACCCTCTGTAAAATTTTGATACACAGATGAAGAGCTCTAATGAAGACCTTTGAACACTCTACTCTCTTTGAAAACTCTTGAAATGATGAACCTCTACAACATTACACATTGTGATATCATGCCTTAATTGTTTATCGATTGGAAGGGGAGGTGGAGACCATTGAATATGATGAGGGAATATTTCTCTCACTTGAAAAAACATTCAAAACTTTGAAAAACTACAATTACTCCCAAAATTCCAATTTCTTGACGCAACGTGAGATAATTGCCTACACAATGCAACCTAATTATCTGGGGCCTTGGGAAATGGATCCATCCATGAGATGAGGTGAAGAGATATCTGATAATGTGATGAGTGAAGGTGAGATATTTTATGTAACATGCTTTAAGCCTTTTATCAACCCATCCGGTGAAGTGAGAAACACACCGAGACCATAATGCTCCATTGTGACCAAAATTAGGAACTGAGAAGGCTCTTCTCCTACTTGAGACATAATTCCATTATCCACCCTTTGAAAACATGAGTTTGACATCCATGAAGGTTTAAATTAGTGAGGAATGGAGGATGAAAAACCATGACCATTTTTAGCCTTTTTTGGACACTTACTATTTTTAGTAAGTTCTTCCTGGGTGACTAGTTTTGGCAATTTCACCGAATTGTCACTTTTGAGCACTTTTCCTCCTGGGAATGAACTTAGTGTCTTAAATCCATTCATCCTTTGGAACTAATACTCTCATTAATTTCCTTGAATGGTTACTTAATAAAACATACAATGGCCATGGGGTGTCATATCGGGCCAAAAAGGTCTCAAAAATTCTACTTCTCGTCGGGATGCTTTGCTCCAATTTTCAAGGGTTTCTCTCATCCAAATCTTCACGAAACGAAAATTGAACTTACAGGTATATATTTTATTCATCTAATAGGTAATAATTATAAAAATTAAAAGTCCTTCATAACTCAAATTCTACCTATTTTCATGGTGTAAGAAAGTACTCATTGGAAAGCTAATTTTTTTAGGATCTCGTGCTCTGATTTTTAGCTCATTCGGCTTATCAGTAATTCCAAATATCTGAGGTGGAAGTTTTCCATGGATGAAAGTTTAAGATAACTATAATAAATGGATTATGTAATTAATTATTTCATTCAAACACTCATTTCAAAGGTGTTCATATAGGAAGCTTCTGTTCAAATCTTGTGAAGATCGGAGTAGGGGTTTGTGAGATATGAGCAAAAGAGTGATTTTGGGCATGGGGTTTCCAAATTTGGCATGGATTGGTTACAGAAGAAATGGAGGGAAAATATATTCAAAAATTAGTTCCAAAAATAGGCTAAGTGCATTCAAATATTCACCCCTTAACCTGGTTAGGCAAACCCACTCCTTGACCCACCTTTGACACTTCATTCTTAACTCGGGTTGAGGGTGAGTTTAGGAGTTACTAAATGTGTCTGGGAGCCTCTCATGTCCCTTACCACATTTGGTAATGGGACATGATGTGTAAAGGTGCAACATGTTGAATAAAATGTGCCATGGGGACAACCATCATGAGGATGGGGATAAGGAGTGCAAATGAGGTGAGTAAAATGCATGCCCTACGAAGCAAGTTGTGAGCTGCAAGTGATGAGAGAAAGAGATATTCCAAGGTGGCACACTTTTTTCACCTGATGAAATTTTTCACCTAGTGAAAATGTGCAACAGGGGTAGAAAATGGCTTTGAGGGTGGAGCTCATCATGGAGAGGGGGCAGTTTGAGGATGTGAGGACCTAACACTCAAAGATGATGTTTAAGTGACAAAAACCCATCTCTTCCTTAGTGGAAAACTTTCTTACATCTCGTAAACTTTTGCACCAAGTGAAAAGGGCTCCCCATGTGTGACATGGGTAATGTTTTTCATGATGGGGGCATTTTGGCTAGAAAGTTGAAACATTCACGTAATCACCAAAAAGACATTTTAAGTGACACTAGTCTTTAAAACTCTCCTCTCTCTCCTTGGTGGCACATATTTTTGCACCTCATGCACCTTTGCATGAAGTGAAAAGGTAAAAATTGCATCATACGTGTGAAAATGTTCTAGGGATGCTTTTGGAAACCCTTCCTTCACCAATAGTTGCCAAAAATAGACAATATGAGAGTGATTTTTTGTCTCGGGAGCTTCTTTGAAAGTTATCTAGGAAAACCTTATATCATTTTGACTTCAAAATTTCTGTTGAGATCATTCCCACAATTTTCAAGAGCCAATTATTCCTGTAATTTGAAATTTACCCCCTTTTTTATTCTACTCAAGTCTACATGCACCGGTTAAAGTGATTGCCACCAAAAATTATGATGATGGAAATGACAAAAAAACATTTTTGTGAAGAGATGATTACATAGGTCACTTTGGGTTTTTTAATCAGACCTCAAATATCCATATACATATTGGAATTCTCATTTGAATCCCCACCAGGATCGGGAATCTTCATTTGCACTATTAGGCTAATATCTCAAAATTCAGACGATAGAATCTCTGAAACATTTTGTAATGTGAAGTAGGCCTTAATATATTTTTGATGAGTATTTGGTTACTTCAAAAAATATATTGAGGCTCCCGCAACATCCAGAACAAGCTAAGTAGCATTTTTACTACTTTCATTTCCTTCACCGTGTTATAAGTAGCTCGGTTCTTTATAACTTGTTCCTAAACCTGATTTCTCTTATAGAAATTCCCTAAACTACCTCTGATGATCTCATATCTCTATCACACACTACTTGGATGCATTATTTATTCTTGGTTCATCCCTAGGGGTGCTTACTATGTGCAAAAACCCTAAAATAGGCCTTTTTGGGCCTCTGGGAGCAATTCCTTCAAAGTGGATTAAAATGAATCCATGAATTGCTTCCCACCAACTTACTTGTACATGAAACACACTTTAAAAATATATTTAGCACATCCCTCTCGGCCCGAGATGGGGTTTACATTACTTATTTAATATAAATTGAATTAAAACTTTATTTTAGAGTAACTACTACAATGTATGATTTAGAAGTGATAAAATGCAATAAATGGATAAGTAACAATCAAGAAATAATATGAAACCCTAAGAAAGAGGGAGAGAGTGTGTGAATTAGTTGATATCGCATAATCTGGAGATGATCTAGGTAGGTGAATAGCTTAAACAAATTAGAAGTAGTGCCATTAAGTCTCACTTTGGAGGTTCTACGAGACCCGAAATGTGTAGGACATGAGCACCCATGAGAGGGAAGGAGCACATGGGTGTTAGTAATCGATATAGGAGCTAGTGTCCGGTCAGGATGCTCAAGTTTTGTGTTTTTCTGCAAGAGGAGCTTTGTTGTTAGTTTCCTTTTATCACTTTGATCTTCCTCCAATGTTGTTAATCATACCTATAACCTAGAAATAAATTATCTACCTACACATGTCTACAAACCACATCAAATATAATAAAAAAGATGCAATATATGGATTCAGACTGACCTCAATGGTCACCCGAAGAGTAAACTTAGTACCGAGTGTTGTACTACATTTCAGACTTTGTGTAGTTCTATGTGAATGTGTGTGTAATGATTCCCTATAATGCCCTTGAATAAGTTACATTATGATAGTGGGATGGATCTAGAATTCTTCAAATGATGCAAATGTGTGCAATGGAATAGAATAGAATTCCCCTCCTATGTTGTGTATGCATAAGTGATGTAACCCTTGTCCCTTGAGTGAATGTGCTAGATGAATGTCTTTAAAGTGCTCTTGTGCCTTTAGATGAAATCTTAGGTGATAGTAGATAATGTTAGTGCTTGGTCCCTAATTTTAGAGAAGTAACTAAGTATATATATATATATATATATATATATATATATATATATATATATATATGATTCCCTTGTTTGAATTTCATAATTGACAAAGGTTGACCCAAAGTGTTAAAAGATTCCCAAGAAGTAAAAGAGACCCAAAACAATGATAAAAGGTAAGAGAGGGTCGGGAGTGCCTGGAGGGATATAATTGCATGGGTGCTTTCGTCCTAACTCAGGCACTAGTGTCCGAGGCCATAAAATATAAATAATTCAAGTTCCAATAGGGTTGTAACATGTGTAAACTAGAAAGAAGGAAAAAGATAAAGGAAAAAGGCCAAAAGGAGTTGTCAACCACTATTTTTCTTGCTTAGGAATCATGTACATATTAGCATGCTTTGGCACCTAGAAATATAACTGAGTGCATAGATTTTGTGTCTACATGTATATGAACATTCTAGGTGAATTACACCAACCAATAACATTTACGACCTTCTAATTGTCTCCCAACCCTTTACTTGGGATCAATACAACATCACACAAGAGTTGAGCATTTGCGTCAACATCATGACACCGAATCCACATGACATTGATGATCATTTGGAGATCATATGAGAAGAACAAGACACCATCGAGCAAGAGTGAATTAATTACTTAGAGGAGCTTCATCTTTTCGTAGACCTTTCCGAGCCATCTACTACATAGAGCACAATCTTCCTATCCCTATGGAAAATTGATTTATTCTGTCATTTCATTATCTAAATATCATAATTCTAGTCACATTGTATACTTCATTATTTATCACTTAATTTTTTAAAATGAGTTGACACTGTCAAAGGAATCCCTTTGGTTCTTGGGATTAGCCTTTTCCAAACAACTTATCATATTGTTATCTAACATCTATCTTGTCAAGTTATCTATCTGTGTGCATGTTTCCTTATTCTTTAGGAGTCTTTCACGCTCATTCGTACTCATACATCTCAATTTTTTTCAATGCATGTATCAAGAAACCCTGTTATTTTATGATTTTTGGTGATTTATTCCATGTAATAAAAGTGAATCAAAATCTACCATAAACATTCGGGCATACCAATGGGACCTTAAGTCCCTTTTTGATCAAATTTTATGTTGTCATAATAAAATCTATTTCTCGTTTCAATTCGACTAACTTTTCAATTCAAATTTCTCTATTGGAATTCTCAAAACCGCGTAAAATAAGTTAAAAGGAGTATTTAGTGAACAAAAGGTACACCTTCTCTTTTTCTATCAGTTTCTCTTTAGCATCGCATCTTGTGTGTTTTGTCCTCATCGAACACAATTTTATTTTCGGGTATTAAAAAGAATCTTCATGTTTAAATAGGGGTTAAGCTATTTCATTCACAATTCCCCTCACACAAAACCAAATCACATTATAAATCAAATCTACATTTTTAAACACTTATTTTCAGGTCTACCTACTTAGATTTCATCACCAAGGGGGAAGTTGACTCGGTGTTCTAGCTAAGTATAAATAATTGGTGGGTGGTATATTAGCTAAGCACATAACACCCTTATCACTGTAGGACCATGAAGTGAGGGGTAGGCCCCAATAACATGCCTTGTGCTAACACTAACATAGATTTTGCCTCTCACACCCTCAAGTATATTGAGGACTCCAACCTTAACACACCTAAAACCAATTTTATCTAGCCTTATTCTTAGTACTTTTCACAAGCCATATTTTCTCTTCATATATTTTTTAAAGTAATCAACATAATCTAAAAATATCTTATTGAGTGTGTGATTTTCACTTTTCTAGTGGCTAGTTTCTTCTTTATTGATTGTTTGTTAGTTCATGGTCTTGAATAGACAAAGTAGTCTCATCTTCAAAACATTACAAATATGTCATATCCCTTCCAACTACCCCTAGAAACAACTCAAGATCCTCTACACTCTCCCAGCACTTAGTTGGAGACATCAAAAATTCATGATCCATCCATTATGCAGTTCTTTAATAGTGGTGACCAAGTATTTGAAGAACTCTTAGACATCAACCCTATTACTTTTAGTATCTATATTGCTTCATGAGGAATTTCTCTCCATCGCATCAACCTGAATATCATCCACCTATTACCACCATTACTTACGATCATTCCTAACTCATCGACCCCTCATATCAGCCAATTATAAAGTACATTACTCCTTATCCTACCACTAGTGATATGGGAAAATCAACACCTACCTCATCTTCTATCATTGTTATCTTTGAAATCAATACCATCTCATCACAAAATACAATCACCAACAAGGATCTCGCATCATCAGATTATTCATCTAGCCCCTAGTTTACACAAACTCATGCCACTAATTCACCATCCATAATTAGTCACATGGATTTTATTTCCCCCTATCAAAAATCTCCACCAGTGTCCCTCATTACATGAGTCCTTTGATCACATCTCATCATGTTACCTCGTAACAATCTATATTCTTGATTCAGAACTTAGTGGTATCTATTCCCATGTCTTTTCCACTTATCAATACAAAAGTGTTATTACAAGCACCCATCCATCCTCACAACCAACCCCTACCATTGGTATCCCACAATATGGCTATACCTACTCGCATCAAAATATACAAACTTTGTAGCCCCGTTGAAAATTATATCCCTTATCCCTATCAATATATCCAATCCTCTTCACAATTATTTTTTCCTCGGCTAACTTACAATATACCAAGAAATGCTCCTCATTTTCAAAATCCCCTTTATCTTACCATCAATATCAACAATCAAATCCATTCATTTATGGACAAGTTAACCCTTCCTCTTCAAGCATCCAACCTTCTCAAAACAATCTTATCCATACTTTGATGAGTCTAATCACTAGCATGTAAGTTGCCACCATCGGTTTTAAAAACATGTTTTTTTATGAACAAATCTACAACGAACCCATCAACTCATTTGTACCATTTAAGCCTTATCCTCCATATTAGGAACTTCCAAATTTTATCAAAATCTATAGTAATGAAGACTCACAACAACACATTAGGGGCTTCTATTATGCTCGATAGCTTATAGCTCATGATTAAGATCTCATGTTAAGGACATTTCTAATGTCATTAGCTAGGCCTACTCTTGATTGGGTATAATAGTATCTTTATGCACCCAAATTTGCATGTGCTATATTGTCAGAAAATGGTTATAAAAGGTCCCCAACGATGATTCATGTCTTTTTAGAAGGTGTTTGAGCTCCTAAAACTACTTGTAGCTTATATTTGTAGCCTATTATGCCTTGTTTAGCCTTTACATGCTTTTTCTTAGCTTCCCGCTTCTTTTTTATCCTTATTTTGACCTTTAGTATCAAAATCGCCACCCTACCTAGGCGGCGGTTTTGTAACCACCACCCTGGCAAGGTAACGCTCCTATAATCTCCGCTCTATGCAGGGTGGCGGTCTGTGTGCATTTTCTATAATGTTCCAACGTAACTTTAGACGCATGTTCTTTCACTTAACTTCACTTTACATTCACGTTTCTTACCCATTTTGGTTGATTTCAAGCTTGAATACCTAGCGCCATTCTCTTCTTCACTTCTCATTTATGATTGATTGTGATTGATAGTTCAAACTCCCTATTCACTGTTAATGTGGCACCCTTTGGCTACATCAAATGGCTTCAACCATTTCCCATCCAACCTTCTATAGATTGATTTCTTGTTTCAATAAAATGGCCAGAGATCATTTTGAGTATTCTTACAATTGTTAAGCTACCTTCTTTCTTATTAGAAACTGCATAGACAATCTTAGTTCCATTGTGTTATCTTTCTTCCACTTGTATTATTCCAGATTTTCAATTCAAGATGTCATTGCTCCAGCACTTTCCCTCTATTGTTGCAATTGTATTCCCAACTTCTAGACTCGTGTGTACATGAGAGTATGAAAAGATAAACTAAGGGGACCAAGTACCACACAACCAGATTTCCATTGTTTTGTATTCCAGGTTGGAGTTGTTATTTGTTTTCCTTCATTTCTTCAAAGTTGTCATTTCTGAATCATATGCATATTATCAAATAGAGTAGAAAAGAAGCATTTCCATTATTTTAATCATTTAATAGTTACAGTAAATCAATTCAAATAGGAAATCCTCAATAGAATTCTTCTTTACTATTTTTGGGGAAGTTGCAAGGAAGAAAATCTTTTGAGAAGCTCTGATTTCTTCCCCTACTTCTGAGGCAAAGTGGAAGTTAGATTTGCATCCATAATTTAAAGTGAAGCTTTCATTTAATTAGAATAGACTAGATACACTCAACACAGGTGAATAACTACACTGGGTTATTTACTTGTTTAGTTTTAGTGTAGAAGTAGTTTAATTGTTTAGAATAAAAGCAATTTGTTATCTTGTGTTTGTAATAATTCAGTTTAGTTGATTTGTTTAATTAGTTTCCTATTCAACAGTAGATTATATTTTTAGTTTCATTTTAGTTAAAATGGACACTTCAACGTAGTTTAACACTTAGGTTTAATCAATCCATAGGAATTTACACTACCCATTCATAGCCACTAAATCTCCCTTTGTTGATTCGAACTACAGAATTCACACTACCAGATCTTAGTCACTGATTCTCCTATAGTTAGCCATCCACATTTCCACATCGGCTGCCTCGGCATGACCTTGGGGAGTCAAGTGTAGGTGAAGATTGCGTGTCAATTTTCATCGATGCACAGGATCCCTCAATACTCCCTTTATTCATTTGCATAACTATTACACTATTCGTAGAATAATGTTCTATCAAGTATCACTGTAAGATATCTATAACCAGCTTGTATGCTATCAAAAAATTAGAGGATGATTTTTTTGCCAATTTTATCTCTAGAATGTTAGGAACTATCAATCAATTATCATTCTCTCTTCCCTAAACTAAATTGATCAAGTTATTTTGTCAATCTTACATGAAACATATATCATCCACCCTTCAGATCCAATCATTTCAAATATTTGATGAATCCTTTATCATGGCCTGGAAGTTATAACTCGAGCCCTTAAGGATGGTAAGGTTATTGTGATCTAAGAAAACCAAACCTATCTCATCCTTTAAAGCCTCTTCCAAAGAATGAAAATCCAAGGGTTCGGTGAAACACGCTTGTCTTCAAAACTTTGTCTAAAAATCATTCATATTGTAAACAATCCCAACCTCCACGTGAATATATACCTCTAGGGGAGTCCTATAGATCTATTTTTGACAAACTCTTGGTCACTTGTATGATAAAACTCCCTCCCATCTGATTCATCGATGAATCTACCTCTAAACCATCATGGTATAGAGGTGAAGATTATTACAAATATCATCGGAGTTCGAGGACAAGAAATTGAAAGGTGTTTCTCTTTTATAAATGTTTTCAAAGATCTCATTGATTGAGGTGAATTGCAGCTTGACAATCGAATACACCTCCTAATCAAAAATTAAAACAAAACAAACCATCACTTAGTGTCTTTTTCTAGTCAAAGAATGTCCCCTTCTAGTAAAACCCCTCTCTTCCAAATAGATGATATATGTATCACCGCGAGATAAGGCACCAAATATTTGAAATATCAAAATCAAGACACACCTAAAATATCTATCTTTTCCACTCCACCTGAACCATCCAATCCATCATCTTCTAAAGCCAAGGTTTCCATCCTTGTGGCACCTCACACTCAATCCACAAAATCCATACAGAATATTTTTCTCAAACAGATACATCAAACACCCATCAAAATGTCCCTTTCCAAATGTATCCAAAGCTCCCCACAACATTGACAAGCCATGATAGAATCCCTTCAAGCCATCTCAATGTCATCAAATCAACCCCAACCATTTTACAACCTTGTTAATTCCCTAAAAATGACAACAGCAATCACATTCGATGATTCTAAGATTCCATCACTACTACTTGAGGATCATGACCTCCCCCTCTTGATCGCTGCCCAAATCAAAGATACTCGTTAAAAGAGTTATGATTTAAAATTGTGCTAGTATCAATATAATATTGTATCACACCTTAAAACAACTTCAATTACCTGATATCATTGTCACTCAATCACTAATTTTCCTATGTACCTTTAATGATTTTTCACCTTGGGTAAGGTTATCTTACCTATCAAAATAGGTGTTAAAAGTCTTCATGAACTCTTCTATCTTGTAGAAGGAGAGTTCCAATACAACATACTACTAAGTCATCTCGTAGATACACGTTATGTGTTGTGTCCAATCTAATTAACATTGGTTTCTAAAGTACAAACACAAGGGTAATATTTTTATGGTCCTCAATGATTCAAATCCATTTAAAGTTTGACATATGACCTAGAGGCCTAATGATGTGCTCCTTCCCCTATAGAACTCCACATCTTTGAATTATGCATCTACAAGTTCCTTTGTCCTCGTATCCAAACTAGCGAGATGATTAATATTTTGAATACATCATGCATCATCTCTCATTGGGGAGTATCACCTCCTAACCCTCAATGCACTCCCTATGCCTAAAATGTATGGGAGACCTAACAAACAACCACTCTATGAGCCTAATGTAGGAAATATTATTTCTTTTGGTCCCTCATTCCTTCGAACACGGTTTGTGTATGGAGGCATCAATCATAATTCCTCTGATATTGACATTCAACCTCATGCTTAACCATTTTCCTCATATTTTTCATTCTTAGATAAGCCTCACTTTTCCTAAACCTAGATTCACTAGTGTGCATGGAAGGGTTTTAGTTTGGGTAGGTACAAGAAAGGTTCACATAGTTTACCCTTTTAGACTTGAGGAAACCTCACAAGAAGCATGGCCTTGGCTACAAATTCAAGTTCATCATTACCAACATCATAACTTCAATCATCCCCATCATCATTACCAAACCCATCCTTTGACAATGATGATACCATATCCATCCCTCTTAACATTTTTTTAATCAATGTTATCACATTAGGAATGTTAACCTATCAAGCTAGTGCTAAGATTGAATATCTTCCCTTAACATTTCCACAAATTATAGAGGAGGATTCTCCCACTATCGACATTATCCGTTGTCATGATAATGAGGTGATAATAACTTATATGGGGCCGAGGATAACTACCTTAAAAATATCTACCTCATGGCAATTCACCGCTTTCTTATCCAAGCACATTCAATATTCCGCATGGTCTTACAGTGATATGCCTAATATAGACCCTAATATCATTATCCATATATCATCACCATCCCAGATGTTAAGCTTGTGTAGCAAAAGCTTCATAGGATGCATCTTCACATCACACTACTAGTCAAAGAAGAACTCCACTATCATCTTTCAGAAAATTTCATACTACCTATCAATTACCCCCAATGGGTTTCCAACATCTTACCCATCACTAAAGCCACCGGGAAATTACGCATCTTTACGGACTTTCAATACCTTAACCTCTCTTGCCTAAAAGATGATTTTCCCTACCCAACATCGATCAGCTCATCTATCTAATAGTAGGAAATGAAATGTTGTCTCTTATAGATGGTTTCTCTAGTTATAATCAAATCCTCATTGCACCAGAAGACCAACATAAGACATCATTTATCACCCCATGGGGAACCTTCTACTATAGAGTAATGCCCTTTGGCCTAAAAATGCATAAGCTGCTTATCAGTGTGTTATGACCTACATCTTTCATGACCTCATCCAAAAAATTGTAGAAGACTACGTGGACAATCTTTTACATAAATCCAAACACTTAAGAGACCACCGGGCTACCCTCAACGTAATATTTGCACATACATTATGGTTCCTTCTCTCGCCTTAACCCTACTAAATGTGTATTCAAATTTCTCACAAGAAAACTCCTAGGATTTATAGTGTCTATTAGGGGAATTGAAGTTGAACCCACCAAATCCAAAACCATTATTTAAATACTTCCTCCATCTAATCTCAAATAACTCCATAGCCTTTAAGGAAAGATTCAATTGATCTGTCACTTTATCTCTCAACTATTAGACCATTGTCAACCTTTCCACCACCTTCTCAAAAAAGACATCCACTTTAAGTGAGACGATGATTTTCAATATGCATTTGATACCCTCAAACAATACCTCTTATCATCGTCATTTCTTACACCTCCACGTGAAGGGGAGCCCTTCTATCTCTATATATTTGTTATCAACCATGCCTTGGGAGCCAATTTGGAACATCGGGATGAACAAGGTAAGGAACAGTTGTTTATTACATAAGTTGCACCCTTCATGAATATGAAATTCACTATTTAGAAGTAGAAATTTTGTGTTGTGCTTTGTACTACGCAACTTCCAAACTCGTCACTATCTCCTCAATCAAAAACATATGTAGTCACAAATTTTATCCATTGAAATCAATGCAATATAAACTATATCATAACAATCACATAATCAAATGCCTCATGCTCATAACAAAGTTTGACCTTGAATTTATCTCTTAAAATTCCATTAAGGGGTAGGTCATTTTTTATCAGCTTATTAAAGCTCCCCTTCCTACTAATCAACTCCCTTGTGAATAGTTTCCTGATAAATCTATCAATACCCTCAATCAGATAACACCCCTCTCAAAATGACCTTGTTTTTTAACAGGTCCAAATGTAGATAAGGGGGTGTTGGAATAGTCATAATACCCCCTTGGGACACCCCTATTCTGTTATCCTTCAAAATAAACTTTGATTGCATAAATAACATGGTGGAATATGAGGCTCTCATCATGGGACTTTAGACCATTGCATTTCTTGGTGTACAAATCCTTGACATCTATGGGGATTCACATATTTTCATCAATCAAATCAAAGGGATCTATCAATGTAAAAATGAAATCTTACAAAAATACAAAACCATGGGGAAACTTTTAGTGGCGAATTTTCATAAACTCACGAATATTCATGTTTTTAGAAATTAGAAATGGAAAATATTCAACAATCGGTTGCATGACTTCGCCAAAAAATTCCACTGACATGGCCTTTGTATGGGTCAGTTTGCCTAGTATTTACACATATAAATGAACTTATGTATGTAATTCGCCAATGGTCTGAATACACCAGTACCCATATTCATTGAAGTATATAAGGTATAAACTATAATGCAATACATACACAACCATCCAACCTTTTTGAAATATTTTTCGGGGAAGGATGAAGCTGAAACCCAAACCACCCAACCTCTTGAAGTCACTCTAACCATTGTCACTCAACCTAGGTCATCAAACAAATCTATTTAATAGATCCGTCCAACAGATCCATCCAACAAATTCATCCAACAGAGTCATCCAACAAATCCATCCAATCGATCACCCAATCGATCGCAATCTAAGTAATCCATCCTAGCTGATTCATCCAATAGATTCATTTGATTGAGATTCATCCAACTTAAAGCCTTCCAACTCAGATTCGTCTAACTCAAAGTCATCCAAATCAAATCCTCTAAATCTAAGCTTGTCCTGTGACTTCCCTTGTTTGGCATCTTTTCCATGGATTGAAAGCAGAGTAAGAAGGTTGTTGCAAGTTCAAAAAAAGATTAACAAGACATTGTTTTCCTATTTTGGAATCTTGCAAAAAACCACCGATGTTTCCACATCTCTGTAGAAAATATAGGTATGTACTATCTACTAATTTACACATTTTTATTATTATATTTTTCATTGTATGCTTCAAATACTCTTTGCACTCTTGTTTTATATAAATAATTAATACTATTTTTGTAACACTTTAATATGCAGACATTTCTCAAACACCTTCACAAACTAATCTATTTCTAGATTTTAGTGATCCTTTATATGTTGATGAAAACATTTGTTCCCTTGATCACATCAAACTAGAAGAAGATTCATCAAATTATCATTCAACACCAACAGAGGAAGCTTGTATTCCAGTGTCTATTTCAAAAAAAGGACACGTGAGGATAGAGATATTCCTACTGAGGAACCAGATGCACAAGTTGAAGTTGAAGAAAGTAAAAAAAAATCTATCAGAAGAAAGAGGAAAAATAATAGGAAGGACTTTCAGGTTTGATTGGGCAAAAAAATATCCTTTTATTGAACCAATAGAGCTGAAAAATAGTAATGATGTTCCAACTCAATGTCGATGCAAAATATGTAGTTGGAAACAAGGGAAAGACCACACAATGCAGCTAAAACTAGACACCATTGAAAAATTGTGGGAAAATATATATTTCCCAAAAGAAAAAGGATGGGAGCATAGTAAGAACTCATAAATGGAAAGATGCAAAAGAGTGCTTGCATGTAAAATATGAAAAAGAACAAAAGTGTTTGAAAAATCTAAATGAAAAAGGTGGCACAATTGTTGGAAAATTGAGAAAAGCTATGGAGACTGAAATGCATGCGAAAAGTATTCAATTTTATACTGTATTCCATATATTGAAAAATGGCGAAGACCCATTTCATATTTTTCAGAAAATAAAATTATGTATCAGGTAATTATCTTACAAAATGTTCCACAATCACATTGGTCAGATACCAGTGGCTAGGAAATAGAAAAAGTCTTGCTCTAGTGGAAAAGGAGGATCTAAAAGAGGCTATAAAAAATGCAAAATTTATTTCCCTTTCAATTGATGAGGTTACAACTATGGACAATACCTCATGGGTTTTTATTCATGTATACACATTTGCAAATGAAGTAAGAAATCCCCATCTCTTAGCAGTTCATAAAATGAGTGAAAATTGTAATTCTGAAAACATTTATAAGTTAGTGTTGTCAAGTTTGAAGGATGTTGCAGGTATGGATGATTTTTCCATTGCAACAAAGTTGGTTTGTGTTGGAATAGATGGTGCAATTGTAATGCAAGGGCCGAAATGGTCTCATGTGTACGATTGTAGACAAATGTTTCCCCTATATGATTACAATCCATTGCATGGCTCATAGAATGAATATGGCCTATTAAATTGTGAGAAATTTTAAAACTGTTGCCAAAGTGGAAGAGATAATCAGAGATTTACATGCATATTATCAGTAGCTTGTCCAAAGAGATTTTAGAATTTAAAAAAATCTATTGGTTTGAAAAATGGAAAAAAACTTCAAAAATATGTAGATACGAGATGGATCTAAATGTATGAGTCTCGCTTTACAGAGTATTTGAAAAATATCCTTCATTGATAGATTTTTATGTATATATATCATAGGATATGGATAAAGCTAAATACTTATTGTACTACCTTACAGATATCAAAAATTTACTTACACTATGTGGAATTCTTCCAATTCTGATGGAGCTAAATGCTTTGAAAAAGCATGCGTAAAAGCGTTACATTTACATAACAGACTTCATAGGACTCATAAAACGTGTGTGTTTGAGTTTAGATTGTTTATATTTGTTAGATGATAGTTTTAAGGGTGTTGTTTTTTATAGCTAGAATGCATTAATAGGCCTTAAGAAAGTAATTTTCTTCTCAAAATTCAATATACATGATCATCTATATATAACAAAACACATGGAAAAGAGATACCACTTCATACTTTTTAGAAAATAGTAGATTTGGTTGGGTCAGAGATGGAGGAAGTAAGAGTGACATGCATTTTATATGAAACAGTATTATCTGAAACTCGAAATAAATTGAAAAATATTTCTTTATCTTTATCTACAAAGATCCGTGAAAGATTCAAAAAGGATAAATTACTGGAAGCAATGGGAATTGTCAATCCACAGTTTTGGAATACACATGGTGGCATTCTTGATACATCCATCAGTGATTTATTTCTCAAATACATGACTAGTCTAATTGAACATTTATGCAAGTGAGAAGAGATAAACGGAGTTGTTGTTGAAGGTATTTTACAGAAAAAATTGTTGAGTTCTCAGTCTTGAGATTTTGCCACTACTATGCTAGAGCAATTTCGCTTTCTGGAAGATCCAAATAAAAATGATTCCATTAGAAGACTTTGGAAGAAGATTTATTCTAGTAGTATTTTGCAAGAGGATTTAAGTGAGTATATACAGCTATATGAACTTTGTCAAACAATGATTCTGGGTTCTATTAAAGATGAGAGGGTATTCAAGTGCATTTTCCTTTGTAAAGTCAAAAGTCTGAAACAGATTAGATAGAAATTTAGAAAGTTGTCTGAGATTGTATGTATCTATTTACTTTATGGAAACTTTCCCTTATGAGCGAGCACTTGAATTATGGAATTTTCTCATAGAAAGAAGAGGATTCTGTAATATTTTGACTGATATCGAAGATCTAAACACATCTACTTAACATGCTTCCAATTCTCAGTAGTGTTCTAAGACACAAATGAACGGGGTACACCAAGACTGTTTCAGTTGCAGAGTTCTAATTTCTTGTATACATTCTTGACATTATTGACAGTGGAAAATGATTTGATACTGATATATTTCATATTCATTAATGATAATCAATTGGTCTTAATAGACTTTTTTTACTTGTAACAAATTCGTATTTTTATATTTTTCTTAATTAATGAAAAAAGACTACTTTATTTGGCTCCATCTATGTGATTGTCGATTAATGTTTTATCTATGCACGAAACATAAATATTTTCAAACATACACAAACTATGTGTCTTAAACCATCCATGATTGTTTACATCTCCAAATAGTAACATAAAAACATTCATAGTGAGAAGAAATCCAATTACAAGTTTACATATTAAATTGTTGAAAACATTTAACAAATGCAATACAACAGTTAATATAATTCCAATTCAAAAAAGTCTTGTATTCATTCTATCAAGAGGTAGAATACTTTATGAAGACATGTTTTCATAAAGCATCATAGCCAATAAATTTACAAAATTGTGGGTTGTCAATGGTTTTCAAAGATTCTGGGCAAGTTCTGTCATATAAGAACACATTACGAGGGAATCCTCTTTTCTGCCTATGATTTTGAATCATAGTTGTCCTTACATCTACCACACAGAATAAAAAAGAAAAAAATTAGCTGGCCACTATCTTTTAATTCCTACGCCAGTGTCGGAATTGTGACAACACACCTGTCACATGGTGAAACTAACTAATTTTTTCAATTTTATGTCATAAGGAAGCTTTATATTTTTCTTGCACAAGAGGCAGAGGAATGTGATCAGTCTGTATAGAGCTATCTGTAAAAACTCCTAATGCCTACAAATCTTGTACAATGGTATGATGATATTTTGAAGAATATTATGCTCCTCCCTTGTAACATCTCCTAATGACAAAAGTGATGGATCAGCATCTGTCTTTTCCTTTAGTAATATTTATGGATCCATCTTATGCTCCTTGATTATCCTTCTCAATGTATTATTTTGTTTATTTAATACTATAAGTTTTTCCTTTAGTTGTATAAATGAATTCAAGATTTTGCGAGCATTCTTCAAATGTGCTTTAAATACAACTACTTCTTTATTTAAATTTTCATACTTTACCTACAAATTAGAAATATAAATGCATTAATCTATTAGATAAGTCGAAATAATATATTCTGGTGCTCATAATATTATGATTTTTCCTGTTCTATTAAAACATTTGTCTTGTCTTTAGCCCATTTGTTGTAGTAAGCATGTGCTTCAACATTAAGATTCTCCAACATGTTTAACATTATGTCTATAATATCATCATCATAATCATTATTATATGAAATTGTTCTGACTGAGATTTGTTTAACAAAATGTCAAGCCTTGCCGGTTGGCTCTCTACGAAGTGAATAATGAATGCCTTTGAGCATGATTATGATATCGGGTATTTATTTCTTTAATCAAAAATTTTATCCCTCCTCTCCCAAGTGTGCACTAAATCCACATCATACATTACAAATTATTGAATTGTGGCCCCCATACTATCTGATATCATATTTTTGAATGCAAAATGTGTCTTCTCATCATTTGTTTATGGAGATTTACTTGGAGGAGGAGGAGATTCTTGTACTTGATGCACATGTTGTTGTGGTTGTGGTTGAGGAGGCGGAGTAGATTGAATCATATCATGGGTGTCAAAATAGTTACCCTTGTCTGCATCACACTATCAAATCCCAAATACTCATCATCAAGCTCAATGTTGTTCAAAACTTGGGTGCCCGTTATACTTAAGACACCACCTAGTGAGAATCCAGGAAATTTTGTGGTTACAGGATGAACTGTTCTTGCCGAGTCTGCAGGAAACCTTATATTCTTGCCTAAAGATCTTCTTGTTGTTTGGATTGTACATGTTGGCGGTATTGGTGGCCTACTTGGAAGGTGCTGAGAAGGTCTATTAACTACAAGAAGAAAACTACAAATTATTAGAAAACTAATCATTATACCCTTGGGCCTTGTAAATACTAAATAAAATATTTGTAACTAAATAAAACATGTTAAATATTATACATTACCTTGCATGCTTAGAGTGAGACGTGACAATTCGATCTTGACACTAAGAATGAGTTTTATCTTCATCATCAAACTCAGAACTTTCTGAACACAATAAATGTAGAAATATTAAAATATTGTACTACTTACATAACATAGGTTGATTGTGTTTTGTCCTATTACCTATACTAGTAGGTTAAATTGGTTAATTATATAAACAGTAAATTTTATACTTGTAGACAAATGTGATGGTATAAAATGTAGGTGTGATGGAGGTATCGACCCCCTAGGTCATTTTTGATGAGGAACTTGTATTGGTGTTGATTTTATTGAATCCATGTCAGAATCCGTAGAGACCTCTAGAGGGGCTTTACCTCGAGAAATAACCTCCTTATGAGATATTGCAGCCATAATTCTTCTCTACAAAAGATAATATTACAATTATTATTGTATTCAAAAATAATTAATGCAAAATCATTATAATGTGAAAAATTTAAAAGTAATTGTTACCTGTTGTTCTTCAACAGGGAGACCAATCATTTTATCATTAATTGCAGTTGGAATTTGTGCATGCTGCAATTGGTAGAAAGCTTCATGATAGAAAGAAAGTAAATAATTGGCAAAAGAGAATACAATCTTGGATTTATCAAATGTATTCACACTACTATGTGCATGGGTGACATCTGTTTTTATTCGATTGGAAAAATATGTGCACCAATCAAATTATTTCCCTACTAGTGTCCACAATATATATTGAACTACCCAAAATGGAATGTCTGCAGACCTTCCTATAACACAATCTTGGCCTAAAAAAGTGATACAACTGCAAGAAAGAATTTGTGTGTAATACCTTGTATAAAAAGGCCTCTTTTTGAACGATTAACAGGAGCTACAATAACATACAAGAAATTTTAAATGTTTGGGTAGAGTAATATTAAGAAACAAACAATTGAAAATAATATTTAATTTGCCATCAACCTACACATTCTAATGAGACTCCAAAAAAAGTGTCCTCATCTCGTAAGGACCTCCTTTATAGTCACACTGAGATGGTTTTGGAATGGTAGGCCAATTAGACGATGTACGTTAGCGGGCTATATTTTGAAATAAAATGTACCATCCACAAGGTGAATGGAAAATTGACCCTATTTTTGGTTGTAAGACGTGATGAGGTAATCAAGCACATAAGTATTAGTTTCGAATTGGGGCATGTTGAGAAGCTCAATAAATTATTTTTTATTCATTGTTATGGTGTGTCTTTCAATTTTATCATTGCTGCAATCTGTGGGCACATGAGATTTTTGTATTGGAATTTGGGCATAGGAGCAAATGTGGTGCTTTTCATTGTTGAAATTTGTAGGAGAGGGAGGAAAGAAAGTTGCACGTAAGTTTGGTAGAAGATTGGAGAGCTCAGAGTTGTGGAAAAGTGAAGAAATGAACCTTGTAGGGGTATATATAGGGCTCTGAAGGGTTTAAGGGACACATGGTGATAAATAATTGGTCAAGAAATTTGAGGCAAATGCTTGGGGACATGTGTGAAAGGTGCACGTCCATATTCTTGTAGGTGTACGGTTTACATGAGTCATCCAACCAGCCAATAGAATCCAACCAACTCTTATTGGATGGATGTCTATTTCGATTGGATGTCCTAGCACTTGGTCCTCCGTCCATCTGTTGGATGGACATCCAAGTGCATGTCATCCCAAAACATTACACAATAAGAGCCCTCAATGGATGACCACCCAACCTAGGTTAGATGACCATCCAACCTATGTTGGATGAAAAATAATGGACGGATGTCCATTCGAGGTTAGGACGGAAAACAAAAGAACATCCATCCAACCCAAAAAAAAAAAGGATGGATGTCCATTGCCATATGAAACCGTACAAGAATTTAATAATTATGTTTTTCATACTATTTTTCAAACTCTTTGCACTCTTGTTTTATGTTTATTCAGTGGTTTCAGTAATATATAAAATTAATATTATTTATGTAACACTTTTATAAAATTATATGCAGACATTTCACAAATACCTTCACAAACTAATCCATTTCTAAATATCGATGATATTTTGCAGAATATTCTACTCCTCCCTTGCAACATCTCCGATGATAAAAGTGATGGATCTACATGTATTTTCCTTCAGTAATATTTTTGGATCCATCTTATGCTCCTTGATTATACTTTTCAAAGTATTTGTTTATTTAATAATACAAGCTTTTCCTTCAACTATATAAATGCATTTAAGCTTTTTTACAAATGTGCATCAAATACAATTGCTTCTTTCTTTAAATTTTCATAATTTTCCTGCAAAACAGAAATACAAATGTGTAAGTAGTCTATAACATAATTTATTACAATGTTCATTATATCGTGATGATCAACCGTAATGTTCATTATTTCATAATGACACTTTTTTATGACTTTCAGTATGTTATTCACAATGTTCTTAAGTAGACTCCCTCATCACTGACATGTGAAACAACATAAAATTGAAATAAAACAAAATTCTTTCTTAACATTTAAGATTATACCAAAAAGTAATAAATAAACAAGATCCATTACAAGAGTTTTTTTGTTATTTTTTATGAAACAAATTTTTGCTAGCAACATCTCTAACATCAAATAAAAACTAAGCATTTCCATATATGCACGTTTATTGTTGTAAAATTTCTTGGTAAGGGTGCTTTTTTTGGAACCACCTATTCCCTAGATTCCCACAATTTGAACATCTTTAACTACACTCAACACATCATTCACAATATTCTTCAGCACCCTCCAGTCCTCACTAAACATATAGAACATAAAAAAAAATAGAACACACATTACTTGGTGGAAATTACACATAATATTAATACATAATGAAGGCATAACATAGAATATTAATGAAAGAACAAAATTTGGTACTCACTCCTTGTTGGTAATGATGTGTCCGATATAAAATGAAGCCTCGTAGAGCACCTTCTTCTAGTCTTGAAGCATCTCTAGGGTGTATCTACCCTTCTCTTCGTGGTGGGAAAATGATGGAGCATAGAATCCTTTTCCTTTATCAACCCATCATAGATCAGATGGGTCAACATGATAGAAAAAAATAAGTATTGGGTGGGAGTTTTGAGGATAAATGAAAACTTTGTCAAATACCATGGGATTCTACATATTTCTCTAAAAACTTGCTATATGAAGCATAGCACTAGAAATTTCTTCTTTTATTTCTCTGGGAAAGAAATCCCCCATTTCAAGTTCTTTAGAATAGAGAAAACCCTCAGTCTCATGGCTGAAAGGGTATCATAGAGAGTCATGGCTAGTATTTTCTTGACATCGGGGCCACGGTAATTGATAAAAAAATCATACTACGGCGGCATTTTTTTCATTCATATGGAAGAAGTAGACGGTGCAAATCCTTCAAAAGGATTCTCAGTCGTAGAAGATGATGTCATGGAGTTTGTTCAAAGATTCTTCTCCTTCATCTACGGGCAAAGTGCTCCATTAGAAAGTCTCATCATCCTGGGTACACGATTTGGATGTTGATTTACAAAGACGGGCGGCGGGTATGGAGATGTTCTTTTACTGGGGGTTTTGTTGATTTCACATTCGCTTCATATCAAAGGATGTGTAGTAAAAATTTGTTGGAAGCACTTTTCTACAATCATTAAATCATTTGTAGATTCGCCGCATGATTCAATTTGTAAATACATCAGATTTTTGGGTTACCTGTAATGCTGAAGGCCAAATTCGAGTTGTTTGAGGAAAAAAACATGCTATTTCTTCCAATTTCTAGTCAAAATGACTAGAACAATTATGGGTGTAATGTTATCCCTATACATCGCATTATACCATAGTCAACACATATACCAATACAAAAATCAAACCTTACAAAACACAAACCCTAAAATAATATTATGATACCTGAGCTTGGTGGGCTTGTGTTTCCTCTTTTTGATGAGGGGCTCGGGGACATCCTCTTTTGGATAAAATTTGGGGGCCTTCTTCTCTTTAGATGCCTCAGACACTACCATAGATGTAACATCCCAAAATTTCTTGTAAGTTAAATTAACTACGGTTAAGTCTAAACAGGATTAGATGAGATCATCATTGGGTGTAAAATTCATTTGGTTCATCGTATCATGACCCATAGCTTCTGTTGTGGGGCATGACACTACGGAATGAATAACCCTATACCCACCTTGATGATCCTTCCTAAAACATGATTAGGCCTTAATCATAGGAAAAATGGTTCATAAATGATAGTGAATCTTTTGGTTATTTATATTCAGTTACTTTATTTTAATCGGTTTGGTCATCTTTTGTTTTGTTCGACTTTTGCATGACCGCGATGATAATTGTCTTTGTTTTATTTGACAATGCTATATCAAGCTAGCTTTATGAGAATATTCGAATTATTATTTACGGACTTGGTGATTTTCGTATTGGAATGTTTTATATAAACTTGGAAATTCAACTAATTTTTATGGTAATATATTGTTGGAAATATGTGGACTTGTATTATGAAGGTTAATTTTAACTTAACCATTAAGCTGGGTAACAACTAAAGTAAAAAAAATGTATGAAATATTAATTAGTATATATATATATACTATAGGGATTTGACATGTAAGCCAAAATTTTATTTAGTTATTGAAATTTATGGGTTTCATAAAGTGAAACACCTTCACATGGCACAAGTGTGTGGCATGCACTAAAACACGTACCAGCATTGGGAAGCCCAAAAATTCTTCAATATGCCACCCAACTATAGTTCTTTCATTATATTTTTCCTTTGTCTATTTTCATTCTCCCCTTCTAAAATACATGCATGAGTTTTGGAGGAAAGAAGGATTTAACTTGTTGGAGCGGGAAGAGTAGAAGGTTGTTGATTCCGGGTTTACTTGTGTATGAATATCTTCTCCTTTCTCTCTGCATTATTTGTAAAAAAATGAAGAAATATACATTCTTTTTAATGGCAATCAAGGAAATTATGGACAGCTTTTGATTTAATTGTTTGGAGATAAAGTGTGAAAAGGAAATTGATGGATTCTCGTATTCTTTTTAGTTTTCTTTGTGTGGTTTTAACCTAACCCAAAAAATACGCATATGGGGTTTTGGGTTTTGATCAAAAAAATAAAGTAAAAGAAAGGTTAAAAATTCCTTCTCTGCATTATAATAAATTATACCCAAAAGGAAAAGATTTGGGTTTTTCATGTACAGGAAGAAGGAAAATGTTTTGTGAATTTGTGTGTTTAAAATCGATTTGTGTTTGTGGGTTTTCATTTTGTTAAACTGAAATTTGGTTGTGTGTTTTTTGTAAACAAATCGATTTGGGTATATAAATCAATTTGCATAAAGGAATCGATTTGGGTAACCCAATCAATATGGGTATGCAACCAGTTGGGGTTTTGTATTTTTCTTCTTGGTTGTTATATGCAGGTCTGATTTTTAATTTATTGAGATCTTTTGAATGATAATTTGTGGGTGTCAAAGCTCTTGCATGGGGCTGCATTTTCCAAAAAAATATTATTATGGACCACTAAATTGGTTCATGTATAAATGAGGGTGTCTTGTTATGTGTGAATAATTACAAAAATGGCATTTAGCCTCAGTAACTTCCAAAGCCTGGCAATATGACTTGGATTCTTGTAAGATTGTGAAAAAGAAATTACTTGTCTTGGTAAGGGCATGAAAGCCAGGACAACTTGACCGAGATGCACCAAGGAGTAATTGGAGGCATGATTGGGTTTAAAATAATGATATCTTATGAAAGAAATTATTAGTTGTTCTTTTACTAAAAAGAGTATGTTTAAATGATGTAACCATGGTGCTGCTATATTGTTGGTTGGGTTGTTTGTTTACCAAATAGAACATGTTAAAGTGATGTAAATATGGTGATATTTGTGCTAATTTGTAGAGCTTCTCATTGACTGAAAAAAATACTCTTCTTAATCATATTGTTTTTACAAAGTTATGTAGAAATTTTAAATGTCAAATGCTTATTGATTGAAGTTGGAATACGGATGTATTGACCTTTTTATTAGAGGGAAACATGATCGCTGAAATAGAAATTGGTTGTTCTATTTGTGTGCATCCATAGATGTGTCTTTATAGAAACCAGTACTAATACTTTTTTAGTTGTATTACCATGTGCTTGTTGATAAAACAAGATGTATATCCTTTCATATTTTATTAATTAATTGCATCATAAAATGGAGTTAATATTAATGCTAGTTCATTTTCAACTAACATCGTACCACTACTCCAGTCTTACAGACCATTTGTTACATTCGAGATGTGTGGAAACTCATGTCATGTGAAGTTTTATCATAGCATGGATCTAAATGAGATACTTGGATTTCAATTGGTGAAATGATGATATCCTTGAATTTTTGGCTGAATTTTTGGGATCTTAGACCCATTGTAAATATTAAAACCTCACTATGTGAGAATTATTATACGGCTATTTATTTCACCTTAACGGCATAAGTAATATATGATTTTAATAAAGAGATTATTACTTTGTGTGTAATAATATCTCAATATGAGTAAATGATGAATACTTGAGTTGTGAAATCTTACTTTTCACAAATTGTTGAATACATTTATTTGATAGTTATCAATGTATGAAGTCGATAATTGGGCAATTATCAGAATAATCAATTGTCTTTAATTTCTAAATTAAATAAGCTATTTAGTGGTGTAGATAATCGAAGGAATAATTAAATATAAATTTTTAATATATATTTAATTTGGCCTTTTTCAGTAAACTTGGTATTAATATGATAAGATGTAAATCTTGTTGTATAAATAATGGAAGATTATCGTTGTAAAAAGGTAATTTAAGGTTAAAGAATCAAACATTAGGAAAAAAAGAGACTAAATGGGATGGTAAATAGATGAAAATATCCATTAGGCATATTAAGGGATAAGTACATGTGGAATGTTGATATAGTTACATTTCAGCATAACGAATGTACTTATCTCATAAAGATCCTAGTTGGCATTTGGCATCTATCTCAATATAAACTCTTATAAGATAGGTTTAATTGGAAATAAAATAAAAACAAAACTATAAAGATCTAGATAACTATGAAAGGGATAGTTGTGAGGTGGTGAAGACTTAAAACTCATAATACTAGTGTGTTGTCTTGAGTTTAGCCATAACCTGCATGGTGGATAACTTTGGCCAAAGTAATGCATTGATGGTTGTGCATTATCTGATCACCTAGTCCTCCAATTAAATAAAAAAATTGTTTGTAACCTGATCATGGGAAGTTAAAATATTGAACATGAGGTAGAAAATGGTCGATACTAGAATACAAAGTCAAGAAACTAGCTTCGTGGTAGACCCAAGGACTTTCACATAGTTCTCATGACCTTTAAAAGGTTGAGCCGAAATGCTAGTAAGCATTGTCACTCGAAGTAGTGACGAAGGGAGATCGTGGAGATCTGGATACACCCTTCTTAGCTACACATGGCTTACATGGATGTTATCGGATAGATCAAAAGAGAAAAATTGATTAATGAATTTGATTAAATAAATTTGTACGATTGCAGCTATGTAATTTGTTATTATGTTTATGTGTTAAAAAAATCCTCATTTTTCAGCTCTTGTAATTTTGAGCGTTACATTTTGGTATCAAAGCCAGAGGCTCAGACACTTGGACATTAATGGGACACATGTTCTAATAAAAGTATCCTCATTTATAAAATAGGAAACTATGGCTAGGCTGGCAACAAGAGCTAGTATGGCAAGTGACAGTGGGGTAAATATTGATGACGTGTCGATAATACACCGCTTAAGTTAGAAGAAATCCTCAACCTTTTGAATGACACCAAAACCGAGTTGTTGCCTTAGAAAAACAAGGTCAGGGTGGTGAAGAGAATGAGGATCGTAGGGATGAGAATCAGGGTGATGAGCAATATGATGATCAACCTGAGCACTTGAATGAAAGGGCAAATAAGAAAGCAAGGCTGGTTGCTAAGTTAGCAAGGGACATTAAAAGAATATCCCCACCTAAATTTGATGGGTAAAATATTGGGGATGGTGTTGAAAATTGGCTCTCGAAATGAAAAAGTATTTTGAGATTAGGGACTTTTCAAAGAAGATAAAATCAAGTATGGGGAGCCGCTAATTGTCCGTGAAGCATCTTCCTACAGGATAACTAGAAAATGGAACTAGGAATTGATTCGTATGATTATGTGGGAAAAATTCAAGGCATGCTTCCTTCAAAGATGGGTACCTCAACTATACTTTGACCAAAAGACGACATAATTCCAAAATATGACTCACAGAAAGTACTCAATTACAGAATATTGGGAACATTTCACTCCATTCTTGAAATATGTTCCTTTATATCAAAAGGATGAGAAGTTTAGAATGAGAAAATTTATAATGGGATTGAATCCTAGTATTGGTGGTGAGGTATATGTTCATGGACCTACCTCGATGGAAACAAAGGTGCTTGAAAAGCTATCAAGCAAGAACTAAAGCTGCGAAGTATTTATGCCTCTAAAGAGGAAAATAGAAGGAAAAATAGCAATTTCCAAACATCAACCGCAAGTAAACCAACATGGAAAAAGGGAAACAACAAGTTCAGGCATGTCAATAAAAGAGGAATAGTGGGTAGAACTGTTGTGAATAATAATAAAAATGGGCAACAAGGAACAAGTTTCAACCAGAATAAGATTGAGAGAAAAGGACCATTGGGAGGATGTTTTAAGTGTGGTGGTGATCATTTCACTAACAACTATCTCGCAAAGAGGAAAATGGAATAACTAGTAGAAGGGATTTATTGTAGTAAATAAAGAGGGGCAACAACATAATATTTATGTTGCAGTCCATAATAAGCAAGCGGAAAAGCAAGTGACTCCAATAGAAACTTGAGTAAGATTTTGGAGAACCTATTTTCGTTTTATTTTATTCAGTTCAAAAGAGTGTTTTGTTTCATCTAAAGTTGCCAATAAACTCAAAATAAGAGCTAGGTAATCGTTATCCAAATTTCACCCCCCAGAGTTAATTTGATAACATGCATCAGAGTTTTTTGTTCCAAGCAAGTAGATTGATTCAGGAGAAAATCGTAAAATTGGCTAAGTCCTGCTCAAGGCCACCTTTGGGACAGTTGGAACAATTATACGCGGAAGGCATGGATCGGCCGAAAAGCCTCCAGGTGGCCCAAACAGAAAAGGGACATCTGGGACAAATGGACGTGAAATGCCCGAATCGGCCGAAAGAAAGAAAATTTGTCCAAGTCCTTTACCTGGGAGCAAGCGGGACAAGAGTGCGCGAAGGACGCGAACCGGCTGAATCGGGCGAACCAGAAGAATTTGTCCCAGACAAACTGGGACATTTGGGACAAATGGACGCGAAGGACGCGAACCGGCCGGATCGGCCGAAACAAGAAACTTCAGCACAAGGACAAGTGGGACAAAGGGGCGCGCGGGACGCGGATAGCCGAAGGAGCCGAAAGCCAATCAGATCACGCCACGTGTCACCAGGCAGAAAAGGGACGAGGAAGCCCATTTCGGGTGGATCGGAGGATTCTGTCATGAAGCACTGGGACATCTAGGACAAAAGGACGCGGTGGACACAAAAATCCTCAGAGGCCCGTGGACAAATCACAGCATGACACGTGTCGCCAAGGAAAAAGGTCCAAAAGGTCAAAGGGGCGAGTTTTCGAGCACTGATCCGAACCAATGAAATAGTGCCACGTGTCCAAGTTTAAGGGGCCCACAAGAAAAGCCCACAAAAAGGTGGAGAGAGAAAATTGCTCAGCGAACCAGAGCCTACCACGTGTCGTCCAGATGGCAGAGCGCGGGAAAAGAAATTTAAAAATCCGTTTTCGCCTGTTTTGTGCCCTAAATCTTCAGATCATCATATCTTTCGATCCAGAGCTCAGATTTGCACGTTCTTTATATCAATGGAAAGATGTTGAAACCCTCTACATGATTCTGGGATCAATCTCGCATTTTGGTGTAGTTTGAAGGGAGAAAATTAAGAAAACATCTCTGACGCGTGGTGATAGATGTAAGTAATGCTTCAACTACCAACTTTAATGCACAGACACCTCACCGCTCCCTGTTAGACAAAAACCCGTTGTTTTTCCAGAATCCACCACTTCTACCATAATGAGATGATTTTAAATGCTACCAAGAAGTGGTTGGGGCAGATTCTAGATTTCCTCTCTCTCCCCTCTCATTTCTTCATATATATTGTAAAGAGGAGTTTTTTTTAACGGGTCGGACATTCTTGTTTTACATCCTCCCTTCTTCCCTCGCTTGCAAGAGAAATTGTGGAGCTTTCAAACCTCCCATATGGGTTGTAATGCCAGTCTTTTTGCCTCTTGGCCACTGCAATGTACTGTATCAACTCTTGAGCAATAATATATGTGTTGTGATTGACTCTAGACCCTCTCATGTATTCATTCATTGCCATTTTGATCTCTTATTTGCAGTTTGGTTACCTGTGCATGGTGTTTGTATTACATCTATGTGGTCTGTGTTAAATTTGCAAAACGAGTGTCTAACATTCCTCGGTGCATCACCTTTGTAGTTTAGGTTTTATTCTATGCATTTTCTTACCCTGTCTCCTTGGCAAGTTAGATTAGGTTTTAGCAAACCCTCTGCATTTTTTGTGTGCATCTGAACAGAGGAATAGGAACCAACCTTCTCTGGAGAATCTTTTCTCATCTTTACAAGTCCCACGCTTGGAGAAAGGATTCCATGTTGTGCAATCACACTGGATGCCTGAACATCAACCTAGAAGCCTGATTTGCATCCAGGGGTGCTGTGAGTCTGCAACAACAATTTTGGCACGCCCGGTGGGACCTAGAGGTCTCATTTTTATTGCAGCAAAGTTGATATGCATCTCTGCTATAGTTTTCTTGCTTATAAGAGCTATTATTTGCATATCTGGCGACTCCACTGGGGAAGAATCAACTGGTTTCAGCAGTGCAGGCCTGAAAACTCATGAGAAGAATCACCACAAGGTCAAGAGTTGGAGAAGAAGAGGTGTTGTTTGAATACCTGTCGTTATCTCCAAGAAGAAGGCAAAGAGGAAGAAGGATTCAAAGGTCTCCATCTCCACCAAACAGAACTCTCTCAACTCCTCCACCGATGTGCCTTTCATTCAAGATACAAGGGTTTTAAGACATGATTAGAATGGATCGTAACAATCCCTACGTCAACTTCACAGCAACAACCCACTTGCTCTCAATGCACAACATCCAGTTCCTATTGCAGCCTTCAATAACATTCCTTACTTCACCGGAGAAAATCGACTACCTGTGTGATCATGTTAAAGATATTGCTAACCTTTGTGCAATCCATGAAATCAATGAAATGCAAGTGGTGTCAAATTACTGGAATCTTCATTCAAGGGTAAAGCATTGCAATGGTTTAGGAGCCTTGGAGCTGGTTCTATCACAAACTAGAATCAGCTGTGTATTACACTTTATGAGCAATTTGGAGAGAAGGGAGACAACTTGTCTCTTTTGGAGCAACCGACAATTATCAAGAGAGCCCCCAATGAGCAAATGATCGACTTCAACTTTAGATTTCAAAGGTCTTGGGATAGGATTCCAGTGGCGGTCAAAGCCAACAAAGAAGGTGCTTTTCTATATTACCTTAAAGCTTAATTTCGATATTTCTATGTTAATTCAATCTATGGGAGGCACAACCATACTGCTACTTATAGTATTGCCATTAGAGCTGAAAATTGTCTTATTCAAGCTGGTAAACTGGCTCCTAGGCCTCCCATGCCCTTGTATCCAAACTTAGAAAATCCAAGCACTAGTCAAGCACCCACTTTGGCTCCTGTTCCCACCCCTAGAAATCAAAGTTCAAGTGAAACTTCTACTTCATCCTCTAGTGCTTCAAATGAACTCCAAGAAGTCATGAAACAGTTGCAAAATTTGGGAAATGAGCTGGTTACTATCAAAAGGCAAAGCAAGCCCAAGGTTTCAGACCTTCTTATCAACCCCAAGCTCAGCCTAATAGGCAGCCATACCAACCACAAAGACCACCTAATCCAGCTGCAAATATGAATCAAACAAGGCCTCCTGCCAATAGACCATTCCAGCCCTATAATCCAAATGCCATATCTGCCTCTAAGGCATTAGTGCCAACACAGAACAACATTGCTCAAGAATATGATTGGTGCTTTCCATGCAACGAGCCTCATAACCAATCCATGTGTTTCAATGGTGCTCTCAATCAAGCACTAATGGTGACAACTACTGGTGTGGAGGGTGAGGGCAGTCAAGGAAACAACCAACAACCAGAAACATTCCAACAGCAATCAGCCCCAAATGACACCACATTGGTGAACTGGCAAGCGGAAGATTTCTGTGGCATGAATCAGGCAGTCTCTCAAGGTGTTGCAGCCAACACAAGGTCAAAGAGGAGAAATTTGGGTGAAGAACAGCCATTAGCCCCAGCCAATCCACAACCTTCCACGGCTCCACAAATGATTGGCAAGCAAAGTCCAGTTTCAAGTGCACAAGGACAGCCAAGAACAGCCCCTAGGCCAACTCAAACGCCAGCTGTTGCTGCCCACGTACAAGGAATAAGTGTACAAACCAAGGGACAACAAAAGGATACTTCATCCCCGTTCAGTATCGTTGAACAGATGAAGAAGACTAACGTCAATATATCAATGTGGGAATCCCTATCCATCCCAAGACAAAGAGATCTGCTGCAAGCTACCATGAAGGATTGGACAACTTCGAATCAGCAGGTTCAGATGCAAGACAAAGTGCTTACAAATGCTGCCCAGCCTGAAGGAAGCCATGGAGGGCAACAAGGTAAAATGTGAAGCCCCTCCTTTCTATGTTTCATTAATCATTGGGGATAAACTAGTACATAATTACATGATTGATTCCGAGGCAAGTAGCTCAGTGATGCCCAAGCAAATAGCTGATCAGCTAGGTCTCTAATATGAAGTAATATCTAAAGGGGTAGTGCAATTGGATGGGACAGCAATAAGAAACAGTTGGAGTGATTAAAAACTTGAGTCTTACCTTGCATGCATGTCCAAATGTTGTTGTCTTACAAGATATATCAATCATAGACCTTCCACCACTCTTTGCCCTTTGCTTGTCAAGGGACTTCACAGCCAAGATTGGGGGGTATTTGTCTGCTGATTGGTCTCACATGCTATTTAGAACAAGGTATGGAACTAAGGCTACAATTAGGTCTGAACCTATTGCAAACTTCCATATTGAGCCTTACACTCCAAGTCGATTAATGCCAATTGCTCCAAGATTTGATCAAGAAGATCACCCTAGTATTGATGAGGCTGACACCAAGGTTGGAAGTATCCCAGACCTAACTCTTGATGAATGGGCAAACAAGATACATGCTTTTGATCCCTATCAAGAAGTAGAAGAATCTGAGCTGGGAGTCTATTGTATACACGAAGAAAATCAACCTATTCCTAGCGTCACTAAGCCAAGTCATAAAGACAAGAATGAAGTGTGGCAATTATTCTTTGATGGGTCAAGGAGTAGACAAGGTGCAGGAGGAGGAGCTATGCTCATTTCACCACAAGGTATAAAGTATTACTCAGCCTTCCGTTTTTCAGTTTTCTTGCTCAAACAACACAGCTGAGTATGAAGCCTTAATTCATGGACTGCACTGGGCAATGAAGAAAGGCATCAGGAATTTACAAGTGTTCGGGGATAGCGAGCTAATCGTCAACCAAGTTAGGGGACAACATGCTACAAAGAACGACTTGCTGAGGAGCTACAAGAATAGGGTATGGGACCTCATTGAGGATTTCGAAGCTTTCAACATTGTGTCCATACCCAGGAAGAAAAATGAAGCCGCGGATAGGCCGCAAAGATTGGAGCAACGTTTGATGTGGTTGAAAACATCAAAAGAAAAACACACCACATATCCATGTGATTGTGAGGCCAGTAGTTCAGAGATAATAACACGGTGGCGGCAGTGTTTGAAAATGATCAAGCAGATCATCAATTTCTTACAAGAAGAGACTAAATTCTCAGCTAGAATCATGACAGACTGAGCAAGCAAGATGGGGATCAAGTAGTGCAACTGCATGACGAACAAGCTTCCCAAGGGTTTGGTAACGTTGGAGTCTATCTTCAACCCTAACGACCAGTTCCATAAAGAAAAGGCTAACATACAAAGTCAAGAGGGAAGATTCGAGTCAATTCCGGTTGGGGAAGGTAAAACACTTCAAATTGGTAAAGTGGCCACCGAAAGGGGAGAAATTAGATTTCATACGCCTTTGTCAAGAATTTCCAGATGTCCTCGCTTGGAGCTATGAAGACTTGAGAGGATTCAATCCAAATTTGGCACAACATACCATAGAATTGGATCCAGATGCTAAGCCCATCAGTAAGTAGAGACCGTTAACCCTCACATGAACCATTAATGAAGAAAGAGCTAAATAAGCTAATAGAGGCAAGCATTATATTCCCGATCAAGCACTCAAGCTGGGTTGCTAACTTGGTTCCGATTCGAGGAAGAAAAGCGGAGAAATCAGGTTGTGTGTGGACTTCCGAGACCTCAATAGAGCATCTCTCAAAGATCATTACCCACTTCCTTCAATGGAACAAATATTGCAAGTAGTATCTGGTTTAGAGAGATTCTCTCTCCTAGATGGCTACTCAGGGTATAACCAGGTGATGGTGAAAGAAGAAGACCAATTCAAGACGGCCTTCACAACTAAATGGGGCACATATGCTTACAAGAAGATGCCATTTGGGCTATCCAACGCTGGTGCTACCTTTCAAAGGGCAATGGACATGGCATTCAAAGGCTTGATCAACAAGATAGTGCTGATATATCTAGATGATATCACTGTCTTCTCAAAGAATGCAACAGACCATCTCTTTCACCTCAGGCAAGTGTTTCAGAGGTGTAGAAAGTTCGGAGTATCTTTGAACCCCAAGAAGTGCATCTTTCTTGCACATGAAGGAAAGCTCCTTGGCCATGTTGTCTCGAAAGAGGGACTGGCAATTGATCCAGAGAGGGTTGAAGCCATAAGAGCACTACCATTGCCAAGTCACAAGAAGGCTCTTCAAAGTTTCTTGGGAAGGATCAATTTTGTCCATGAGTTTATCCCAGATTTTCAGAGCCCTTGTCAAGCCCATCACCAAAATGTTAAAGAAGAGCATGGCTTTTAAGTGGATAGCGAGAAGGCAAGGATAGTTTTGAAGCAATCAAAGAAGCTATCTCTCAGGCACCAACTCTCATCAACCCAGACTTCTCCAAGGATTTCATCCTCTATGCGTTTGGAGGTGATGACACTATTTCTGCCATTCTAGTACAGAAGAACAAAGATAATGATGAGCATCCGGTTTGCCTTCTTCAGCCAGAGCCTAGATGACTGTGAGGTAAGGTACTCTTTTATTGAGAAGCATGTGCTTGCAGTAATCAGAAGCTTGAAGAAATTCAAGCATTTAATCTCGAACAACAAGGTCCAGTTGCTGGTCTCACATGCTGGAGTTAAGGACTTCCTCCTCAACAAGGATTTGAATGAGAAAAGGGCAGGTTGGATCACCCGTGTCATGGAATATGACATTGATATCAAGATCACCAAGCTAGTAAGAGGGAAAGGACTGTGTGAGCAGCTGGTTTTAGGGAAGCAAAAGGAAGTATGCAACGAAGAAGAGGCTGTTTTGACAGTCCAGGACAGCCATGAGCCAAGCGGCAATCATGAAGAAGACAATGCTTCCCCCATTCCTTGCTGGACCCAAGGTATTATGCACTTCCTAGGTACAGGCCAGTGCCCCCCAGAGATGAACAAGACCCAAAGGAGACACTTCAGATTACAGGCTGTCCCGTATGCCATTGTTGATGGAGTTTTGTTCAAGAAAGATGTAAATGGAGTGCTGCTGAGATGCATTAGCACAGGTCAGATTCAAAGGGTATTGGAAGAATTTCATGGTGGACCAGCTGGTGGCCATTTTGCACCAAGAGTGATAGCTCTAAAAATTATGAAGGCTGGTTATTATTGGCCTAAAATCTTCAGTGATTGCTACGCATGGATCAAGAGGTGTAAGAATTGTGCATTCTTCACAGGAAAAGAGAAGTTTGCTGCCCTTCCATTGCATCCAATCTCAGTTGACCAGCCATTCATGCAATGGGGTTTGGACTTCATTGGAGTCATTAATCCCAATTCAAGCCAAGGGCATAAATGGATTTTGATGACCACGAGACTACTTCATCAAATTGATGAAGCAAGTAGCACTCAAAGAGGCAAATGAGTCTAGCATCTTAGACTTTTATGAGGGAATAACAACCAGATTTGGTGTACCTGCCACAATAATCTCTGATAATGCATTGGCATTCATTGGATCTAAGGTGACTGAGTGGGCTGTCAAGAACGGTATTTACCTAAGCACTTCATCAAACTATTACCCTCAGGGTAATGGCTAGGCCGAGTCTACAAACAAGAACTTGTTGAGGATCATTAGGAGAACTCTTGATGAGAATCAGAGGTCTTGGCATACCAAGTTGAAATCAGCCTTATGGGCTGACAGGATCACTCCCAAAAGATCCACAGGTAACTCTCCATTCAGGCTTTTCTATGGAAGAGAGGTAATCTTGCCCATGTCACTTGAGTTGCCAACATTGGAACTCATGAAGCAGCTAGAGTTACTTGAATTTGAGCCCATGGAGGTGAGGTATGCAGAGTTGATGGAGCTGCAGGAGATCAGAAATCAGGCATCCCAAGCAATGGAAAAGGATCAAGCTTTGATCAAGAAGACCTTTGATAGGAAGGCCAAAGATAGATCTTTTCAAGTTGGAGATCTAGTGTTGAAATGGGATGTGGACAGGGAAAACCGGAAGGCATTCAAAATTTGATGCCATTTGGAGTGGCCCATACATGGTCACGAAGTGCAAGAGCAAGCAATGCTTTCCAATTGGCCTCATTGGACGGTGAAGAACTGCAGATTCCAGTAAATGGAATCTATCTCAAACATTGCTACTGAAAATAAAAGGTTCACCCTTGTAAATATTAGCCTAGATTTCAATTCCTCTAAGTGCGTATGCACATTGTCTTGTTGTAGTTAGGTTTCAGTTTCCCTAAGTGCTTTGGCAAGCGCAGGTTTTGTTGCTCCTAGATTGAGTTTTTACAGTTCAGCGTGCTCTCGTAGAGGGAGTTGTAGCATCAGGCTCATTTCAGGTTATTGCTTATGACTCCATGCCCAATGGATTGCTAAAAGGCCACTGATCTTCTACCTAGCAGGCAGGTGACCCCGAAAAGTCACCAAATTGTTATCCAAATTTCACCCCCCAGAGTTAATTTGATAACATGCATCAGAGTTTTTAGTTCCAAGCAAGTAGATTGATTCAGGAGAAAATCATAAAATTGGCTAAGTCCTGCTCAAGGCCACCTTTGGGACAGTTGGAACAATTATACGGAAGGCACGAGATCAGCCAAAAAGCCTCCAAGCGCCCAAACAGAAAAGGGACATCTAGGACAAATGGACGCGAAATGCCCGAATCGGCCAAAAGAAAGAAAATTTGTCCAAGTCCTTTACCGGGAGCAAGCGGGACAAGAGTGCGCAAGGACGCGAACCGGCCGAATCGGGTGAACCGGAAGAATTTGTCCCAGACAGCACTGGGACATTTGGGACAAATGGACGTGAAGGATGCGAACCGGCTGGATCGGCCGAAACAAGAAACTTCAGCACAAGGACAAGTGGGACAAAGGGCGTGCGGACGCGGATAGCCGAAGGAGCCGAAAGCCAATCAGATCACGCCACATGTCACCGGCAGAAAAGGGACGAGGAAGCCCATTTCGAGGTGGATTGGAGGATTCTATCCCATGAAGCACTGGGACATCCAGGATAAAAGGACGTGGTGGACGAAAATCCTGGTAGGCCCATGGACAAATCACAGCATGACACGTGTCGCCAAGGAAAAAGGTCCAAAAGGTCAAAGGGGCGAGTTTTCGAGCACTGATTTGAACCAATGAAATAGTGCCACGTGTCCAAGTTTAAGGGGCCCACAAGAAAAGCCCGTGAAAAGGTGGAGAGAGAAAATTTCTCAGCGAACCAGAGCCTGCCACGTGTTGTCCAAATGGCAGAGCGCGGGAAAAGAAATTTAAAAATCCGTGTTCGCCTGTTTTGTGCCCTAAATCTTCAGATCATCATATCTTTCGATCCAGAGCTCGGATTTGCACGTTCTTTATATCAACGGAAAGCTGTTGAAACCCTCTACATGATTCTGGGATCAATCTCACATTTTGGTGCAGTTTGGAGGGAGAAAATTAAGAAAACATCTCTCGACGCGCGTGGTGATAGACAGAAGTAATGCTTCAACTACCAACTTTAATGCAGCAGACGACCGCCGCTCTGTTAGGACCCACCGTTTTGCCAGAATCCGCCACTTCTACCATAATGAGATGATTTTAAATGCTACCAAGAAGTGGTTGGGGTAGATTCTGGATTTCCTCTCTCTCCCCTCTCATTTCTTCATATATATTGTAAAGAGGAGTTTTTTTAACGGGTCAGACATTCTTGTTTTGCATCCTCCCTTCTTCCCTCACTTGCAAGAGAAATTGTGGAGCTTTCAAACCTCCCATATGGGTTGTAATGCCAGTCTTTTTGCCTCTTGGCCACTGCAATGTACTGTATCGACTCTTGAGCAATAATATATGTGTTGTGATTGACTCTAGACCCTCTCATGTATTCATTGTTGTCATTTTGATCTCTTATTTGTAGTTTGGTTACCTGTGCATGGTGTTTGTATTGCATCTATGTGGTCTGTGTTAAATTTGCAAAATGAGTGTCTAACATTCCTCGGTGCATCACCTTTGTAGTTTAGGTTTTATTCTATGCATTTTCTTACCCCTGTCTCCTTGCAAGTTAGATTAGGTTTTGGCAAACCCTCTCTGCATTTTTGTGTGCATCTCGAACAGAGGAATAGAACCAGCCTTTCTCGGAGAATCTTTTCTCATCTTTACAAGTCCCACGCTTGGAGAAAGGATTCCATGTTGTGCAATCACACTGGATGCCTGAACATCAACCTAGAAGCATGATTTGCATCCAGGGGTCCTATGAGTCTGCAACAACAGTACATGGAACACACTTGACCGTATAGTATGGAAATAATGTTGTACAGAGTGAATCAGTGTTTTTTTGAGGCACCACTAGAATTACTTGAGTTCACGACAAGATTAAACTTGTATGTGGCACCTCTTGGATCCTATGATGTTTTCATAGGTATAAATTAGTTAATTCAACATAATGCAACCTTGGATTGCTTAGGGAAAAGTGTAACCTATTGTAATGATCAGCAGAAAATAGCAAGTGTTCAGGGTGTTAAAAGAAAGTTTGTCACTAGGAAAATTTCTGCCATGCAGCTAAAAAAGGCAAAGCGGAAAGGCTGCCATGTATATGCTAAAAAAATAAAAATTTCAGGACAGGAAATTGAGCCTGAAATTGAAACATTTCCCATCCTAAGGGAATTTAGAGATGTGTTTCCAAATAAGTTTCCTGGAATTCCAGCTAAGCATGAATTTGACTCCACAATAGAGGTCAAATCAGCAACAAAACCAATCTCTAAGGCACCATACAAAATGACAACAACTGAATTAGTTGAGTTGAAAGCTCAATTACATGAATTTTTGTCCTTGGGTCTAATTAGACCAAGTATATCACCATGGGGTGCACCGGTTATCTTCGTGAAAAGAAGGATGGGACCCTTAGATTTTTTATTGATTATCGAATGCTCAACAAGGTAATAGTGAAGAATCGGTACCCACTGCCCCGAATTTATGATCGATTTGATCAAATGGAGGGCATAAAAGTGTTTTCCAAGATTGATCTTAGATCCGTTTATCATCAACTGTGAATTAAGGATGAAGATATCCATAAAACCACTTTTAGAACAAGGTATCTGCATTATGAGTTTATAGTTTTTCTCTTTGTTATAACAAATGCACATGTTGCTTTCATGAACTTGATGAACAACGTGTTTAGGGAATACTTAGACTAATTTTTACTTATCTTTCTTGATGATATATTAATATAGTCCAAGAATGAGGAAGAACATGATGAACATTTAAGGATTGTGCTAGGAATTCTTAGAAAACATAAATTATATGGAAAATTATCTAAGTGTGTTTTCTATCAATACGAAGTACAATACTTAGGCCACTTATTAAGTAAAGAAGGAATCTTGGTGGACCTTTCAAGATCAGTGCCATCATGGAATGGCCAGCACCAAAGGATGTGCATGAAGTGAGAAGTTTTATGGGTCTAGCAGGCTACTATTGAAAGTTTGTAAAGGACTTCTCTAGGTTAGCAAGACCTATCACTTCTTTGCAAAAGAAGGGTAAGATATTTTTTTGGGACAATAATTGTGAAGAATACTTTAATGATTTAAAAGGTAGACTCACAAGTGCTCTCGGTGTTAAAGATTCTAGATCCAAACAGAACTTCTTAGTGGTAACCGATGCTTCAGGGGAAGGTTTGGGCAGAGTACTACTACAAGATGGGCATGTGGTAGCTTTTAAAAGTAGGAAGTTGAGGGTGCATGAAGTAAATTATGCACCACATGATCTTGAGCTTGTTGTGATTGTTCATGCGTTGCAGGTATGGAGGCACTATTTGCTAGGAAAACCTTTTGAACTCAAAATAGATCATCTTGGGCTCAAGTACATTTTTACGCAGCCAAATCTAAATGCAAGGTAGCGAAGATGGCTGGAGTTCCTAGAAAATTATGACTTTGATATAAATTACATTAAGGGAAAAGAGAATAGGGTGGCTGATGCCTTAAGTTGCAGAAAGCATATTGTTGCTATAATTACATTAAGAACCCAGTTCAAAGATGAAGTTAAAAATGAGTTAACCAATGACCCCTACTACAATCATGTTAAAACAGCTCTAGAAAAAGATCCAAGGGACAAAAGGTATGATGGTTTCAAGGTGGAAACAGATGGGATTCGTGTTATAACAGCAGAATATATGTACCAGAAGGTAAAGAACTCAGAAATAAAGTCATGAGATAATTTCATGATGCTCCCTATTCGGGACATCCAGGAGTAACAAAGATGATGGCAGACATCAAAAAGCAATACTTCTAGAAAAAGATGAAAAATGATGTGATTCTTTACGTCTCACAATGCCTGGAATGTCAACAAGTAAAGGTTGAACATTTACATCCAACAGGACTATTATATCCTCACAACATGCCAAAATATAAGTGGCAAGTTATAAGTATGGATTTTATCCAAGGTCTACCTATGTCCCAAAATAAACATGATGTTATACTTGTAGTTGTAGACAAGTTAACTAAAGTGGCACATTTTATAGCTAGGTAATTTAATGGATAATTCACCCATACTGGCAAAAAGGTTTGTACAAGAAGTTTTCCGATTACATGGAGTTCCAGAAGTAATAATTTCAGACAAGGACTCAAGGATAACTTCCAGATTTTGGTAGACTTTATACGTTACCTTAGGGACAAAACTAAACATAAGTTCTGCCTACCATCTAGAAATTGATGGTCAAACCGAAAGAGTAAATCAAGTGTTAGAAAATTTACTAAGAATTTATTACATGGATCAGCACTACAAATGGGAAGAGTATCTTCCCTTGGTTGAATTTGCCTATAATAACACTTACCATTCTTCCATTCAGATGGCTCCTTTTGAGGCCTTATATGGTCGTAGGTGTAGAACACCTATAAGTTGGGATAATCCTGAAGATAGGGTACTGATTGGACTAGAAATGCTTTTGGAAATGGAAAAATAGGTTAAATTAATCCAAGAAAGATTGAAAGAAGCAACAAATAGGTAGAAAAGTTATGCAGATTTAAAAATAATTGATATAAAGTTTAACATGGGAGATAAAGTTTTTCTTAGGGTCAAACCTAAAAAGAGTTCCATTTCATTTGGAAAGTCAGCCAAACTATCTCCTAGGTTTGTAGGACCATTTGAAGTCCTAGAGGTCATTGGACCAGTAGCCTACAAGCTAGCACTACCTCCCACTCTATCCAAGCTACACAATGTATTTCATGTATCCTTGCTTAAGAAATATGTACCTGATTTAACACATGTACTTAATTGGGATTCATTGCAGGTTCTGGATCCAGGGGTAATCGCGGTTGATCCTATAAGGATACTAGAAACCTAGAAGTTACACTTGAGAAACCGTGAGGTTTCACAATGTAGGGTCCAGTGGGACCAATATTCTGAAGAAAGTGCCACTTGGGAGAATCTGGAAGATATCCAGACTACTTTTCCGCATCTGTTTGACTGATTTTTATGAACATGTTTTGTTAAAGTACTAAATTTAGTTTTTCTGTAAAAGTGGTAGATAAGAAAATTTTGTAGATAAGCCTACAACTGAATATTGGGACTAAGATACTTTTTGATTAATAGTTATTGTTGAATATTTTGTTAATGAACCCAGAAAATTTGTCGTTTAGGCAGTAATGTATTATGTCTACAAATTATATGACTGATTTTCTATATGTACAAGGGTTGTTGTGACCTTTATGATTCAACTGAAATAATATTGCTACAAATTCTAAGCTGATTTGAAATATATTTATGCAACAAATGAATAATGGGTTAGTTTATCTATTTATCCTAAAATCATCAAGATGATGATTATTCTAAGGGGTGGAGTATGTAACATCCCAAAAATTCTTGTAATTTAAATTAACTTCAGGTTAAGTCTAAACAGGATTAGACGAGATCATCATTGGGTGTAAAATTCATTTGGTTCATCGTATCATGACCCACAGCTTCTTCTGCAGGCATGACGTTGTGGAACGAATAACCCCGCACCCACCTTAATGATCCTTCCTAAAACATGATTAGACCTTAATCATAGGTAAAACGGTTCATAAATGATAGTGAATCTTTCGATTATTTGTATTCCGGTTACTTTATTTTAATCGGTTTGGTCGTCTTTTGTTTTGTTCGACTTTTGCATGACCGCGATGATAATTGTCTCTATTTTATTTGACAATGTTATATCAAGCCAACTTTATGAGAATATTCGAATTATTATTTACGGACTTGGTGATTTTCGTATTGGAATGTTTTATATAAACCTGGAAATTCAACTAATTTTTATGGTAATATATTGTTGGAAATATGTGGACTTGTATTATGAAGGTTAATTTTAACTTAACCATTAAGCTAGGTAACAACTAAAGTAAAAAAATGTATGAAATATTAATTAGTATATATATATATATATTAGAGGGATTTGGCATGTAAGCCAAAAGTTTTATTTAGTTATTGAAATTTATGGGTTTCATAAAGTGAAACACCTTCACATGGCACAAGTGTGTCAAGATGCACTAAAACACGTACCAACATTGGGAAGCCCAAAAATTCTTCAATATGTTGCCCAACTATAGTTCTTTCATTATATTTTTTTGTTATTTTTCCTTTGTCTATTTTCATTCTCCCCTTCTGGAATACATGTGTGAGTTTTGGAGGAAAGAAGGATTCAACTTGTTGGAGCAGAAGAGTAGAAGGTTTCCGATTCTGGGTTTACTTCAGGCATGAATATCTTCTCCTTTCTAATGCATTATTTGTAAAAAATGAGGAAATACACATTTTGTTTTTAATGGCAATCAAGGAAATTGTCGACAGCTTTTGATTTAATTATTTGTAGATGAAGTATGAAAAGGAAATTGATGGATTTTATATTCTTTTTAGTTTTCTTTGTGTGGTTTTAACCTAACCCAAAAAAATACGCAGATGGCGTTTTGGGTTTTGATCAGCCAAAATAAAGTAAAAGAAAGGTTAACAATTCCTTCTCTGCATTATAATAAACTATACCCAAAAGGAAAAGAGTTCGGTTTTTCCTGTACAATAAGAAGGAAAACGTTTTGTGAATTTGTGTGTTTAAAATCAATTTGTGCTTGTGGGTTTTCATTTTGTTAAATTGAAATTTGGTTGTATGTTTTCTGTAAACAAATCGATTTGGGTATATAAATCGATTTGCATAAAGGAATCGATTTGGGTAACCCAATCAATATGGGTATGCAACCAATTAGGGGTTTTGTATTTTTCTTCTTGGTTGTTATATGCATGTTTGATTTTTAATTTATTGAGATATTTTGAATGATAATTTGTGGGTGTCAAAGCTCTTGCATGGGGCTGCATTTTTCAAAAATTATTATTATGGACCACTAAATTGGTTCATGTATAAATGAGGGTGTCTTGTTATGTGTGAATAATTACAAAAAAATGGCATTTAGCCTGTAACTTCTAGCCTAGCAATATGACTTGGATTCTTGTAAGACTGTGAAAAATAAATTACTTGTCTTGGTAAGGGCATGAAAGCCAGGACAACTTGACCGAGATGCACCAAGGAGTAATTGGAGGCATGATTGGGTTTAAAATAATGATATCTTATGAAAGAAATTATTAGTTGTTCTTTTACTAAAAAGAGTATGTTTAAATGATGTAACCATGGTGCTACTATATTGTTGGTTGGGTTGTTTGTTTACCAGATAGAACATGTTAAAGTGATGTAAATATGGTGATATTTGTGCTAATTTGTAGAGCTTCTCATTGATTTGAAAAAAATACTCTTCTTAATCATATTGTTTTTACGAAGTTATGTAGAAATTTTAAATGTCAAATTCTTATTGATTGAAGTTGGAATACGAATGTATTGACCTTTTTATTAGAGGGAAACATGATCGCTGAAATAGAAATTGGTTGTTCTATTTGTGTGCATCCATAGATGTGTCTTTATAGAAACCAGTAGTAATTAATTTTCAGTTGTATTACCATGTGCTTGTTGATAAAACAGCATGTATACCCTTTCATATTTTATTAATTAAGTGCATCATAAAATGGAGTTGATATTCATGCCAGTTCATTTTGAATGACATCGTACCACTACTACTCTAGTCTTGCAGACCATTAGTGCGTTAGTTACATTCGGATGTGCGAAACTCATGTCTTGTGAAGTTTTATCGTAGCATGGATCTAAATGAGATACTTGGATTTCAATTGGTGAAAGGATGATATCCTTGAATTTTTGGCTGAATTATTGGGATCTTGGACCCATTATAAATATTCAAACCTCACTATGTGAGAATTATTATACCGGCTATATATTTAACCTTAACAACATATGTAATATATGATTTTAATAAAGAGATGATTACTTTGTGTGTAATAATATCTCAATATGAGTAAATGATGAATACTTGAGTTGTGAAATCTTACTTTTCACAAATTGTTGAATACATTTATTTGATAGTTATCAATGTATGAAGCTGATAATTGGGTAATTATCAGTAATAATCAATTGTCTTTGATTTCTAAATTAAATAAGCTATTTAGTGGCGTAGCTAATCGAAGGAACAATTAAATATACATGTTTTAATTTATATTTAATTCAGCCTTTCGGTAAACTTGGTATTAATATGATAAGATTGTAAATCCTTTTGTATAGGGAATGGAAGAGTATCGTTGTAAAAAGGTAATTTAAGGTTAAAGAATCAAACATCAGGAAAAAAAGAGACTAAATGGGATGGTAAATAGATGAAAAGATCCATTAGGCATATTAAGGGATAAGTACATGCGGAATGTTGATATAGTTACATTTCAGCATAACGAATGTACTTATCTCATAAAGATCCTAGTTGGCCTTTGACATCTATCTCAATATAAACTCTTGTAAGATAGGTTTAATTGGAAATAAAATAAAAACAAAACTATAAAGATCTAGATAACTATGAAAGGGATAGTTGTGAGGTGGCAGAAGACTTAAAACTCATAAGGCTAGTGTGTTGTCTTGATTTTAGCTGTAACCTACCTGGCGGATAACTTTGGCTAAAGTAATGCATTGATGGGTGTACATTGTCTGATCACCTAGTCCTCCAATTAAATAAAAAAAAATTCCTGTAACATGATCATGGGAAGTTGAAATACTGAACATGAGGTAGCCAATGGTTGGATACCGAGTACAAAGTCGAGAAAATAGCTTCGTGGTAGACCCAAGGACTTTTGCATAGTTCTCATGACCTTTAAAAGGTTGAGCCGAAATTTAGTAAGCATTGTCACTCAAAGTAGTGACAAAGGGAGATCGTGGAGATCTAGATACACCCTTCTCAGCTGCACATGGCTTACATGGATGTTATTGAATAGATCAAAAGAGAAAAATTGACTAATGAATTTTATTAAATAGATTTGTACAATTGCAATTGTGTAATTTGTTATTATGTTTATGCGTTAAAAAAATCCTCATTTTTTAACTCTTGTAATTTTGAGCGTTACAATAGATTTGGCATGTAGAGGGAATGAGCCACCATTTTTCTCCTTAGCATATTAGAACACATGTGGTTTATCCAAGAAACCATGTGGAATGGAGCACATGTGGAAACCTGGAAAGAATGGTAGATTCACAATGATGAGGTTTATCTAGGAAACCACATGGAATGGAACGCATGTGGAAACTGGAAAAAATGATGGTGGATTCACAATGATGAGCTTTATCCAGAAACCACATGGAAAGATTGCCAAATCGTCATACTTTGGAATGCATGTGGAAACTAGAAATAATGGTGGTGGATTTGGAAAGAATGGTGGTGGATTCCAATCCCTTAAAGACATGCCACGACTTCCCAAGCTTGCAAGGACAACCGCCCAAACCTACTAAGACTCAAACATCTACCCAACCCTACAGAGATGCCCACCCAACCCTACGAGAGATAGTCGTCTAACCATATAAATCATCACATGTCCTGGTCCAACCATATTAGGTTGGATGGCCAACTAACACCCTATGAAAATACCTTGGACATGTAAAAAAATTCACCTTTGTTGTGAAACATTTTTTCCGAAGATTAACCATCATTTTGAAAGTTTGTTTCTAATATTCGTCATCCATTCTATAATAATTTTTAGAGGTAGGTCTTAAAATGAACCTTACAAAACCATCATCAAAGATCTCCTTAAATTATTCAATCATTATGAGATCCAAACCACCCTCTCTTATTTAACAAATTTTCGGATACCATGGGCTCCCTTACATTGCTTATACCTATATCGCCAAAAATTCTAAACTCTTTGTCGTTGTACACAAACTTGATCAACAATCTTACACTAACATTGAATTCCCAACTATCAATCATATATAAGATAGCCAATCTAACACTTGGTACACTTTGACATACAACTATCTTTCCACAAGAAAAATACCCTCCAATCAATCCATAAATGGTAGAATATCTTTGCAATAACATGCATCCTACTACGTCATGCTAGAGGGTATCCTTTATAAAATTAGGTTTGATGATCTTCTCCTTCACTGTCTCAAGTCTCTAGAATCTTGTCTAGGTATCCAATAATTCCATGACAACATATGTGGTGAATACTTCAACAGTTTAGTTGTTAAATGGATCCTATGGATGGGCTACTACTGGCCTAAGCTTAACCAAAGCTGTTGTGACTATGTCAAGAAGTGCATCAAATGTCAACAACACTCCAATCTTACACACATCCCTAGTCATGCTCTTTGACCAGCTCAAGATCTTTGGCCTTTTTCATAATGGGTACTTGACCTCATTGGCCTTATCAACCCTCATTCATCACAACAACATAATTCCATCATCACAACAACTAAATATTTTATAAAATGGGTAGAAGCAATCCCCTTATCTCCACTAAATCGATAAAATCATCGACTTCATCCATCATCACATTATCTGTCACTTTAGTATACCTCATAAAATCATCACAAATAATGGAAAATCATTCAAAAATATAAAAAAATCAAAAACTTTGTGACACCTACAACATCAAACTCATATTTTCCACATCTTGTTATCCACAAGCAAATGGTCAATCTGAAGCATCCAATAAAACCATCAATAAAATCCTTACCAAAAATTTTGATCAGGTTGGTTAAGATTGACATCTTTAAATCATATTTTTATTATGGGCATATCATATATTTTGAATCCCTACAAGTGCTACGCCCTTCTCCTTAGTACACAACGCTGAAGTTGTTCTTCCTCTCAAAGATCAAATTCTATCTCTCTACATCTCTCTTTGAGACCTCATCTCTGATGAGGATTATTGTCAAATATGTCTATCAAAACTAGAATTGTTAGACAAATGTCATCTAACTACCCTTGAACATATCAAAAATTATCAAGAACGAAGAAAAATAACATATAACAAACATCTCAAATAACGTGACTTCAACATTGGTGATCTTGTTCTCAAAGAAAATTAAAGCATGTCACTAACATGGAAAAGAATAAATGTGGGAAGTTTGATCCAAACTATCTTGGACCATATATTATCACTCATAAATATGGGTTTGGAGCTTATCATTTAGCCTCCCTTGATGGTAAACCTAAAAAGAAACCTCTTAATGCCTTGCACTTGTGGTCATTTTATTGTTAACATATCGACTCATAAGACCTTAGTCAAACTAAGATCTCCCTCCATCAGCCCACACATTATCTCACTCTTGTAATGATTTGGAATTATGTGGTCTTCTGATAGCATACCACTTATGACCTTAAATATGGGCACCATGGCTTTGTTCATAGCATATTCCACACAAACAAGTTCCCCTACTTGCAATTAGGGAACCCTGCAATCATTACTAGCACACTATCTCCACCTACACTAGTAATGACACACTAGAGATATGTGTGTATCTTGTACATTTATTTATCCCCTTATAAAATATTACCCATGCTCTCCCTTAGCTTAAAAAATCAAAATGTCTATGGGATGGACATGATCAAAATATAGACCAATCCCTCAAAGGACGGCTATCAAAAGAAAAATTACAATCACATAAATTTTTAGACCGTTCCTTGAAGGACGGAAACCATAAAATCAAAAGTCAATAAAATTATAGACCACTCCCTCAAAGGATGGCTACCTAATCAATTATAATGACAAAAAGAACTTCCCGCATTGATCAATCCTCATATCAAAAAGGGCTTCCAAAGATCAATCAAACCTCATATAAAAATAAAAAAAAAGCAACCATCCAAATAAATCTTCCTACATCGATCGACTTTCCCAAAAAATATAAGATTTCTACATCAATCAGCTTGTGTAATATATAATATAGCTAGGAAAACCCGGGAACCATCGGGAAGGACTTGTTTCCCTATGTTCACTACATAAAAACCTTTCCCATGTTGGAAAAGGGTAAATACAACTATCTCACATCCATATATGATCCTAGTGACTAACCATTATGAGTCATATATTAACATTAATTACAAGACCGCATGTGTAGTATCACGGATATAATAGTTTTACCATCACATGTTATATATAGGATAAGAATGGTAAGGAAATAAACATCCCACATCATATTCTTATCCATCATATAATGCATTAATCATACAACAAGATCATCATTTATCACAACCATATCTAAAATCATAAAAATCACATTATAACATATACATTTCAAATATTTCCATAACACATCACATCAAAATCATAAACAAAACTCAAACATAACACAGAAAGTTGAAATCACACACACACACACAACACACACACACACACACACACACACACACACACACACACACACACACACACACACACACACACACACACACACACACACACACACATCAAAATTGTATACATCATCAAGGTCTTAAAATAACCGCATACATCAAAATGTATATACATCATCAAAGGGCTTCAAGAGCCTCATACATCAAAAGTATCATACATCAAAATCTCTCAAAATGGGCCTACAAAACTATGTAGTGAATTGTAATATCATCAAGGGAACATTCCCTTTAGCACTACTCCCTGGTTGCCATTACAATCTCTATATGGTCCCTCGCCTAGACCCCTTGGTGGCTGACCTACCCTCACGATGCTCCTTGATGGAACATGTCACTATTGAGCCATATACTCATTGTATCTAGGCTCATCATGAAGCCTTCATATAACAATGCTTACACCTTTGGTAGGTGGCCTCATCGGCCACCTTTGGCATGCATCCTAGTTTCCTCCATCACTTTAAAAATAGTAGAAATTTGGAATATCATAGTATACCAAATGTGTTTTCTCTCAAAATCAAAATAACACCAAATGACCCCCATAGGCTATTTTATATCATTTTTTTGTCGTCATCCAAATCATCGATGATTCTATCTAATCACCAAAGCAATTAAATAAATTATTGGTGGTCCTTGGTAATTGTCGGTGATTACTCTCCCATTATCCAAAGTATCCTTGTTTAATGTCTAAACCCCACCAAAATTTGATTTTAATCATCATCCCTACATTTTGTATGCTTTGGCCCATTCGGATGTCCTACAACTTTAGACATCCTCGTAAAATTACACATTTTCAAAGTATGTGCTTCCTTTTTGGCCCAAGACCCTCTTAAAATCCATATTCATTCTATTTATATGGATCCTATGTTTATCAATCCACCATGGAATTTGTATCCTCTTGGGAACCTTTTTTTTAATACCTCCTTTAATTCATACGTCTATAGGTCGAGAACCCATTGGTTTCCCTATCACTTAACTTCTTAGTCATGTAAGCCCACCTTTGTGGAAACATATTTCATACCAATCCCATGTTTCTTGACACATTGTGGATATTGTATCTTTCTAGGAATCTTTTTCTTGTCATTCCCTACAATCATACATCTATAGGTCAAGAACCCATTGGTTCCCCTATCACTTGACTTCCTAGTCATGTAAGCCCACCTTTGTGGCAATATATTTCATGCTCGGTCTTAGGGCATCCTAAATTAAAGCACATCTAGTTATATATGCAACCTTACATGATCCTTTTTATCCACCAATCCAATCAAACTGGTGACCATTACATTTTGTTGCAATGACACCCTATTTGAGGAGGGACCACATATTCAACACAAATCCAACCATCTCACTTGTTTTTTTCTAGTAGTTTGTCCATTACAAACCACTTGACAAAAAGGGGAAAATGTAGACACCAATTTTTGGCACCCCTTGGTGACTACCCACACAACTCATATTCATATATCAAACACTATACCTAAGTCTTAAATCTCATTCTACCCCTTAACATCCATTTACTCCCGTAAATAGTCATTTATCCCTCCTAAACCTCCTAAACCACTTAAAGCTATTTTAGCCTAGTAAGGCCAAAACCTCCATAACCTCCCAACCTCCTCAACATACTCCTACTCATCTTAATTTCATCCTTAACCCAAAACTCACCATTTTGGAAGCAGTTTCAACCAATTTCAAGTGAGTTTCCCCACTTTTCCCAAATCGTTGGTGATTCTAACTAATCATCGGTGATTCTATATAAACTCACCAAATTTCTTGGATGAGGATCTTCGGAAATCTACACATTGTATCATCATTTTTTCATTTTAGAAACCCATATGGCATCATTAACAAAATTTCAAAGCACCTCGTGGGAGCCGCAACAAGTCCTCAAAGAGTTCACAAATTTCGTAAGGTCTCTCTACAACATTTATTGTTTACATTCTGCATCAAAGACAAGGTATTATCACTTCTTTACATTTCTCATTTATTTACACATATTTTCAAAAGAAAATCAAATCATTAAATTTGTTCAGGACTAAATCTGCACTTTATTCAAAACTATCCAATCACATAGCAATCACTAGTGATTCCTTGAATCACAAATGACCGCACTAAATTATCAATGATTCCTGATTCTTAGCCCTTCAATCACATATCCCCTATTTTCAATCCATTTTACAATTTGTTTTCTATTAATCTTTGTGTTTCAAAGTGTCTTCTATTTGTAGATGATCATTCCAGGTGAAGCACACCCAACCAATAACATTTACGACCTTCTGATCATCTCTTAACCCTTTACTTGGGATCAATATAACATCATACAAGATTTGAGTGTCGCACCATCATCCCGACACCAAATCCAGATGACATTGAGGATAAACTAGATATCATATGGCAAGAATAAGATGCCTCTAAGTAAGATTTGATTGAGTACTTCGATTATCTTCATCTTGTCGTAGACCTTTCTTGGGTCATCTACTACGTAAAATATTTTTATCCCTATGGAAGATTCATTTATTATCTAAATATCATAATTCTAGTCACATTGTATACTTCATTATCTATCACTTTTTTTGTCTAAAACGAGTTGACACTTGTTAAAGGAATCCCTTTGGTTCCTGGGATTTGCCTTTGCCAAGCAACTTGTCATATTGTTATCTAACATATTTATTGTCAAGTTATATATATATATATATGTGTACATATTTCCTTATTATTTGGAAGAAAGAGTCTCTCGGGCCCATTTATACCCATACATCTTGACATTTTTTGACTCAAGTATCAGTAAACCCTGTTATTTTCTAAGTTTTGGTGATTTATTCCATATAATAAAAGTGAAACAAAATCTACCAAAAACACGTATTTTTTAGTAAGCTACATGGTAGAGACTTACTAAAAATATAAATTGGTCTTCCAGGTTTTCGATTGGAATGAAATCAATTTCAAAAGTTTCCATTTTGCATTTCAAGGCTTTGCTCCAATTTTGAATGATTCCAATTGTCAGGTTTTTGTAGATCTGAGATAATGGGATTTATGGTTGGAAACTTTATAGGGCTGTAAAAATTTTGGATTGCATCAATGGATTCATGTAAATACTCTTCTTAAAGGTTTTTTGATGAGGAAGCTACAGTCAAAATATTCTAGCAATGGGGTTTGCAAGTCATGAGCAAAATTAGATTTTGATATCTAGGGCACGAGAGTGAGTTTTTTTGGTGTTTGAATGTTATGAACCAGCTTTAAATTCACTTTAATGGATGCCAAGGAGTTGATTTTAAGTTTTTAAGTTCATTTTTTGTTTTTATGAGTTGTGAGAGCATGGGTGAGGGATTTATATGGTGGAAGATGAGGAGAGAGAGAATGCACATGGGAAAATGGAGGAGTGAAGGAGTGGGAGTGGAGAATGGAAGATCCATCACACTTGGGAACACTTTTTGGGTGAAATTGCACCTAAAAATGTGCCTTGGGTGCATTGTTAGAGAAAAAATGCACCATGGGGATGGGGATGGGGAAAACATGGCACACACATCCACAAACACAAGCCTTTTTTATGTTTTTAAGTTGACTTCACATGCATACACATAAAATATTTCAACCAATTGGGTAATGGTGCACTTTTGGGGTGAAATTACACCTCATAAGTGTTCCCAAGGTGAAAATGAGGTTTACCTTCACATGCACTTTTTGGATTCATTTTATGTTTTTGAGTTGAAAATTTCCACTAATATGAGTAAGGCACACTTATGAGGTGAAATTTCACTAAGGGTGTAAGGGGACACCAAAAGTGTGCCTAAGCACCCAAGTGTTACATCAGAGCATGATTTATACCTCTAGCTTGCTTCCCAAAAAAAAAAATTTCACCTCGGAATCAAAACTTAATGAATTTTTGTCATACAATATATTAATTTGCATGTAAATAGGCCAAAACATCCAATGAGCCTATTTATAATTTAAAGTGAGTTATTCAACAACTTTTACCTATATATCCACTTTCACCTAGAGCGGTGTGTTGATAAGTTGAGTGACAAGAAGAGTTTTCAAGAAGACGAGACAAAAAAAATCATGATTCATAAAGAGAATTTAAAATACCATCATTTTAGATTTTTTATGCTCTTAAATTTTCATGTGGTGGTCAACACATTTTTGAGCAAGTTCCACCTTGTAGAAGGACTCTTGTGTTACACTGTTTGATGGGTAAGTTTCGTATTTTTATACTCATAGAATTCTTCCTTGATCATTTCACCATGAAGTAGGATATTTCATCTTTCGATACCTAGAATATGATATCCAAAACTTCACAAGGCTCCTGAAACATTTTGAACAAGGTGACTATCTCTTTTGGAACTTGCATTTCCCAAAGTGCCTTGCCCAAAAAGACCTAGTATTGCTTAACTTGTTCCTGAACTCAATTTTATTCACATAATATTCCTAAACTACCTTAGAAAACTTCATTTCTCTCCCATACAACTCCTAAATGATTTTAATCTTCCCTAAACACTTCCATAGGATGTTTACAGTGACAAAAAGACCAAAAATAGCCCTTTCAAAGCCTCCAAGAGGACTGTTCTTTCTTAGATCTCAGTAGCTTCAAGAGCCAAGATAAGTAAAATTCTATGCAAATATAACACACTTAAAAATCATGTTAGTACATTCATATCGACCATAATGAGGGTGAAATAGTTGAAATGTTGGCCAGAGGAAAGGTTTACATTGATTGGGAAAGGGAATTTCAAGTGTGGCTTTGGTTGTCATGTCCAAAATTTTAAATTTTGCATGCTAAATTTTTAGCATGACAACATAACTATAGTAGTCTGACAAGGAAACATAGGAAGAGGGGCCTTGAATGGAATAACCTAAATTGTGACACAGCTTGTTATAGGTGAATAAACTTGGCACATTGATGTAGAATACATGGAATGGCCTTAAGAGCACATGACAAGGGAATGCCTAAACATGTGTCACCTAAGCTTAGAGTGGAGGCCACTAGAAAGGGACCTATGTAGTAACAAAATTGGCGGTGATGTATAGAATAATATGGCCAACATTAGAGCTAGAATCACATGTGAGTTGTTTCTTAGTATAACCAAAAGAATTAAGTAGCTTGAGAGTACATAGATTATGCATGTTATGTGGATCAACCAAAACACTTTGTATGTGGATTTGATTATAGAGGCACATATATACAGAGTATTTGAGACAATAATATCATCCATATTGACATCATCAAAAGTAATAATTATTGTAAAAGGTGGCATGTGGGCAGTAATGCCAATCATTGCATCATATGGGTGGTCATAAGAATGTTGAGGTTGTATCGCATAGTGATTGTTATGCACTTCCAAAGTAGATTTACTAATGTTATGATTAATAAGTGCATCATTGAATTTTTCATATTGGAATTATCATTAGTATGTTGAGTTGATTCAGTGGGATCATCTCATTCAATTGAATTTATATCAATAATATCTTGTATAACATATCAAAGCTTGATACATCAATTAGTGACGTGACTAATACATCTATCATAATTGTCATAAGCATTAGCATCAAAACTCTTCTGCGATGTTTTCTCACATCAACCTCAAGTAGTGAAGGGATATACATGATATTAAAATCAAGTCATTTCTTAAGTATGATGCATGGAGCATAAGGTAAACATGTAAATTTCCTTTATGTAGGTTGTAATTGCAACTTAGTGGGTTGAGTTATGACATTAGCAGTTTCCTTAGTAGCATCCTTATTACTAGTAACCTTGCCTTTGAATGTGGACTTGCTTGGAAATTTGGAATTAGATGTAGTAGAAGAACTGGAAACATAATTAAGCTTATTCATATGTATTAACTCAAGTTCATGATATTTCATTGTATGGTATAAATGGTCAAATGAGGGGGAATTATCAAAGATAACCAAATTTTGTAAGGAAAAAAACAAGCTTTTTGTGAAAAGATCTTGAATTTCACTATCGGCCATAATATTTTTCATTTTAGTAATCATAGTATTGTATCATACAACATCATCACTGATGTTCTCATTAGATACTTGGTGTATTTTAGACATATGAGCATAAGATACTTTGTCACCAATATTGATGGAAAACTATGTAAGAAATTGATTTACCAAAGTGGTGAAATATCACACAAAATGTGTTGGGAGATTAGATAACCATTGCAAAAGAAAATTCTTTAAGGATTATAGGAAAAGCTTTATAAGTAAGATATTATTAAATGCATAGTCAAATCAAGCAACATGGAATGATGGAAGGTGTTTTATGGGGTCACTCTTTCCATCGTTGATAAGAAGCTTAGAGAAGTAAAACTAAGAGGAAAAGAATAAGAGACCACTTCAAGTGTAAGTGGATCATGAAGTAATTGAGTAGAATAAATAATATGAGAAACAATAAATGCACCTTGTTATAATTTTAATATTTGAGTTTGTAAAGTATAAACAAGGGTTTTAAGAGCCAATTTCATAGAAGAAGAAACATGTGACCCGCTATGATTACATGTAGGGATAATAATAGATGTAGGAATGAACATAAAAACATTGTGTGTTAGGATATGAGGTGCCCTCATAGATGTAGGCATTGTAGAGGTGGGAATTGTATATGTTTCCATATTAGATTGTGAAGCAAACTTAAGTATTTCCTAGGAAGCATATAAAATACTATCAATATTGGTGGCGTTTCTTGTAGGAAATATGCAAGATGTTGTCCCTAATACTTGAGAAGTCCATGGGATTAGTTATCAAAGTTATTGTTAGAGCCTTCACCTTGTACATAGTCGGTTATGACAATGAAAATAGTATTAGCAAATATATTAGTAGTAGAATTAGGAGCTAATAGTAAGGACCATAGTGTCAAGTTGTAACGAACTAAGGGGAATAATATCTCATACTAGCAAGAATGAATTATAAGAGCATACAAAAGTGAACCCTAGGTCAACTAGGGTTTTAACAAAAAAATTGTGATTTAAGAGTCGGGTTTACCAAATGTTTACACCGTTTTTATGATTAAAAAAATTAATGTTAAGAGTGTAAAATAATACAAAAGGAATCTAAGATTTATTACATGGGGTTATTCTAATTAATTAACTTCCAACATAAACCATGTAATATCATAATAACACATTAATACTTGTAACTAATTATTACAATATGTTATAAGCTCAAAAACACAAGGGTTAAGGTGTAATTAGCTATACATAATGATACATGCGATATCTAGGTGTACTCACTCGACAAACTGAAAATGATGAACTTTGTAGATGCTTTATTCCCGATATTGTGACTAGAAATTACCCTGGTATGGAATATACAACTCTACCATGATTGGTTATATGGTCATGGACCTATTATATGGTCTTGGACCTACTTGAAAATGGGTTGTGTAACTTGTTATTCCCTTCAATGGTCTAAAAATATGTGTCGATGTCAAACCCTAAGTGTCATACAATCCCAAAATCATATGGAATCAACTAAATCAAACTCAAACCATAACCATGGGTGAAAGACCCTACAAGAAGGTTAGTGTTTGGGTTAAAGTGCAATATGTGCATCACCTACATCGACACTACTCTAAAGAGGCCTCAAACCACACATAGTTCTCCACCTAGCATGTAATATCTATATGAATGTAACTAGTTGGAAACTTGAACCACTTTGACCATGTTTGAGATGATTTTGCTCTTGCTAAGACATTGGATTGGGATCTTTGAGTGCTTGGAAATGAGGGAAGTTGAACTCCTTGACCTAGTTGAGTGCTTTAGAACTACAATAATGAATACCCTAATTAATATGCATCAACTTCAGGAATATTTAGTGAGCTTTGCATGCATTTTGTTATAGTATTTGCAATGAGAGCTCATGAGAGTGCTAGTTTATTCCAAGTTGGTGAATGAGGTGATAAAAACTTGTTTATATGGGGCTTAAAAGTTAATTTTTAATGCAAATGCCTACCTAGGAGGATAAAAATACCTAACAAATATAATGCAATTGAAATTAGAGTTAGAAGATATATTGGTCCAAGACCATATAGGTCGGCTAGGATTGAAAATTACATCTTAACCATATTATACGAGTTTTGATAGGGAGACAATGGGTGAAATATAGAAGTTGAATCATGGTGAGTTGAGGTTAAGTATCAATTGTATGCATTTACATTGAGAATTTGACAACACATCAATGGGTATGAATAATCAAGTTGGAAGAGAGATAAAAATATGTATTAAGATAGGATAGGGATGTGGGTGTTTGTCTTAGCCAAGGATTACAGTCATAACCACTTTGGTATCAAAAAGATAAATTGACATATTTGAGTATCTAGACTTAGCTTAGATGGTCTTTAACTTGGGAAGTACAACTCTATAACGATAACACCCACAATTAACACAACCAAAAACATGCCAAAAGAACAGGGATAATATTTTTCCTTATCAGCAACAATACTTGGGCCCACATAACAGCAATACAATTCATGAACCATAACACAACATGCATCTCCAAGACAAGAAGAAGGTGATTCCAATAAATCAACAGAAAGAAAATGTATAATACAACCAAGCCATCCAATAGCTTTCCACGGGGAAAGTGATGCCACCAATTCTATTTATCCCTCCACTAATGAAGAAAGAGTAGTCTTTGGTTCCTCCAAAATAGTCATGCAACTATGCATGAAAACACCCTTATCCCTTCATACTTATCCCTCCACTAAGGCTCCCCAACCTTTGTTTCTTCCAAAAATAAGCAAACCAATACACCGTAATAACATTTATCCCCCACCGTGGCAATACAATTCCCTAACATACGAGATATATAAATGTAATGGCCCCTTAGGGCACAAATAAGACAAAAATGGAACAACCACAAACCCTTTTACAAAAATATAACAGACTGAAATTTATGAAAACAATCAATTGTTAATGACAAGAATAAGATAATGACTTCGTTTTTATTTTAATCCCTTTATACCAAAAAATGCAGAGTTCTAAAATTTATATTTATTGATCAAAATATCTGTAATCTAGAATACCCAGAAGGCTTAAAACATCCAAGAAGCCTCTAGGAACATAATCATGAAAAAAATTCTGCAATGTTCCAAATTTATCTTATTTATTTTCCAAACCCAAAAACCAAGAAATACCCATTTATGATTACAACAATTTTTTGATGAATGACACCCCAAATGGCATGAAGAGGCCAAATGATGAATATGTAACCAAGAATAGAGGAAATTTTTCCATGGATGATTCCCTAAATGTAACGAAGAATGTGAAAATGTGAAGCACAAGGATCATATGGGATGGTGTGAACATTGATCGAGTTGCACTCCAGCAGTGTGATGAGGTCTCATGGAGAGTGAGCATCAACCATAATGTACATGCAAGGATTCACAAAGGGGGCTCAAAACATCCCATTCATCTACGATATATCTAAAAAGGATAAGGGGTAAAAATAGAGGGTGCTAAGTAACCCCGATGCTCCGCAATCATGACCTCATTTGGGCATCCTTTCGGTGGATGTTCCTCTTCTACACTCTAATAGTTGTACACTTATGGCATTAACTTCAGTTCATTAGCACTTACTATACCTATGTCACAATTTTGCGGACCAAATTTAGAGTTCTTCGTACTACTACCTTCGGTTTCCTTCACGGAGTGGGAAAACTTCAATACACCATAATAGAAGTAACTCCCATATGATGTATATGACACACCTTTGATGCATAAAGAATCTCATGACGACCCTAAATGACACCTAAACCTATGACCTCACCTAGTTGAGATGTCCTACCACATGGAATGGAAAATGACTCACACCAACACCCCCTTCATTATAACTAAGGATGAGGCAGAAATTTGGAAATGAGAAATGGGTCCCAAAGACTAAAGCCCGATGAGGTACCCATGCACGCAAGGATCTCAAGCAATGGAGGAAAACCCGGTGGTAAAAATATCCACCATAAGTGATGATAAAATGCACTCTCTAATCTAATAAATATGCCACAAATGGGTCATAAACCGGGAGACTAATAAGGAACACATGTATAAAAGGGAAATCTCTCATAAATAAGAATAAGAGAAGAGAGGATGGAGATGACGGGAATGTAGAAGGTGTCATAGAAAAATATAGACTCTGACAACTCGGGAAGTATCCTATAAGAGTGTTGATGATGTGGTCCTTTGCCTCTAGATTGAAGAAGATCCACCTTCACCGAACTATGTGTCTACCCTTAGGAAGGACATAAATTGTGTATTGGAAGTCTTCCTACTCTATGAAGGAAGCTAAAGGAAGTAGTATGAAGAAATCTGAATCTGGTCCATGGAAGTTTGACATAGGTCTAGCAAGTGAGTGTTAAGGATCCAAAGGTAATGCCATGAGTGTAGAACTGTCAGAGTGTAGAAGAGGAACATCCACCGAAAGGATGCCCAAGTGATGTGAAGGAAATGAAACAACCCCCACAACAGAAAGAGGATCCACAAGCAAGGGTGGATCAACAAATATCTTCTAAAAAGTGGAAGTGATAAGAGTCCTGAAGGGGCACTCCCAACAAAGGAGATGAAAGACTCCTCTGAAACACCTGTAGAAGGATAAGGAACTTGTACTACATCACAAGTAGACACTATAAAAAGATGACCAAGGTCAGAAATTACTTTCCCCAAGAAACGGGCTCAATAAACAAAATATTGATGTCTAACGGTATGAGTCATGCATGTATGAAGGAAGAGGAGTAAAAAGGTCCCCGCACACTAGAATTGGAAAGGGGGTGGATGTAATGATTGTATGAGGATGAGAATGGGACTGCTCAATGTTTGATGGGAAGGGAGGAGTGTCGACATACTCTAGAAAGGTGAGAGAAGGAGGAGAGGATTCTTCAAGATAGCACTCTCTTCATCGAACTAGAAGCGCAATCCTTATCATCAAAAGTAGAATCAAACACATACGTGTCAAAAACTATCATCATATGAAGAAGAATAGGATATAATGAATCATCGAGCAGAAGCAATATGTGAAGTGTCCCCAAAAAGACTGAAATATGTTCCAAATGGCGTGGGGAGGATCGAGTCAGTCGGCATGTGAAGACGAGATAGGTTTGGTGACATGTAACATCAAGTCACCAAAAACATGGTTAAAAGTGTCAAGAAAGTCCTCAAGACAAAGATGATCAATGGGTGAAGGAACTGGCCCAAGCAAGAAATGTATAAGACCTTGTAGGAGAAGTTTTTTTCCATAGAAGCATGTCATGATGTGTAGTTCTCTCTCCCAAGAATAAGTGACAAAGGTTCTAATATGATCCTGTGATGCTCAAGTCTAGAAAGAGTATCCTCTATGGTATGGAATTGGAAGCAAGAAGTACAAGGTGCACAAGAAGAGAAAGGTGCAATAATGTAAGATGTCGACTTGGTCAAGAATGCATATGCAATCACTACAACACTCAAGACATAGTGATAACCTCCCATGTTTCTGGAACTTTATAAGTAGTGTGTAATTACAATAAGGTGTGTTCATGTGACGTCGGATAGTTGACCACTCACCTTGTAGTGGGAAATGAGTCACACAAGAGTGTAAGCCATAAAAATTTCTATTCGGAAGCGTAAGAATGACATGTAATCAATCACAAAAGGGAAAAAGTAACACAAGGGTACAAAGGTTGCTCGGTGTGAGAGAAGGAATCTCGCATCACAAAAGAGAAGGCTCTCTTTCAGCAAATATGTGGTAGACAAGCTCGCTAGTTGTCAGTAAGTGAATAAGAGCACTATAATTCAGTTAGCCAGGAAAAGTGGCCTGTAAATCCCAATAACCATATACAAAGATCCCAGAAAAATATACCCCTATATAGTGCTAAATTTTATGGTTTTCCCCTTAATTTCCCATATAATTATTTGAAAAGAGAAAAAATCACAAAAAAATCCAAAGGAGGGAGGTAGAAGGGGTCTTGAGGCTCGAGAGAAGGGTGACTCGGAAGAAACTCGAGTGAGCTCTATAGGGTAACTCGCTAAGTCGGCTGACTTGGCTAGGTGGGCAAGCTAACAAAATGGCTCGAATGCAGTGGAGTGAGCATTGTGTACCGAGATAGTGAGTTAAAGTGACTCACAAGTTGGTTGATTAGCCAAAGTGCAATGAGTAAGTCGACGAGACGGACTATGCATGAGTTTATCGACAAGGTAACATTGGGCTCATCGGGATCTAGGTGGATGTGATCGCCAAAATGATTGTACAAAGCATCGAGTCATTGGATGGGGCCAAGTCAAGGTCGTAACATGTTGTGGGTGCCATGATTTGAATGACACATGGAGTGGGTGGATGTGCCAATCCGAGGTATAACAGCTTGTCGAGGAGATCAATCATCAACAATAACGTACATGCAAGGATTCACAAAGGGGGCTCAAAACATCTCATACATATCTCATAGATCTGAAAATGATAAGGGGTAAAAATAGAGTGTGTTAAGTAACGCCCAGTGCCTACAATCATGACCTATGAAGTGGAGAAGGGGAGTTACATTGCCAAAATGGAAGTAACTCCCATATGATGCATTAACGCATAAGGAATCGAATGATGACCCTAAATGACACCTAGACCTATAACCTCAAGTAAGTGAGAAGACTGCCACATGGCATGGAAAATGACTCACACCATAAAAATGTTGGTATGAAATCCCAAAGGGTGTAGATAACCCTAGATATGGCTACAAATCGTGCCCTAGTTGTCCTTTCTTAAAGTCGTGGTAGATTTTTCTCCACTAGCTGAATTTCTTCGCTTGAAATGTAGATCTGAAGTGGGAATGTAAAAATGTGCCTAGAAAGTGTGCCCTAGCTTTGAAAATTTGATCTTTTCCTTTGAGAATCTGATATAAGCTCAAGTGTGATCTTCATATGAAACCACCAAGGAGAAATTGAGGGTTTTCATCCCCAAAATTTGAATGCTGATGAGGTTTTTCATCCTCAATAACTTACTCTCAAGGGGTTTTGTCCTTGATAGTTGAAAATAAGTGAGAATGCTCTTTCATATAAGAAAATAGTAAATCAATATGATTATAAATGAACCCCTGATCTTCTTTTTTACTTTTTCTAGGCACACTACTCCACGTGGGTTGCTCCATGTGGTAGGTGCACTTTATTAAATTAAAGTGACCACCTTTATGTATTATTTTATCATCACACTTTTTCCATTTCTAATTAATCATTATAACTTTAAAAAAAAATTCCAAATATTACAAGACTTAATAAAACAACTTAAAATATGTCAATAAAGTATTTCCCTTGCATTTCCCTTTAAGCCCCCAAGAATTCATCTAGGGAAAAAGGGTCTCACGGTGAGCTCATGTAAAGAGGGGAAATTGTAGTCCTCCATCTCCAAAATTAATTTCCCTCAAACAATTATAAATTTTGGTGCTCAAGAATGGCTTCTCGCACATATATATCATCCTCTCGAAGGTAGGGTCTTCCATGAAGTCAAATACTCACTTATGATCGACTCCTTAGTTTCTTCTCACAAACATTTATGATGGATTCCAAAACTAGAATTCACTTTTATTCCTCATCTATAGGTTTCATCTTTGCAAAAAGGATAATATGTTGTCCAAGTACTTTCTTGAATCACAAACATGAAACACTTTATGTATCTTGCTATGATTTGACAACTCCAACTCATATGCAACCTCCCCAATCCTTCTCTCAGACTGTATGGCCCATTAAAATGAGGCTTGAGCTTCTCCTCCCCACTTTTTTAAGTTAATATTTTGAATAAGGCTACAATCTCAAAAATACCATGTCACCCACCTCAAATTTCCTCATTGAACACTTCTATTATGCATATAGCTTTTGCTAGCTTTCATCAGTTGGAGATTTATGTAAGTGCTTTCAATATTTCTTGACACTCTTTGTTGTACCAAGTCCTATTCCTTGAGCATTCTAGCATCTATTAAGACCACATCTATGAAGGAAAATACATCATACCCATAAAGGGTTTTAGAGGGAGTCATTTCAATGGACATATGATAGGAAGCATTGTAAAAATACTCACACATGTACAACGATTTAATCCATGTTGATTTTTTCCCTATAACAAATCTCCTTGAGTATCCCTCTATCCATTTGTTCATTGCTTCAATTTGACCATCACTTTGTGGGTGGTAGCTATAACTTGAAGTCAATTTTGTGTCGGTCAATTGGAAAATATCTTACCACAATTGACACAAAACCTGTTATCCTATCACTCATGATATTTTTGTGCAACCCATTAAGTCTAAATACATCTTTGAAGAAAACATCAACCATTAAGGGAACATCATACTTGGCTATAAGTGAGAAGAAATGGGATATTTTGTGATCCTATAAACCACCACAAAAATCCATTCTTACCTTGGATCATAAACAACCCCATGATAAATCCCATGGATGTGCTCTCCCATTTTTAGTAGGAATGGGTAATGGTTGTAATATTCTATCTAGAAAAATATGTTCTACCTTATTTTGTTGGCATGTGATACATTCTCAGTAATGTATTGTAATACTTAATTTTTGATACCCTTCTAAAATTACCTTTGTCTTACTTACTTGTATGTTTTGAAGTAGCTCGGGTGTCTGTCAAGGATGAATCATGAACAACCCTTAGAATATTATGCTTAATCTTAGAATATTGTGTAAAAATACCCTATTCTTATACAAAATCACTTCATTCATAACCTTGTATATTTCATCATCAATTTTTCCTTCAAGTATGGCAGTTATAAACTCATCTTTCACATATTTGGTAGTTATGTAGGCCTTCCATTTCTTTGTAATTTTTGTCATAGTGCATAAGATAGGCTTCTTAGACAAGGCATCGAAACTATGTTGTTCTTGCCCTAAACATATTCAATATCAAAATCATAGGCTTGGATTTTTCTTTCCCATTTCTCGATTGCTATCATTCAAATCCTTTTTCCCCAAAAATAACTTCAAAAACTATTGTGGTTGGTTTTGACAACAAATTTTCACACACCCAAGTATTGTCTAAACTTTTCCAAAGCATGCATAATAGATAAAATTTATTTGTCATAAAATAAAAATCCACACTCAATTTTCTTGAGTTTATGACTCTCAAATGCAATTGGGTTCCCTTTTTGCATTGAAAAATCTCATATTCCCTATCCAAAAGCGTCACATTCCATTACAAAAGGGATAGAAAAATCATGAACAACAAGCATTGGACATGAGCTCATTTCCTTTTCAAGTTGTCAAATGTGGGATGGGTTGTTCTAAACCAGATGAAAGATCCTTTCTTTGTTAAATCAATCAAGGGGTAGCTAGTTGAGAAAATCCTTTGAAAAATCTCCTATAATAGTTGCACAATCCCAAAATCCTCTCAAACATGTCATAAAAGAGGGTGGAGGCCAATCCAAGTTGGGTGAGATATGTTTTAGATCAATATGAACACCCATAACATTAATCACATGGCCCAAATATAATATTTCGATCACATTAAATTACATTTGGACTCCTTTGTAAAGAGTGATTGATGCTCCAAAAGTTCTAGCATTATGTCCAAATGTTTGAGATGCCCCTCCCAAGTCTTGTTATACACTGGGATTTCATCAAATAATACAAGAACAATTTTTCTCAATTTTTACAAGACCAAAATGTAGTGGGTATATTAGTCAATCAAAATGGCCTCACCAAAAACTCAAACTGACCAAAATGGCATCTAAAATTTTTCTTGTACACATCCTCTTCTCTTACCTAGATTTGATGGTACTCGACTCTCAAGTCAATCTTGGAAAAATAGAGGGCTCCATGTAGCTCATCAATCAACTCATAAATTCTAGGTATGTGATACCTATTTTTGATGGTCCTTGTGTGTAAGAGTCTATAGTTAACGCACATTTGCATTGCTCCATCCTTATTTTTCACTAACACCACTAATGAAGTGAAAGGAATCAAGCTAGACCTTATGTGCCCCCATCTCCAAGAGTTCTTTGATGGATTTTTTTATCTCCTTTTTATATGCTCTATGGTAGGGGTATGGATTATTAATCGCCGCCTTAGCTCATGGCTCCAAATAACCTATATCTTGTGGAAGACCATGCAGAAGACTGTTGAAAACTCTTACATGCTTATCAAGGATGGGATGAATATCCTTGTGGTATTGTTGTTGCTCGAAATCATATCTGTGGAAATCACAAGCCACTCAGTACGTATGCAACTTTCCCTCTATAGAATTCTCTTTCCATTATCTTTTTTTCATCACCATTGGTGCTCCATTAGCCATACCATGCAGCATTATTTCCTTGCATGTTGATCTAAATTTCAGCTCCATTGTTTGATAGTTTTTCAGTAAACTCACCTAGTGAGTACAACCTTTGCACTCTCAAGACCACATTTATCTCTCCTGTTGGTGAAATACTTTGTTACGGTGCACATTATTGGTGCAACAAATTATTGGCTTTCACCAACTATAATGGTGTTAAGATTCTCCTTATTATGAATGGGGAGGCTCCCATTATTGAATGTAAACTAACTAAAACTATGGGGTGGCCATTAGGTCGGGGATCACACAATAATACTCCACTAAACATGTGGAAAATTACTTGTACAATGTACAAGGGAGGAATTAGTTTGGAGAGAGGTAAAAGGGAGTAGGAGAAATAGGAGAGAGGGTTAATGTTGTGAGTAGGCACTAGTAGATTCTCACCAATAGTAACCAAAGTAGGTCCACATTCAATAGAATAAATCAGCCATGTAAGCAATAATAAGACTAATAAATCAAAGACAAAAATTTCTATGAATTCATCAATCAAGGACACAAAGTTCCTTCTTTGTTGTACAAGATTACAATACTTGAAAAGTTGGAAAGTGTAGAGGTTGAAAGAGGATAGACAATAAGATAGAAGAATGTAGCTTTATTACTTAAAGTAGTGGTGGAATCTAATAACTTACAACAATCTACAATTGTCATCATCCTTGGAATGAAGAAGCCATCCCAATTTATATCTTACAAATTGTCTCTTCCTCTCCCCCATGTGAATTTTCATCTCACCACCATATGAATTTTTAAATTCCCTAGGAATGAAACTAGCTCCTTTTCTTATTTTTGAAAAATGACTCTTATAATGAAATGTTATCCATTTTTACCCCTGGTAAAAATGGACAACTTGAGAAAATGGACTTGGGCAGTTGATGGAGTTTCAGTGATGAATTTGGAAGAAAGTAGGTAAATTTCATGGTTTTTTTAGCACTTGTAGTCATTTTATGGCATTCCCCTCTCTATGGGCTTCAGAAGTCCATACCCAGCCAAAGAATTGCAAAAGTGGTTAAAAATGGTAAAACTAGCTTAGGGGCACTTTACTGCAATTTTTTTAACTCCCTATGTTTGGGAATATTTTTACCATTTTTCTCCCACTTAACCCCATAAAAATATGATTTTCATGATTCCAATGTGAAGAGGAGGTCGAGATATTTCTAGAAAGTCCAAGATCTCGAAAAACAGAGCATTTGGTCAAAAGTTATGGCCAATCGGGGTTTTTACCCGTCAATACTGCTTTCCTTTAGATTTCGGGATTTTGGAACTACTTTACTTATTTTAAGTAAAGTAGTATGAAATTAATGCATGTAAAGGGGAGAAAAAGTGAGTACATTGGTGAATTAGAACTACTTAAGTAAGTCAAGAATGCGGTATGAAATCAACGCAAGTAAGGGGGGGCAAAAGTGAGTAAGGTGGTGAATTGGGCGCTTTGCTTATTTTGAGTAAAGTAGTAAAGTAAAGTGAAATCAACGCAGGTAGGGGGAAAAGTAACGTGTTGAATTCAAACTAATTTACTTATTTTAAGTAAATCATTAAAGTAAAGTGAAATCAACACAAATAAGGGGAGCAAAAGTAAGTAAAGTGGTGAATTGGAACTACTTTACTTATTTTAAGTAAAGTAGTAAAGTAAAGTGAAATCAACACAGGTAAGGGGAGAAAAAGTGATTAAAGTGGTGAATTGGAACTACTTTACTTATTTTAAGTAAAGCAGTGAAGTAAAGTAAAATCAACGTAGGTAAGGGGGAGCAAAAGTGAGTAAAGTGGTGAATTAGAACTACTTTACTTCCCTAAACATAAAAGAAGTAAAGCAATGTGAAAAGACCACCGAACAAAGAAAAATGAAAGGATGAATTAAGTGGGGAAATGAAATTTCTTTACTTCTCTAAAATAATAAAAGTGGAACAATTGGAGATGACAAATGGCAAAGCGGTAGGAGAGGGTGGGATCACCGCAGGTAAGGAGAAGTTATAGTAATGGTCCCTGGTTTTCCCACCGAATCTGCGAAACTTCAAAATGCCATAACTTTCAGCTTGAAGCTTCATTTCACGCAAACTTGGACTTTCCAGAAATTTCTTGAAGCCCTCTACAAACAAAAAAATCAGATTTCAAATTTGGTAAATGGAAGGCATTTAAAAATCATTATTATTTTTGTTGCACGCCCATGCATAGTAATAACCAACCACCGGAATTTAATGCAAGTATGGCTCTCTTTATTCTCCACCAAGGCATGGTACATGAAGGGATGGGATTTTATAGGTACTCCATGTTGTTTTTAGTTATATTCAGAACAATATTTTTTTGTGAAAAGTCTGGTTTATTGTGTTAATCATTGATCAATTTATAGCTTGTGAATGTTTAATTCCTTGATGTGATTGGTTAATCTTCCTTTATCCCAGTTATCTTGTTTCAATTCATGTGAAAAGTGATATAGTTACTTTGATATCAGTTGTGGAAAAGTTATTTCCTTTCTGTTACAAAGTTGCATTATTATTTATAGTCATGGATAGAGGAAGATTGAAAGACATGTGCATATCATATATTGTTGTGAGGAGTTGATTGTGCATTTAAGTGGGTCTATTTGTTCAATATACTTGGTGCATCACCTTATTCTTATTTTTTATCTCTAACTTTAAGCCCATTAATTGAGTAGATTAGAGTTATTTTCAAATGTTTTAGCCTTGCATATTGGTCTTAAATCAAGTGCTCCAAGTTTCAAAGGAATTCACTCTAGAGGTTCATCCCAAGGCAAAAAGGTCCCACACCTTGGGGATGTTCCAACGTTGCACAGATCACTCAGAGATTCAATGGGTGCATGATTTGCATGACAATGACAGATGATAAGGGTTTCCATGTCAAGCAATAAAAGAAGAATAAATAAAAATAAAAATGACAAACAAAAAAACTATTAAAGCAACAAATTATCAAATCTCTATGTTTTCACTAGGGAAGGTAACACATGAAATCGCAAAACAGGATGTTCAAGTGGCCCTTGGAAATTTTTTTGGAGAAGTATGATAAATATAAAGCTTCCAAAGATGAATTGAATTCAAAGGTTGAACATCTCACTGCTCTATTAAGGAAAGTAACACAACCCACTCCAACTACTGATCCTTCAACAACAACTCCTCGACATTTTCTTCCGGTTTGGATGATAATTCATATCATGAAATTGATAAGATATGTCAGAAGGGAATATCAGTGGATGAATGGATAGAATGTATACTTCAAGAAGTTAATCCTTTGATTAAAATAGTTGTTGAATTGTATAATGATTTGCAAACTAAAAGAACCTCCATTCGTAGGATAAATGAAATCCTCTCTCAGGATAACAATAATTTAAATCTGAATTTGACTACATGGAGCAAGATTAGAGATGTGGACCCAAATTTACTCCTTCAAGAAGGAGTAATTGATGATATTTATAAATTTTTTGAGTTTCAAAAGGCTATGGAATTTATATCCCAGGTGTTACAAGATTTGATTAAGAAATTGGATGATAAACGCGTGGAAATAATGGACTATCTAAATGGTATTTCAGAAGAGTTTTATGATATCGACTGCAATTTTTTAAATGAGAATATCGATGTTATTCCAGTGGACCAAATTAAATCAAATTTTAAAGATTTGGTAACGAAAGATGATGAAGTAACTAAAACTTTCAATAGCAATTCAATTAACAGGTTGGTCTCATGCCAGAATTTTATAAGTTAGCTGAAGAAAGTGGTGAATAAGTTGAAAAGGTTTCCAGCTAAAGTTGCAAGGGAGATGGATACAGTGGATGTGGTGAATCATTATTATTCTAGACTAGAGGAAGGGGAGGTATAGGGAATCATCAAATGTTTCTATGACTACAAAAATAGGATGGTATGTGGGGAAAAGATTAGGACAAAACCGAAAAGGAAAAGATGTTGCAGGACCAAGCAAAGCCGAGGCATCCATGATTGGGAAAGTTCCACTCAACTATTTTCACATAGATCATGCACCCATTGAATTTCTAAGTGATCTCATGCAACATTGGAGTATCCCCAAGGTGTGGGACCTTGTCGTCTTGCGATGAACCTCCGGAGAAGGCTGACTTCCTTTGAAACTTGGAGCACTTGATTTAAGACCAATATGCAAGGCTAAAACATTTTTAAATAACTCTAATCTACTCAACTAATGGGCTTAAAGTCAAAGATAACAAAAGATGAATAAGGTGATGTACCAAGTATATTGAATAGATAGGCCTACTAAAATGCACAATTAACTCCTCACAATAATATATGATATGCACGTCTTTCAATCTTCCTCTATCCATGACTATAAATAATAATGTAACTTTGTAAATGTAAAGGAAATAGATTTTCCACAACTGATATCAAATTATTTATATCACTTTTCACATGAATTGAAATAAGATAGCTAGGATAAATTTATATTAACCAATCACATCAAGGAATCAAACATTCACAAGCTATAAATTGATCAATGATTAACACAATAAACCAGAATTTTCACGGAAAATATTGTTCGAATATAAGCGAAAGGCTCAAAGTATATGAAGCACTCTTCCAAGCTTGAAGATTAACTTCTCCAAATGATCTATCTGTCTCATAAACTTAATGCATTTAACTATTTATAAGTTTCAGAAGGTTGAACCATTATAAGCATAACCTTAACTAACAAATACTAAAAATAAAGTATAATTAAGTTGAGGAACAGACTCCCATAAAAATAGTAAATTTATTCCAAAGATTTGACTAAGTCAACCCTACAATTTTAACGATTCAGAGCTTGGAACTATCCCAATCATGGTCGCTTGGCTTAGCTTGGTCCTACACCATCTTTTCCTTGTTGATTTTATCCCGATCTCTTTCCCACATAGCCATCTTGTTTTTTAGTCAACAAAACGTTTGATGATTCTCTGTATCTCCCCTTTCTCTCGGTCCGTAAGCATAATCATTCACCATGTTTTCTATATCAATCTCCTTGAAACTTTAGTTGGAAACCTTTTCAACTTATTCACCACTTTCTTCAGATGACTTATAAAATTTTGGCATGAGACCAACCTGTAAATTGAATCGCTATTGAAATTTTTAGTTACTTCATCATCTTTCGTTACCAAATCTTTGAAATTTGATTTAATTTGGTCCATTAGAAGAGCATCAATATTCTCATTGAAAAACTTACAGTCGATATTATCAAACTCTTCTAAAATATCATTTAGACCATCCATTATTTCCACACATTTATCATCCAATTTCTTAATCAAATCTTGCAACACCTAGGATCTAAATTCCATAGCCTTTTGAAACTCAAACAATTTAGAAGTATCATCAATTACTCCTTCTTGAAGGATTAAATCTGGGTCCACATCTCTAATCTCTCTCCATGTAGTCAAATTCATATTCAAATTATTATTATCCTCAGAGAGGATTTCATCTATCCTACGAATGGAGGTTCTTTTAGTTTGTAAATCATTATACAATTCAACAGTTGTTTTAATCAAAGGATTAGCTTCTGAAGAATACATTCTATCCATCCATCCACTGATCTTCCCTTTTGACCTATCTTCTCAATTTCATGATATATGAAATATCATCTAAATCGGAAGAAATTGTCAAAGCAGTTGTAGTTGAAGGATCAGAAGTGGGTTGTGTTACTTTCCTTAACAAAGTAGTGAGTTGTTAAACCTTTGACTTCAATTCATCTTTAGAAGCTTTATCTTTATCATACTTCTCCAACAAATTTCCAAGGGCCACTTGAACATCATGTTTGGCTCCTTCATGTGTTGCCTTCCCTAGTGAAAACCTAGAGATTTGATAATTTGTTGTTGTAAGAGTTTCTTTAGTTTTCCCCTCAACGGGGTAGCTATTTCATGACCCTTTCTCCTTATTGGTTTATCTATAAACTAGATATGATATTTGGTCATTTGGCCTATCTCTTCATAGTAGGTTCCAACATGCTCAGATCTATCACATCTACAAGAGTGCCATCTTCTTTTGCTTTGGGGTTTGGCGATATAGCCATTCAGGTATAGTAGATGTAGATGAAAGTGGCATGGTTGGTTCAGCACTTGGAGCACTAGATAAAACAATGACACTGGTAATATCAATTGAAAATGAAATGGAGGTGGTTATGATAGATGGGGTGGAAGTGAGAATAGCCTCGGGAGCGGATGCAACAAGACTAGAAGTGGAAATGGAAGGAAATGAAAGTTGTTAAGAAAATGGAGTGGAAACTAGAGACCCAATCATTTCCCTCTTGAGAGGACAGGAAGGGATGAAAACACTTGGGCCATGGATGGGGATGGAAAAGTAGAGATGAGTGGAGGAGTAGTGGATAATGATGGGGAAAGTGGAGCTGAAGATAGTGACAATGGTAGTGAAGAAGGGGTGGAAAATATTGTGACACAACTAGAGAATCACTAACTTCAACAACTTCTGATACTTGTGTTGTAGAGGACACAACCTTGGCAATGGGAAATTTTGAAAGAGAGGAACTCCCAACAACAAATGAGATCTTCCTTGGAGTTATATTGGCCTTTTGGGTAGACCTTTTACCTTTTGTGGGTGTAGGGAGACTTAGTGTTGGTTGGGATTCTATTCTTATAGATTGATCTATCCCTTTGGGTGAAATTCCCAAGGTATCCAACCAATCATATGTCCTTTGTAGAATGGGCCCCGCCCTTTCCTTAGTATTGCAATGTTCTTCTTGGTACCAATTAATCCATGGCAAAGGTTGATTAGCAACATTATTGTTCATGTACACTGGATCCAATACTTCATCATCATCCTCCATTCCTTCCGAAATATCCACAATACCAAATTGTTTAACCTCATTCAAAGTAAACCTTTCATATTCTCATTGTCTGATGATAACCTCATCCCAACAATGAATCCAAATATCCTCTAGTTGAGGCACATGAGAACTAGCCAACCTGTTTCACTGAACTTACCCCAGTAATCAAAGTTGGTTATGGGATGGAAATTTCACAAATTAAATTTATAAATTTCTCCATCTCCATTCTTCATTTTGTAAATACTAGCACAAGTATACCTTCCTATTGAAATAGGAAACTGGACTCTGCCTTATGTCATTTGTTTTGAATTTTGTGATAATCCAACAATTGCCGAACCAATTCTAATAAAACCCATTTGTTGGTAGGACATCTTGGTAACTTTCTAGGGGCACCCAAGAAACGGGAATCCTGATGTATGTAAACATCAGGAACTGAAGATAAATGGCTCCCCATTCCCTTACCTCTTTAAAAGATTCATCATAAATTCTCCAATTATTCAATTTTTATCAAAACGATAAAGGAGGACAGAAAAAAAGGCATCATTGACCCTACGAAATGTTTGTTTCCTTCTTCCATTGTAATTTGAGGATAAAATTGATAAATTTGTGACACACTTCTAACACCTTTTGTATTCAAACCATTGAATTCCCCATGGCAGCGGCAACATAAACGAGGAAGTCATGAAGAATTTTTTAGAAGTCAAAACATTGCTCAACTAAAAACAAATTGAGTTGTTGATATGTTCCCCCATCGTATGAACTCCTTATTCTTCTTGATAGTAGAAATATAAAGGAACATCCATTCTTAAAACTCCTTCACCAAAGCGAGACCCAAAACTCTACTCAACAATATAATAAGATCATTTACTTCTTGGATGAAGTCTGAGTGGAACAATGTTTTAGGAAGCTTGATGACATTCTTGGCCAAGTAACTCTTCATTATGACCTTTATACATAGTTTAGTTTCTTTATCCCAATGTTTAACTGTGACTTCTAGTGAAATTGTTGCGTATCCTTCAACATCTAGAAGTTTAAATAAATCTTCAAAGAAATTGACATCCACCTAATCATGACCTTTCCATCATCATCCTTTACCGATTCAAAATCCTTATCAAAATGGGCTATTGCAACTAAGACAAACTCAAAATAGTGCTTGGATGAAGGAAAAACCAAGCAAAGCGAGCCCCTTTGTCGAATATGGCCTGCATCCAAGGCTTCTTATTAGGGTCCTTTAATCTTTCCTAGAAGTCTGGAAAATCTATTTTTCAAGATCAGTATCTCCAATATTCCTCAAATCGAAGATAGGTATGAGTGAGGAGCAACTCTTAAGAATGTGTACTTCATCTTTCCCTTTCCCTTTGATGAGGAAGTTGACATTAATTCAAAATTTAGAATCCAAATAGTCTTTGGAAATTTTGTAAGAAATCATAAAGGTTCTGAAATCTCGAAGTTTGAAAATGGTAATTCCAAAAAGGCTTCAACTCTGAAGTACAAACCTCTGAAAGCCCGAACTCTTCACAGTCCCAAAACCCTGAAAAGCGAATCTCGAAACCTCGACTCCCGAAATTCTGAAACTTTGAAAGCGTTGCTGCTAACTCCAAAACTCAAAAGAAAACCTCCAAAATTCCAAAAGGAAAACCTCCAAAAAAATTTCCTCTGAAAACCCAAAACTGCGACCTCCAAAATTTTTGAAGGGCACAAAATGAAAATTGAATGTTGTGAAGATATGAAAGGAAATGGTTGCACAATTCTTGGACTTGATAAAACTAGATGCCTACATGAATTGAAGTTTAAAGAATTGGATGACATGGTTAAAGGATGAACGGTGGATGATAAGGGTTTACATGTCAAGCAAGAAAAGAAGAATAGATAAAAATAAATACAACAAACAAAAACCTGTTTGATCATAACCAAAAATAAATAATTTAAAATTTTACCTTAAAAAACGATGCCTTAAAAGTACAAAATGGTGTGGTAAAATCAGGGTGTCAAAGAAAAATCCAGGTGAAAATGACAGTAAAAGTTCTAGTTTATATAGGAATCCCTAGAATTAATGCTCGAAGCCGACACGTGTGGGAGTAGTTAGAAATTAAATTTTGTGGAAGCTCTGAAATTGCAACCCCCAAAACTCTGAAATGAAGCGCGATCATTGCAATGCAAAACCCAAAGTCTGAAACCCCAAAATTCCAAAGTTCTAAAATTTCACAACTTCAAAGTTTTAGACTTTGGAGCTCAACAAAATCATCCACAAAAATAATGTGAGACTACGAGACATGAAATTCTAAAGTTCCAAAATTTTGGACTTTTAGGCTTTGGAGTTCGAACTTGAAACTCTAAAATGAAAATAACAAAAATGCCAAAGAGAATTTTGAAACCTGAAAATCTAAAATTCCAAAATTTCAGATTTTAGGCTTTGAGTTTAAATTCTAAATAGAAATTTTATTTTGTAATCTAAAAAACTCCAAAAGAGAAAAACCCCTCAAAATCTGAAATCTAAAAATTTGGACTTCGGAGTTTTGGAAAACTTGGAAATTTTAAAAGCACATTCAAGAAAGAAGAATTCAAGAAGGTTCAAGGAATTTTGACAATTTTTGACAACACCTTCCTATTAAGGTAAATTTTAGAGGTTAACAAGGTACTCTATGTTGTTTTCGGGTGTTTTAATACTTCTTTTTGTTGGTGGAAGGATAAATTCGGGATTTATATCTTCTCTCTATTCTCCTCTTTTCTGTTATAAATTGTAAAGGAGATGCATATTTCAAGGTTGTTGGCATTCTTTCTCCCCATGCTCCCATCTTCTCCACAAGTTGGGTTGTAAATTTGGGGCTTCAAGCCTTCCTTTTAAAGCTTTGTAATGGAATTTTTTTCCTCCTCTTACTACAATGGTGTACTGTGCATACTTATGGAGTAATGGAAATGGTGTTTTGTGATACATTTGTCTATCCTTTGCATCATTTGTGTTGCTTTCACTTGCCTCTCATCATGCTTGCAGGATTTGTGCATATTCTTGTGTCATTACAGGATTTAGTTGTTTTGTGCTTATTTGGAATGGTGAAGTGTATGTGATTTGGTCTATGGTGCATGTCCACCCTCTCCAAGTTCATCCTTCCTCCATTTTGTAGGCTGGAAAGAGTGTCTAACAACTCCTTTTCTTAGTGTATCACCACTCTTAGTGTGGGTTTTATTTCATGCAATTTCTCTCCCTATATCCTTGCAAATGTTAGGATAGGTCTAGATAGGTATTTTTTTGCGCTAGGAGTAGTCATGACGGGTAGGATTAGGAAGAGGATTCGGACTTCTCTCGAAGGATTATCTCAAGTTCGCAAGTCCCACAGCTTGAGAGGTAATCCCATATTAGTAAAAGTAGGGATTTGTAGCCAAAAATATCAAGGTGCTACTTTTTGTGATAACGAAACATAAAGTCACTTAATTGAATAAGATGAAAGAGTGAAAAATTACATTCCCAGGAAGAAATAGAATATCGAGAGGGGGAGAGAATAAAAGAGAGAAGTGAGATCCGAAGACGAGAAAGATCCTTATTGATGAAGAATCTATTATAATGTCCCCAATTCTAAGCAAATGACTTAGGAGGCTTTTCATTCATCTTAGCCTTGGTCATACCCAAGGGGCTAACGACATTGAAGGATATTAGATATGGATGTTTGATTACCACCTTACTTGATGTTATATTTTTTCGTTGATATTAAGTTGGGCGACTTAGTGGTAATAATTGTTATATTTTGTCATTGGGTGACTATATGGCACTTTATTATTCTAATTCTTCGTTGGGGGTCACCTAAGTTACTTTTGGTGCATGGGGGAAGTAAATTAAATCATATTATATTTATGTGGTTTTCTCAAGGGAGGTTGATTGGGGTATATTTTGGGCCTCTTGTTGCATGTTGAAGTTATAAAAGGAATGTTTGAGGAGAGTTATTCATTCATTCTTACACTCACACATATTTTGTTATTGAGCAACTATTATTTTCATTCTTATTACTTGTGGAGTAAAATCCCATAGGAACCCTAGCTTTGGTGGTGATATATCAACTCCTAGCTAGTAGAGCACTCTTTAGTGGTGAAAAATCCACCTTAGTTTGTTATTTTGGAGCTATTCGGGTAGATTTTATAGATATTTTAGGAAGGGTTTTAGGAGGGTTTCAGAGGCCATTTTCAGTACCAGGGTGAGGAAATTTCAAGGGTTTGCATATCAGATTATTCTCAGTATTTAAGGCAGAGTTTGGCGCAGCTTTTGGAGGCATTTTGGTGGATTTCCAACCCCTTCTAGGGTGACATCAGCCCTAGGGATTTGTAGCAGTTTTTTCGAGGGTTTCCAAGTGTTCATTTTCAGATCTGGAGGTTGGGTTCATTTCTATATAATTTGTAGATGTTATTTCCAGAAAATCATATTTTTATCCATTGTATTCACATAGTTATGAATTTTTGAAGTTTTCCAATAATTTAGGGCATTTTGAAAATTACTGGCAATTATATATTATTCAAAAAAATCCAAAATTATTTTCTAGTCTTTGTTATCATATTAGCAAGCTCTTTATAAAATTTCATGAGATTTGGATAATTAGTTTGTAAGTTATCATTAAATTTTAGTTCGTTGGCCTAGTTGGTTTAATTCCAAAAAAATATAATTTCAATTGTACATTTTTATATTTTTTTTGGATTTTAAGTGATATCCCACAAGGGATATTTCAGTGGTAGTAGAGCTATTATTTCTCTATCATGTTGGGTGAGAAGATGGGTGACAGTGAATATTTCGATGTGGAATTGATGAAACAATTATTTACCAATATGGTTAAGCGAAAGAAACCACCAATTTTATTTAAGCCATCTCACATAAAAATTAGCACAGGGTAGATTTAAGAGTCGTGTTCAAAGAGGAGAAAATAGTAATATGGGACAACGGGGTAGAAGAGGTGAAAATAACAATGCAAGCCATTAAGGGCAACACACTCCCACTTCCCATAATACACATCCAAGCATGTTTGAGCCCGCATTTTTGAAAGATCTAGAAAATACACAAGTGGGACAACACTCAAAAATTTATAATGAGGAGACTTGTTGGTTGAAATATGAATCATTGAGTGAAGGGTTTAGAGCTAACATGCCTTTTACCGAGTATTGCAAGATGAAGATCGATAGTAGGCCCAAGAGGATCACTCTACTCAGGTTTCAGAATTACAGAGGAGATTAGGATAGATCTCCATTCCACACTTCGATGGATCCAAGAAGTGTACAAAGTGCAATCCTGGATTCAGAATTTGAAGACATACTTTGACTTGAATCCCATGCGTGAAGAGGATGCAATTAAGTTTATAATCTTACACCTTGAGGGAGATTTCCATGACCGGTGGTATCATGGTCTTATTACACAGGGGAACATGTATATTAGGACCTATGTGGAATTCACACAAAGGTTGATGAGAAGGTTTGTGAGAGGAATCTGATAGGTATTTAGGGGAGTTGACTCATTTAAGACAAATAGGTTCTTTAGATGGATACATTGCATATTTTTAGAGGCTTTTTGTTATGGTTCTTGATGTTTCAGAGATGAGATTGACTTCACTCTTCATAGAAGGTTTGACAGATGCACTAGTAGGATTTGTGAAGGAATTTGAGCCTTCTTCATTGCATGATGTTATTAGGAGAGCACGAGATTTGGAGTTATCCACTCCAAATTCGAGGTTTACACCTAGATTTCAGGAAAGGGAGCATCCATCTAGACCAAATGAACTTGCGAGAAGGATCCTCCATCGAGGTAGAAGGTGGCTAAGGATCCAGTCATTTCTCAAGATCTTAGGCATGAGTTGAGGTGAATGAAACTATTTTTCGGTTACCGTACACCTTGGGATCCAAGGCATGATTACACATGAAAAGGGAAGGCTGATTCATTAAGGTCTTCGAGGAGAGTGAGGGTGACAGAGGCGAGGAGTTAGAGACCCATGAGATGGATGATGGAGATGGATTTGTGTTTGACAGTGTTGATGTCGAGGAGGAGATTTTTCCTCGGGATATTATAGGTACATTATCTAGTACTCCAATGTGTAAGGCATTCGGGGTTAGAGGAGTTATGCGAGTTCTTTGAATAGTGGTACTCATTGATAGTGGGGATACCCAACAAATTATTGATGCATCGTTGGTTGAGAGACGAGGTTTGTAAATAGTGGAATTTGAGGACTTCAACATTGTTGTAGCCAATGGATAGTATATGAGATGCACACGGAGAGTTCCACAATTGAGCATCACCATGGGTAACTACACGATTCTGATGATTTCCACATTTTGGTATGGGAGTGACCAACATAGTACTCGGAGTGTAGTGGCTTCACTCTCTTGGTGAGTTTCATATTAACTTTCAAACGATGGAACTAAAGTTTAAGTCTGAGGGGGAATATGATATTAAGGGGATTATCTACATTAATACCCAAAATGGTTGTAGCTAAGGGGATGGAGAGGACTTTCGATATGATGATGGGTTTAATTAATACATGTATATGTGGAGTTTGATGGGTATGGGTGTGACTAGTAGTGTTGCACAAGAGACGGTTACAAAGATTGGGATTACGAGTTCAAATCACCCAAGTTCATCCTTAAGTTATTTTTATGAGGTTTCGTGGGCGTAGATCTCACTGCTTGTTGAGTACTCTAAGAACCGACACACTTGTGAGATTCTAGATGGTCACACATAGGATGATAGCTACAAATTGGAGAACGAGATGATCTTCTATCGAGGGATATTGTACCTTGTGCCAGATTCATGGTTAAGGATGGAGATACTACGACATGTGTATTTTCTTCGTGACTAGAAACTTGAGCTTGATGAGACCTACAAGTTCATATTGGAGAGATTCAGAGTGGAATGGGTTGAGGAGGATATCCTCAATTTTATACGAGGATGTACGGTGTTTCATTATAACAAATCGAGCTTACGGGTTCATTATTTTTGAGTCGACACGGGATAACACTCTTATGTATTTTACTAATTATATGCTCGGTGAGTACTTCACCTATGTGTTATTCAATGGAGGGAAAAATTTGACTCATTACTTGATTATTTAGCGAGGTTCACATTCATCACGGGAGGTGGACTATGTAGAGTTGATATTGTCGGTTGGCCAGTTTCTTTGGAGCCTTGGGACATTTCCCCCATAGGGTATATTGAGATACATTATGAAGAGCCTTACTCTCACATGAGTTTGGGTCATGTGGGATATTTAACATGCCTTGTGTGTATAAAGGTTATTTCACATGATGATACAAAGGATTCTACAAGATTCAGAGTGGACTTTCATACCCGGGGAGTTGAGTGGAGATCACATGAGTAATGACCTCACATTGAAAAAGATTGGATAGGTTGACAGTCTCAGTGTGGGTACCAATGGAGAGCCGGTGTCGGCATCATTATACTTTAGGGACAACATTATTCTCTATATGACATGGAGGTCATGATGACTAAAAGGGGTGTTTTGGTTACCTCGGAGTCACACCGATCATTAGTTGATTGCACGATGAGGTGGAGAAACTTACTTTATGGTATTGTTTTTATAGCATGGCAGGATAATGCTTGGGGTCAAGCATTTCTTGGGAGGGGAGGATTGTAATGTCCCCAATTCCAAGCAGATGGCCTAGGAGGATTTTCATTTGTCTTAGCCTTAGTCATACCTTAGGGGCTAATAATGTTGGAGTCTATTAGGTGTGGATGTTTGATTACCACCTTGCTTTATGTTATATTTTTTCGTTGACATTAAGTTGGGTGACTTGGTGGTAATAATTGTTATATTTTGTCGTTGGGTGACTATATGGCACTTTTTTATTCTAATTCTTCATTGGGGGTTACCTAAGTTACTTTTGGTGCATGGGGGTGAGTAACTTAAATCATATTATATTTAAGTGGTTTTCCCAAGCGGGGTAGATTAGATTATTTTTTGTGCCTCTTTTTACATGGTGAAGTTATAAAAAGAGTGCTTGATGAGAGTTATTCATTCATTAGTACACTCACACATATTTTGGCATTAAGCAACTATTTTTTACATTCTTCTTTCTTGTGGAGTAAAATCCCACAGGATCCCTAGCTTCGGTGGTGAGAGATCCACTCCTAGCTAGTTGGGAACTCTTTGGTGGTGAAATATCCACCCTAGTTTGCTATTTTGGAGCCTATTCAAAGTAGATATTCAGGTAGATTTTACAGAGATTTCAGGAAGGGTTTCAGGAGGGTTTTAGAGGCCATTTTTAATACCAAGGTGAGGAAATTTCAAGGGTTTTCATATCAGATTATTCTCAGCATATAAGGTAAAATTTGGCATAATTTTTAGAGGCATTTTAGTGGAATTATAGCCCCTTCTAGATGGTGGCATCATCCCTAGCGATTTGACAATTTTTTTAGGGTTTCCAAGTGTTCATTTTCAGATCGGAAGATCGTGATCATTTATATATGATTTGTGGATGTTATTTCCAGAAAATCATATTTTTATCCATTGTATTCACATAGTTATGAATTTTTGAAGTTTTTCAGTAGTTTAGGGCATTCTAAAAATTACTAGCAATCATATATTATACAAAAAAATATATAAAAAAATTCAAGTCTTTGTTATCATATTAGCAAGCTCTCTATAAAATTTCGTGAGATTTGGATAAGTATTTTGTAAGTTATCGAGTAAATTTCAATTATTTACCCTAGTTAGTTTAATTTCGGAAAAAAAAACAGAATTTCATTCGCTACAAATTTTTATATAATATGGGGATTTTAAGTGATATTCCACAAGGGATATTTCATTTGCCTCTAATGGACCATGAATGAAGTTCTTGGAACTCAACCACCTTTTGAACTAAAACACTTTGTGGTTGCAACTTGTTTCTTCTATGAGATGTGGACACATCCCGAGGCATTGAATGAGTGTTAAAAAACATTTGTTGTGAGACTTATACTAAGTGGTCTTGTGATGACTCATTGATCCTGTGAACATGATGGTCTTGGGTACCTCGGTAAACTACAACTCAAGTGACAATATTTTACACACACTTGTTTATTTTTACTTGTTCCTTGCCATGATTTTGTTCACATGATGTCCCTCCTCTTGGAAAGATATTTGAACACAAGTTCAAAGTTGGAATGTGGAGATCATCACCTTCCTCCTTGTGACTTCCTAGAGCTTCATAATTCACTTTAGTGATAAATATATCTCCTTCTTAGATGGAATCAACCTCAAGAGACCCAAGTACCTTCTTATTCACTTGTTCCTTATCAAAAATGTCTTACTCTTAAAAATAAGGAAAGAAGAAACTTCGCATTTACCATCATACTCATCGCACATGTTCCTATGCCGGATATCAAGAAGATAATTGAAAAATTGGAGTTTACCTTTATAGAACCTATTTAATATCACTTTCCTTTCATATTCCACATTATTTAAACATGGTAACCCCGATCTATGGTGTTAGGATGGATTAAAACACACAGTCTTGGAATTCACCTTGGGACTAAGTTTTTGAGAGTTTGTGAGGCCTTTATTTTTTATTCAAATCATAAGACAATTTCATAGCCTTGAAATTTTGGAAAAAATATATGAGATAGGTGGTATGTGATTTGATACAATTGATTTTATTCGATTAGAAGACATTTTATTTTTACCATGTCTGTTTAGCATAGCTATTTTTAGTAAGTTTTCAAAATTTTCACATTTTGGTGGGTTTTGCTTGTTTAGAGTACACGAATGCTAAGAGTTCCTCTATTTTGAAACTTAATATATTTATACATATGAGACCTTACATAACTTACCATTTTATATGAAGGTCTTGAAGTGTCGGATTTGAATGAAAATGGTCTCAAAAGATTCAATTTTGTCTCAGGACCTTTCACTCTAGTTTTCAAGGATTTTTATTCACTAGAAATTTGTAGATCCGAAAAGGAAACTCCAAGGGCTGAAAATTTCAAATGGATGATGTAAATTATATATATCATCAATGGAAGTTCTCTTACAATCAACTTGAAGGAATTGAGAGGAGTACACATGTAAAATTTTGTGGAAATCGGGTGCACCGTTTTGGAGATATGAGAAAAATTCCTTTTCCGAGATTGATGGTTCTAAAGAATTCCAATAGAATAAATACTAAAAAATTGAGTTTTATAGGGGAAAAAACAACTCTTTGAAGTTCAAAAATGGCTAAGTGTGTGAGGTGAGAAGTTGAGTCATTCAATATTGTAAATTTAAACTCATCTTTAACCATGGAGCTAAACTGGGTTAGGAGATGGGTTTGAGTGTGATTACACCCTAAAAATTGGCTGTAAAGGTGCAAGGGAAAATGGGGGTAGATAAATGTTCTTTTCACTATATGGTGATAATTGGTAGTTGTTGGTTTAATGTGGATGAGATGTAGGGGCTGAAAATGGCTTCGGGGCTAAAAATTGGTTTTACATGTTACCTGGGGCTAAGTAGAAGCATGGGGAGGGCACTTTCATGTAGCTCATGTCCATTTTTTTGTTGGTACAATCTAAGGGGACACCACTAGATTAAAAATGTGTCATGGGGTTTTGATCATGAAGAGGGGCCAAGGAGTTAAGTCATTTTTGAGTTATGATGTTCCCTAGGTGCAAAGGTTGTGATGGGCAAGTTGCGAAAAATGAAACATCATGGTGGAGTGAGATTTTGTGTCCCCCATGTCCCTTTACACCTTGGGGAAAAATTGAGGGGATAAAATGAGTGATAAAATGAGTGATAAAATGTGCCATGGGTCTTAGCTCATGAGAAGGGGACATGTGAAATGCAAGTTATGAGGTGCCTAGGTGCAAAAGTTGTGAGTTTCAAGTTACGAGGAGTGAGCCAACATGGGGAGAGAAATTTGGTGTCACCCTTGTCCCCCTTGCACCTCAGGGGGACAATCTAAGGGGACAATATATTCTAGGAAATGCACCAAGGGGTATGTTTATCATGGGAAGGAGACCTGTGTAATTTAACTCTTCACATACTCCGCCTAACACACCTAGTTGTATTTTAAGTGATGAAACCTTATGAAATGATGGGGGAATTTTTGTGTCCCAATTATCCCATTTTTACCTCAGATATAATCTAAGGTGACACAAGGGTGAAACAGTGCACTCAAGCCTTTTTGAAATGTTGATAGCACTCGTGAAGTGCATTTTAGGACACCATGGGTGCTTTTTCTGCCCCGTGAGCATGGAATGGTATTTTTGGGTCAAACGTATATTATTTTGACTTCAAATAACCTTTTGAGATCATCCCATCCATTATCGAGTATCAATTCTTCTTAGAAATTTAATTTTGGCACCATTCACCCTTTCAAAGCACGAAGGAGTAGCAATAGTGACTTAAGTTATCACATAAAATATTGAAGACTTAGGGAAAAAATTATATTTCCATCATGTGGAAAATTCCAACACCTTTCTATTTAGTATTTTATGATCTTCTAACTCCTTTTGGAACTCCTAGAATCATCTAGACAAGTCAGCTTTCATCGTTAGAGTATAACATTCCCTGTACCCAAAATGACCATGTCTTGCTTAAGTTATTCCTTACATCAATTTATTCAAAAAAAATTACCTAAAATTCCTTGTATAACTTCATTTCTCTCCTATAAAACTCTTGGATTTCTTGAATATTCCTTGTCATCTTCGGAGGGTATTCACCGGTTGCTGAAATGCCAAAAATGGCCCTTTCTAGGCCTCTAAGGATAGTTATTATTCCTTGAATCTCAATGACTTTCTCAATCACCTCAGGAATACATACCTTCACATTAAACACACTTGAAAATATTTGTATTCCATTACTCTAAGCTAGAATGAGGATGAAAATGTGAATAGGGTGGCTAAAGGAAGGGTTTGATAATCGGGAAATGAATTTTCAAATTGGTACTTAGTTATCATGGCCAAAATTTTCAATTTTGCATACTATAAATTTAGCATGATGACATATCCAATTCCCACTACATATAAGTCATATTTTTTATGCTTCCTAGAGTGATCTTTAGTTATTGTACCTTCTTTGTGCATGGGATGGTGAAGCCATCAACCATTGTAACATTGAATCCTTTGAAATCTTCCACATGCAACCCCAATCTACTAACCAAATTGGCATCAACAAAATTATGGGATGCCCCTATTAATCAAAAATTATTTCTTTTACCTTTTAGCTTACCCCTTATTCTAAAAGGGTGATATCTAGGAGCTCGGATAATGTGGCAAGGGTGTTATCCATGTGATCAACTTATTCTTCTTTCCTTTTTCCTCAATTTCATGTATCTCTTCTCCTTCCTCCTCCACTTCTTCTTCTCCATCCAACACTACTTCAATGTAGTGAACTTTCTCTCTCCTAAGGTAACCATGTCCTGGTGTCCATGGATACTTACAATGAAGCAAAGGTTCCTCCTCCTTAATTCTTTTTTTGTCTCCCATTCTTTATTGAACTTTGGAAGCTCTCTTTGTAGTGCATTTCCTTGTTGAAATGGTCTCCTTTACTGGTCATAAGGATTTTTCATTTGTTGACCTAGAGATGGGGATTAAATATCCCCCAAAGAGTTTCCCTTTCATTGTCCAAATGACAAAAAGTTACCTCTAAGAGATAAAGACTTAAAATTTAGTGCTTTCTTGATTATATCTTAAAGGGATAAGGGTTCAAAAGCCTTGACCAAGCCCTTGAGAGGTTTAGATAACCCTTCAACAAACAAGACAACTAACCTTCTTTCACTCACATCTGGAACCATCACTTAAACTTTTTGAAAATCAGTGATATAGTTGTCCACCGATCCTTCTTGTTTGAGTTGTGTCAACCACCTAAAATGGACCTCTGAATCTTTTCTATCAAATCTCTCCATGAGTATATGGTTGAACTCATCAAGAGCAGTGATAGATCCATACTCTTGGGTGATAAATCCATGGTACCACCACTCGTGTGCAATTCCTTCCAAATGCAAGGTAGAAAAATTGAGTGATTAATCCTCATACATGGTGTTGAGGCTAAGTATGTATCCATATTCTCGTAACCATGCTCTAGTTAAATGCTTGTTTAATCCATCATAGGAGGAAGAGTCATTTTTTCCAATTTATGATGTAGATCCTTTCATGGGCGATCTTGGTGAGATCCCTCATTCTTCGTGGGGCCATTATTCACCCTTAGTTGAAAAAATTCCTTGAATGAAAACATCTCACTTGTTACAAAATTTAGGGATGCATATTCTTCACCATAAGTGTCCATGTATTCTACTACATGTGGCTTCTCCATCTCTATTTGTGGCTCTTCTATTTGTAAAAATTTTTCTCTAAAAATCAGGAAGAAGGCTTTATTGAATCACTTTCTTTGTCATTCTTTGGAGGAGCTCCCTTTACCATTATTTTATACTCCATGATTTTTTGGCTTGTTTGTGTTGAAACCCTGCAAAGCTCTAGTCAATTCAGCCATGGATCCCATGAAAGCCTCTTGTATTTCTCTTTAAGATTCCCTTAAGGAATGTTGCACCTCTTTGACCTTGAGTGATGACTTCTGAAAAAAATTAGCTCATCGGTTAGTGGGGGTCTTTGATCTCGATCACCCACAATACCCTTTACTAGAGTTCTTCTTTGAAACTGGTATTTGAAACCCTCTTCACATGTGTGCATTCAAAACTGATTTTCCTCCACATGCTAGGATGATCAAGCTCGATACCACTATAATGGCCCCTTAGGGCACAAATAAGAGAAATCTGGAAACACCCACAAACCCTTTTGCAAAAAAATAGAAATAGACTAAAACTTATGACAATAATCAATTGTTAATGCCAAGAATAAGATAACCTAATTTTATTTCAAACCCTTGATACCAAAAAAACACATACTTTTGAAATTTCTATTTATTGATCAAAATATTTGTAATCTAGAATACCCAGAAGGCTTAAAACATCCAAGAAGCCTCTAAGAACATAATCATGAAAGAAAATAATTTTTCTAGCAAGGTTTTGAATTTATCTTATTTATTTTTCACACCCAAAAACCAAGAAAATACCCATGTATGATTACAACAATTTTATGATAAATGACACCCCAGGTGGCATGAAGAGGCCAAATGATGAATATGCAACCCGGAATCAAAGAAATTTTCCCAAGAATGATGCCCTAAATGTTAGTCTAAAATCCCAAAGGGTGTAGATAACCCTAGATATTGCACAAATTGTGCCCTAGTTGTGCCCGCTTGAATTATTGGTGGATGTCTCTCTATTGGCTGAATTTATTTGATTGAAATGTAGAACTGAAGTGAGGAATGTAAAAACATGTCTAAAAAGTGTGCCCTAGCTCTAAAAATTTGATCTTTTCTTATAGGAATCTAATATAATCTCAAGTGTAATCTTTGTATGAAACCACCAAGGAGAAATTGAAGGTTTTCATCCCGAAAATTTGAATGCTAATGAAGGTTTTCATCCTCAACAACTTTATCTTAAGAGGTTTTGTCCTTGACAATTAAAAACAACAATTTTCTCTCATATTAGAAAATATTAAATCAAGATGATTACAAATGAACCCCTAATCTTCTTTTATACTTTTTTTGGGCACACTACTCCATATGGGTCACTCCATGTGGTAGGTGCACTTTATTAAATTAAATTGAACACATTTATGTCTTATTTTATCATTACACTTTTTCTCTTTATAATTAATCATCATGACTTAAAGTTGTTTTTAATATTACAAGGCTTAATAAAGCAACTTAAAATATAACGATAAAGTACTTCCCTTGCATTTCCCTTTAAGCCCCTAGGAAGTCAACTAGGGAAAAAGGGTCCCATCTTTAAGACCATGTTAAAGAGGGGGCATTACAATAAACATACCCATGCTTTGCAAGATGCAAATACCATTAAATAAATGAACATGTGCTCCAATGAGAAACCAAAAAGCAACAAAATGATTAAGAATAATGAGAGTGTGAAAACAACATTTAATCAATACACATGAGTCACATTATCAAGCCTTCTTATGAGACTTGCAAAGGGGAGGGATCATCATTAAAAATTACCACTTATCATTCCACTAAGAAATTTTGGCTAGCCTTTGGTTCCTCCCATTAAACATGCAATAAAATATAACAAATATACACTTATCCCTCCGCTTAAAAGGAAACACTTATCACTCCACTAAGGATAGCCACGAATCTCCTTAGTTCCTCCATATGAACAAAAAACTCATTATTCCTCCCTTCACTAACATCACACTTATCCCTCCATAAACAATGATGTACCCCACCCCCATACTTTCATATATCCACACAAGTAAAAGCGACAATAAAACAATTTACAATGGCTCCAAAAGAATGGAAAAAAACAATAACCATAAACCACAAAAGAGAGGTGTAATAACTACTTTATCCACCATATACATATATTTTTTTACATATTATTTCAATTTACTCCTTTTGTATTAAGTATTTGGGTAAATGACAAAAAAACATTCATAAGCATGTACTGATATCACGAATAAGACAACAATAACTAACACCCGATTCGCTCAAACAAGCATAACACAATACAATAATAGGACTATAGGAGAGAGAAATAAATAGCTTAATAACTATGCTCATAGGTCCCGTGATTTGCATTTTCATCACTACTAAATTACCTTGTTAAAATCATTGTATTATCCCACATGTAACACTTATTAAAATCATACGTTATCATTTACAAATTTTGAGTTTCACTCCATCATAATGTTTAATTGCCAAGAATACACTCATTTTATTCCATTTATATTACAATCATGTTAAGCATTTTATTCATTTTTATATCATTTAAAGTTCACATGAGTCATGTAGCACTCATTACGAGTAGGGAATTCATGTTCCCAAGAGACATGTCCCAACATGGGAATGAATCATTTAATTTTTATTAAACAATGTAAGGTTGACCACCTATTATAAGAGATAAGGAAAATTCACTTTACGTTGCAAATCCATCTTATTAGGTACCATTTGATAGTGGTAAAAGGCTACATGTTTTACATCATTGATTATACCACCTTGATGTACACAAACACATATGTTCTCATTTCACATTTGCATATTTCTCGTTTCATTAAAACATTTACTCATAATTAGTATACCTCATTATTTTTTTGATTCCTTACCACAATTAATTTTTGTAATTCAATTATTAGTTGGGATTATGTTACCAAGACACATGCTTCCACATGAAACATTCATTATACTTTTATTGGTAACAAGGGGATTAATCTCAAGTTTAAAGGTACAATTTCAAGTTTCTTATTAACACTTACACAACATATTATTAAACACAAATCAATAATTGGAGTCAAATACAAGTTTTTATCCATAATTAACCTCTTAAGAGGTCTTGGGATTAAGTTGTGTTCCAGTTACATTGCTTGGACCTCACCATGAGATCAACATCAATGTTACCACACTATCCTCATTCCACCTAACTTTGCACACATTATGATTATCCTTTTATTCATTAAAAGAAAGCACAAGAACACTATGGATTTAACGCACTAATCAAATTCCATTTGGTACAAAATAAATTACCATTCACTCATCATTCACAACAACCTACTATAGGGTCGAGGCTATACACATAAAGCATACCCATCTCACAAGGAATTTGTACAATTAATGACATTTCCTTTTCGCAAGTCCAAAATTACCAAAATCATCATGAGGGATGCAAGTTTAGTGGTTGATTTTGAATACGGTTTCCATAACTTCAACCGCAAATGAACCCTTAAGGGGACTTAGGATTAGTTTATTTAAATCATACTTTAAGGGTATAAGGACAAATTTATTCCAATACACAAGTTCCATAACCCACTACGAGGACAACACTAGGGAACAATTAGGCACTCTTATCTCACAAAATCATTTGTTCAAACCCACAATATTCCTTGTTATTTGACAAGATACACACTCATGTTTGTAAGGTTTAGTAAGATTGCTCGCATGAGAATCCTGAGTACTAGACATGTTAAGGAGCTAAATTAATTCTACAGAGGAGATTGTTTCACAGTTGTTCCCTCGAACACCAAGGTTGATCGAGAGTAGGAACATGACAACTAGGTTTAGAGAACTTGTTTAGTTTTCAATAGTTTAAGTGTTTAAGTTTACTACCATAAATTTATGAAAAATTACAAGAATTTACCATGATAACCAAATACTGATTCTTCCATGCAATTGAACTATAAATTACAATGTAAAATTTTTTCATCTCGTTCATTAATACACATACATGATTTAACTAACTTTTCTTCCTTCGATTATATAATAAGCACAATTGTTTAGATAAAATATGTTTCTTATTTCATTGAGATTACACACTTTACAAGCTATAAACAAACTTAAGCTCAAAATTCATAAATCATTTTAGTCATGTCATGCTACAACACTTTGTCGATTATTTAAACACGAGTCGGTGAAAACATGCTGGCATGGACATACCCCTCCCATATAACACACTATTAAGACTTACGACATCAATTCCAAGAAAGAGAAATTAAAATTACTAAAACAAATATTTTCAAACCATAATTAATTTTCAAGATTTAGAGAGAGATTAGAGAGATAAAACACTCATTTTATTTTACACAAGTAAAAAAAAAAATTGATGATCGAGATAAAATAAGAGATGACACAATCAATTTTGATTCATAACATTCAAATTCCAACAAGATTTCAGAGTATTACAAATTTTTACAACCTCTAACATGGCTCGCATTCTCGTTGTTGCTCTGAGGATCTAGGTGAATTTACCAAAATTACATGAATTTTGTCTTTTCAATAATTGTCTTGTTTAAGAAAATTACGTGAATTTTGTCTTTTCAATAATTGTCTTGTTTAAGTGTAATGGAAAATGTATTTATAGTCATCGTACATGCTTCCAAGAATCATACTATTTTTTTACCCATTGAATGAACCTTGGGGGCCAACACGGGTCCACTGAGGTCCTAGTTGCGTTGTTGCATAAACTAGCCCAAATAGCCACTGAGAATGGTCCTGTAACAAGGGAACAAAACATCTTAATGGAATTTTTAAAAGTCCAACCCTATTCTATACTATACAAATATTCATGGGAAACAAACAGAGTCTAAAACTAGTATCAGAGCTCAAGCTAGAAACAAATCTTCGTGAGAGCAAGTTGGTTGATTTTGGTTGTTTTCCCTTCAACAAACTAAGCCAAGTTGGCTCTGATACGGATGTGTAAAATGTGATTTCTAGAGGAAAGCAGATCACGATGAAATGTGCTACACCATTCTTTGTATAGAAATGAAGAAGTTTGCTTAATGACATATTTATTTATGGAACCGATGTGCATAAAAATCGAGGTGATTCGAGAGGGTTACGTAAGTAGCGATCGAGTTGCTTCCAAGTGACCAATTTTCGAACTAGTTTGAAAACCCACTTCATAAACATGATCATCAATTATTTTGGTAATTTTCTAGGTTCTAATGATGTTTTTATATGACAAGGAAGGGATTTTATCAATTAAAAGGTAGTAAGGATTTTAGAGCTGTTGGGCCCCAAAAATATTGACTAAGTACAAAAAGTTGCATGGGTGCGCAATGCCTAAGTTGAAGGGTGGGCGCACTTGAAGAAGAAGCGCACAGGGTAGGATTCAGGAGGGTTTTAGAAGGACCATGTTACGTTTCGGTAGAACAAGATCTCGAGACTTAGTTGTATTTGGCATTTCGGGTAGAACACGAGAAAAGTGTGACCCAACTGCGCATAGGGAGTGGATAAGGTGTCGGCTGGTGATAGTGGCTTAGGAAGGAATATTCCCTACGAGTGAGACTTCTAGAAGGCCATCATGGAAAAGAGTGGAGAAATTAGGCCTAGAGGAGCAAGCACCCATGGAGGACCACATTCAAACACTTGGCGTCGGATCTGAGGCCACATAAGGATGAGTTGGCACTTCGGGGTGCCTATAAATGCAAGCGCTGCAGAAGAAAAAGTGGGAGAGATCAATAGAGAGCAGAGCTCTGTAGAAATGCCACAAGGAATTATGTTGGGTTGGGTAGATAAAATATAGGAGAAGGATGCATCAAGGGGCTTGGGATAGTGAATTTTCTTTTTGAGATCTAAGGAATGTAGATCCAGCTATGATGTATGACTTCGGTTGCCATACTGCGATGTTCTATAATGAATCTAATGGATGTAATGAGGTTATCAACTTATTTGAATATGATCATTAATGATAATCTTGGTCCATCCTCATATCTTCATAGTTATATTTCATGTGTGTTTATGAAATGAGTATGAATCCTTATGCATTTTCCTTTCTGTTTTGATTTCAGTTCTATCTTGAAAAAGTATCCTTCTGCTTGGAATGATTGCATTGGTCTAGAAGCTTCTCTGAGCTCTATGATGATTGCATGTCTCATTTCCACTCACTCTCTTTAAATTCCTATCATAGATGATGTTTCCCATTAAACTCACATAAAGGAGAGACTCGATGCTTGCGCGTGCCTTGGGTGAGCACCCGGCCTCTTTGGGTGATAGGTCGGCATGCATGGGGTTCCCTTGTTCTTTGGTGGGTGTAAAAATGACTACATCTTGGTTCCATTGTTGGGACCTCTTTTTGAAGTTGTAGTGGGAAATAGCATACATCATGATCTGTGTAATGAGTGATGACAAATCGTTTAACCTTGGAAAGTGTTGAATCATGGTTTAATAGCACGGAGGACAAATTTTCTCAGATATTCAGCACTAGACCTGAGTTTGATGCACGTAGATGGGTAGAAGAGAACCTCTACCATGAGTTGTATGATACTTTTTTGTTGCTTCCCAGTAGAGTTGTATGAATGGCTCTCTGCATATGCATCTACTTCAAGTTGGTATTATATATCGTGCGCGTGGACCTAAGAAGAGTACCAGAGGCTGCAAGATGTAGATCTAGCGTGGACTCGTGTTGTGGATCATTGGTGGAAAGGAGTGTTGACTAGCTACACCCTAGAATATGTTATTTCTACATATTCTTGTCTAGACATTGTTGAGTTTGAGTTTGCGAAATCCCGGAGGATCATTTCTATGTGATATCTCTCTGGCGGTGAAGATCTTGGTTGTTACCTTGAGTTTAGAGGCATTTACGATGGCCGGCTAAACCATTCTAAGCGTTGGGTGAGGGAGCTAGGGTGGAGGAAGATTACAGATATTACGATTGAGAAAGAAAGGGAGGAGAGATAGCTCAAGTATAGTGAAGCGCGTGAAAGGGAGATTGCTTTATAAAATGCAAGGTTGTAGGTGTGATGGATATGGAGGCAGATGTTGTGGGAAGGATTTGAGGTTCACACAAAGGACATGGAACATGAGTAGTCTGTGCTAACCCATCTTGGCAAGCGTGTAAGAGAGACCCCTTTGGCTTTTGATGAGATTTCGTTGCACGGGAGAGAAGAGTCGTTAGCGCACATCTAAACCCACCTAGTGACCAAACCCTGGCGCTTGGTTTTCCAGATCAAGGAAGGAGTATCGCTAACCCAGTTGGTATTAATGGAAGTGACAAATCTGCACCCAGGAGATACAATTTTTCATTTCCCACTTCTATGGCTACGCATACTATTCCAGTATTCGGAGGAATTTTTGGACAAGGAGAAAATATACAAGGCTTGGGTAATGTGTCGGGGAGTGGTGTGGGACACACATCTAGTTGTGTCACAATCTCACAGATAGTTGGTGTGTAATTTAGTGGGACATTGGGGACCCTAGGCGCGACCACTTTAGGCCCATTACTGGCTATTGGTGGATATAGAGGTGGAACTGGTGGATCTGGAGGCACGGGACCTAGTGGATCTAGTGGATCCGGTGGAGGAGGAAACACCGAGAGGAAGTTAAGGAACTGGATTAGGAGGACAAGGGCCCCAACCACCTCCTCAAGTCTTCTTTGAGATGTCTTTACATTTTCGAGATTACAGGGGTATTGAAGATGTTGAAGAGCACATTCACAAGTGTGAGTTATTATGGCATGCAAAAGGGATCACTATCCCAGAGCAGAAGGCAAGCCAGTTTGTAATGACGTTGCAAGGGTACGTGCATATCTGGTATAGGAAATATGACCCTCACTAAAGCGATAAGGGATTATCTTGCTTTAAAAAATGTCTTCCTAGCGAGAATTCCACATCCCGAGTTTCAAGCAGCAGGAGTATGACATGTGGTTTAAGAATCTCATGTCAAAGTTATCCTATGACATTTTCCCTGCACAACATGCTCAATGGTTTGTTGGAGGGTTGATAACACAGTTTAGAAGGAAATTATCCCATAAGACTTACACAAACCCACGCGAGGCGTTGGAAGTTACCCTATACGCTAAAGTTGTTAGAAGCATTGTTTGGTGTTAGCCGTTTCGGAAGCTCAAATCCTGCTTATGGCTAAGCGGTGGAAAAAGTATCTGCGAACTTAGCTCATGAGACTCACAGTAGAATGTGGTGTATAGATTGTGAGGTAGAGGGGCATGTCAAGGATAGTTTCCCCCGGAAGATAAAGTACGCACCATAGCAATAGATTTGTGAAATTTTCATGGGGACCATGATGCGGGTAGATGTCCCTTGTTAAAACACGCAATTTGGAAGAATGTATCTTGCTCTTTTGTAAGATCTGTACCTCTATGACCCATGATACCAAGGATTGTCAGCTTATTGACCAGATTCATGAGGCCATTGACCATGGTGTGCGTCAGACCAGCATTGTCAGTAGTTCTAAGGGTGATGATCGCCGTCATGAGGAGCGCGCAAATGGAGGCGCATGTAGAAGGGGATTTCATGGAGGATTTTGTGGTCATGGCAACTATGGAGGAGGAAGAAGTGAGTTCCCACATGGAACTTATTTTAATTGTGGGTCTCTGAGATCACTACAAGTGTGAGTGCCCAGATTTGTTCCAATTCTCATGGTGAAGGAAGAATCACAAGTATGAGGAGTGCCATGTTTTGTTTAAGCATATGAATCGAAACACCGGAAAGACAAGGGCATTATAATGGTAAGCTTTAAGAAGGGCGACACATAATGGATGCCATGGGTGACTGTGATGTAGGCTTGGAACCTATTATGGTAACAACAAGAAGCGAGAGGTCACGCACGAAAAGGAAATGCCAAGGCAAAAGAACCTAGTTTCAAGGGAAGAAGTGGTACATGGGAAGTACCCATACCCTATGCATAAAAGGAGGTATATCAAGAAACCATGGACATCATTCATAGTTTACAAGGAGAAATCCAGTATCTAAAGGACCATCCGGTGGGAGGAGCAAAGGAGGAAGGTCGAAGCACCAAAGGATGACTGGATGAGGTCGGAAGTATGTAAAATACTAAGGAAAGAGAATTTTATTCCCTTGCTAAGGGCATGGTTGAGAGAGAAGGTACCACAGCCGGAGAAGAGTGCAATAGGTAAGTCTTGCATGCAAACCTTCCCCCTCACAGCCTTGACTATGATAAGGAGATCACATTAAATTTGGTCGTAGATGGATGGCTCCTTAGTAATATCCTCATTGACACAGGTGCGGAGGTCAATTTTCTCACCTTGGATGCATGGCATCAAATGGGAAGGCCTACATTACAGTCATCCTTGAATGTGTTATATATGGCAAAGAAAATGAATTCAATGCCCATCGATGTCTTAAAAGATGTAGCTATCACCATTCAGGGGGATAAGTTTACTGGGGACTTCGAAGTCTTGGCACTCACTAAGGTAGATAATTTCCCAGCATTACTTGGGTGCCCATGGTGCTATAAGAACAATGTGGATCTTCAGTTCAACAAAGGATACATAAGCTTTGAAAATGAGGAGGAACGGGTCATCATACCCATGGCTAATGGAAAATCAACACCCTATATTGAACCGTTGGGGGTAGAGGTCCTGGATAGAATATATGTGCACTTAATCAGGGACCTAGAGGTAATCCATCCCATAGAAGGAGTTATACAGTTTGAGGATGCTCAATCCCTAAGTGACACCACCAGTATAGCATGTGATAATTGGGCACATGGAACCTATGAGTTAATCGGATGACATTTGAGGGGATCGGTGAAAAAGGTGACAAAGGTGCGTACAATCTGGTGCCTAGGAGGAAATAAGCTACCTAAGTATTTAGGAGGAGCCTTCCCTGAGATCTTTTTGAAGCTCAATGGAAGAAGGAGAATGAATGAAGAGGGATGTTAAGTTATGTCCTACCCGAATTGTTGTGTGCTAGTGGGTGACACATCGAGAGAACCTCTTGGAATGGTGTGAGGTGAGAATTTCCTTCTTCATAAGGTTTTGTAGGAGCAATGCGCCCACGGCTATAAAGGAATACCATGGTAGAGAGACCACTTCCTTCCATATCCAAGCATGTGAGATAGCCTAGATGGGAAGCACATAAGCATTTCCACCTTCATTATGGGTTCACAAGTTATATTCCACCCTACAAGGTTGTGTGCGTGCATGGTACATTCACATTGAGACACACTGCCAAATAGGGAATTGGCAAGAGTTAGCGGTTGATCTCATTCAAACATTCAAATATCAGAGTACAAAACCCTTGGTGGATAAGGCGTTACAGGTTATCAAGTGCCTTACCATTGGGGATAGTGCCATGGTAGAAGATAGGCTACTGGACTTGCTAGGTGAACTGGCTTGGAGGCATGCTTTGAGGAAGAAGAAATAGAAGAGATATGCTTTGAGCACGCATGTATAGAGAAAGAAAAAGGAAATATGGTTTATATAATTGATGGGGAAGATGCAAAAACTTGGACATTGACCATTCAGTAGGGACGTGTGAGGTGTTAGACAGTTTTGATGAATGGGTGTGTGCCTATCATGAACCTTTAAGGACAAAGAAGGTTAACATCGGCTCAAGAGAGGAGCCTAAAGAGGCTATCATTGGAGACTATTGGTCGGAGAAAGAAGTCTCTAAAATCATTGATCTTTTACGAGAGTTTGAGGATTTATTCCCGTATGGGTATCATGAACTAAAAGGCGTTCACCATTCCTTGGGAGAAATGAGAATTAAGTTAAAGGAGGGTGCGCACCTGGTCTGGAAGAGACCATACCAAATGAATCCTAACCTACGCGTGAAGGTCAAGGAAGAAATAGATAAGATGATAGCATCGGGCATTATTGAAGCTGTTGAAGATTCAGAGTGGATAAGTCCAATGGTAATTAGCATCAAGAAGGACGGAAGGATAAGGATCTGTGTTGATTATAGGGACCTAAATGCAATATGTATCATTGATCCTTTCCCAACCCCATTTACTGAAGAAATCTTAGAGGGAGTGGTAGGGCGCGAGGTCTATTCTTTCACAGATGGATTTTCGAGGCTATCACCAGGTAAGGATCGCGAAGGAGGACTAGAGGAAGAACACTTTCACCATTGAGTGGGGAAGTTTTTCCTATACAGTCATGCCTTTTGGGTTGAATAATGTACTGTTGTGTTCTTGCGCATTGTGGTACAAGATTTCCAAGACTTCATCCATAAATTTCTTCAAGTCTACCGGAAGATTAGAAAGTATATGGGCTAGTGAAGGACCATTGTGACAACTTAAGGTTAATGTTTGAAAGGTGTCGGTAGTTGAGGATATCCCTCAATATTAAGAAATGTGTCTTTGCTACCCTGTTTGGAACATTATTGGGACACATCATATGTAAGGAAGGCCTACTAGTAGATCCCACAAAATTTGCAATAATTGTGGGATTAAGGGAGCCTACTAGTCAAAGCACAGTGTGTGGATTTCTTAGGCATACGAGGTACTATAGAAAGTTCATCAAGGGATATGTCAAGATCATCGTGCCTTTAGAAGAGTTGCTTAAGCATAAAAGTTCCTTTCATTGGGGAGAGGCGCAGAGAAGGCATTTGACACTTTAAAGGATAGGCTTGTCACTGCGCCCATACTACGATTCCCCTCTTGGGATAATCCCTTCCATGTTCATGTTGATGCCTCAGGGACCACCATTGGAGCAAGTACTTACATAGCCTGGTGAAGGGATTTTTATCATCTTTTGTGCTTTGCTGGCAGAAGGTGAAATTGGCACCAACAGAGCAGAATTACACTACGGCCGAGTGCGAGGCATTGTGAATGATCTACACACTTCACAAGTTCAAACAGTGTTTGTGGGAAACCCATTTTATATTTTACACTAACCATATGGCATTGAAATACTTAGTAAACAAGTCGATTCTACAAGGGCACATATGTCGGTGGGTACTATTGTTCTAAGAATTCAAGTTCGTGGTGGTTTTCAAACCAAGTAAAAGTAATTCGGACCTGATCATTTGTCTAGGACTAATTCAAGAGAGGACACAAAGAGAATTAAATACACTATGCTAGATGCGCAATTTGTTTAGGTTGTGACACACACCCTCATATGTGGAGGACATTGTGGTATTCCTTAAAATAGGTGTGGCATCCAGATGGAATGAAGGCCTTGGAGAGGAAGAAGTTGGCCATACGTGTCGTGCCCTACATGCTAATTAGTGGAGATATGTACAAAATGGGAGTGCATTGCAATTATGGAAGAGGTGCATGGTGGAATTTCGGGAGGAAACTATACGGGAAATGAAACCACATGGAAGATTCTACTCTGAGGCTCGGTGGGAGACCATTTATCAAGATTGCATTGAGTTTTGCAAGGCATGTGACCATTGTCAACGCCTTGGAAAACCTGGAAAAAGGGATGAAATGCCCTTGTGACCAATAGCTAGTGTGGAACCATTTGAGAAGTGGGCTATCGACTTTGTCAGACCAATCTCACCAGTAGCGCGAAGGACTAGTTTACGGTATATCCTCACTTGCACTAATTATTTGACAAGGTGGGCAGAGGTAGCACCTACAAAGGATTGTCACGGCAGCTACCACTGCAATATTTTTATGGGATTACATAATTAGTAAGTATGGATGCCCATTGAGTTTGAAAAGTGATAGAGGTACACACTTCCTCAATGAAATGGTCAAGATTCTATTATCAAAATTCATGGTGGCCCATCACAAAACTACTCCCTATCACCCTCAAGCAAATGGAACTTGAGGCATTTAACAAAATACTTAGTCACACATTGACTAAGATATGTGATGTTGGTAGACGAGATTGGGATGATAAAGTATCAACCATTCTTTGGGCATATAGGACAACCTACAAGAGGCTGAATAAGGCCACACCATTTCAATTGGTGTTTGGCGTGGAGGTTTTCCTACCAGTTGAATTCATGTTACCTTCTCTATGTATATCACACGTAGGAGGGTTGGTCGATGAACAAGTCTTTGGAAGAAAGAATTGACAAGCTAATGTAATAAGACGAAATATGATCACTCGTCGGGTGGAGCCAAACAATGAAAAAGTAAAACAAAAGGTATGGCATGATCGTCACATTAAGAACAAGAATTTTGAGGTTTAGTAGATGGTTTTACTATACGATTCAAAGTTTATGTGCCATCCTGGGAAGTTAAAATTCCATTGGTTGAGCCCCTACATCATCTCGTACATCCTTGATTCAAGTGCGTGCATATTGCAAGCACTAGATGGGACGAGATTTCAGGACACTTCAATGGGAGTAGACTGAAGCCCTACTATAAATAAGTCTTCTTGGTGTTTGTAATAAGGTAGTATTGCCAGTTAGTTTACAATTTCCTTTAATGCATTTTCTTTTCTTGCGTTTCTCTTTCTCGTTGTTATTTTGTGTTGCGCGCTTGGGCACCAGTAATCTCATTACTTTTTGAAGGTTGTAAGCTGCAGAGAGAGGACAGTAGCGTCATTTTAGTGTGGGGTAGAGTAAGGTGGAAGAAATTACAAAGTGTGAAGCACCAAGAAGGATTACATTGGAAAGCCTAGTTGGATGGGCCTGGGAAAGGAAGTGCATGAAATAAAAGGTGAAAAAGGATGGCTGGTGTCAGGGTAAGGCTACATTGTGGATCCACGTACATGATTAGAAGAAGCGCAAAAGCAACATAAGGTAGGCAAGAGAAAAATCATGATGGACATACCTTCAACACTTTGGTGATGCGTGCGCAAGAGTCTCCTGTCAAGATGGATTGGTTGCATGCCAGAAGGTTGGGGATTATCCGTGTAAGGTTGGGCACGTGAGTTAAAGCGCTAAAGTCAGGTTTTGTTGAAAAATTTGCATTAAGTGTTGAATTACGGTGGTAGGTAAGGTAGAATTTAATGTTAAAAAGTGGGAAAAACTATAAATAGAAGTTTGGATACTTCATTATTTACATTGTGAATACGAGAAGGAAGAGCTTTTGTGAACTAGGGTTTCCAGAGTTGATTTGTGTGAAGAAAAAATTGGGGAAATTTAACCGTGAGTGATTAGTTTGGATTTGTAAACCGGGGAATAGTTCACGGGCATGGAGAGAGTTGTGGAGAAGCGTCATCTTGTGAAGGGGATATTCAGTAAGGATTTGGAAGCTAGGGCATGGGTTGGAAAGGAGTTTCTTCACAAGTTCGAGATCTAAACTTGGAAAGGGTAGAGAAGTAGAGCAAGAGAAGTTGAAGTGCAAAGATAACCTACATAATGGCACCCAAGAAACTAGTTGTAACACCTAAAAAGGGAAAGGGCAAGGGCAAAGGAAAACAATAAGAAACCACCATGAGTACCAATGAAGAATGGTATGCATAAATGTAGTACCCAAATGGGGTTTTCTTTGGGAAAGGAGTGGGAATCTCATTTAAGAAACATGACGAGAAGTGATTACAACCATCGCACAAACACAACCGAGAAGTAAATGGTGCTTTGGAGTTAATGTGCTTGAAAAACAAGAGGACACCAGAAGGGTTACCCATTTATAGTGACGAAGTAAAAGTGAAGTTAGAGAAGGCGGGATTATTGCAACTCTATGAGTTACCCTACTTTGGGAAGCATGAGTGCCTCTATCAGTGGCTGATGTCGTGCATACACAAAGATCACTTTCACTTCACGGGATGCAAAATGTGCATAACCCCAGCTGATTTCAAGATTCACAGGTCTCATCTGTGAAGGAGAAAGTATAGAGGACAACCTATGCGAAAAATAATCCATCAAAGAAACTGTCGCCGCATATGCATACAAGAAGGGGTCAAGGTACTTTGATATTGCGGATATCCAAGACTTGGTGATGAGAATGGAGTACGCACTGGTAACCAAACTTAATGACCATGAGAGGTGGACGTAAGTGAACAAATCATGGCTCAATGTTTGCATAAGGATATCAGAGGGTGTCATCTACAACTTGTCTGCATACATCGTGGATGAGATCATCAGCAGTGCACAGGAGGGTGATAAGATACTTTTCGGTAATGTCCTATTAACTATTGTATTTTTAGAGATCGTAGTGCCAAATGCGGTAGATACATTTGTGTGGGAGTACTTAGAGGAAGACCCCTCACCCTCAAAGAGATTCGAGAAATATACTTGCGATAGCATGATGGCGTTCATAAGGTGCATCTTGAGAAATGGTATATGTGCTTGAGGAATGCGTTTGGGGGAGTGGAGGATCCCAGAACAACTGCCAAAGCTCACAGAAGGAGAAGTTAAATTTGTAGTATACCAACACTTTTGCATTGGCAGATTTAGGTTGGTTGATGAAAACATGAGCCCTTGGTGTAAACTTCCATTTTCTTTCACCGCTCAGTACTTCCAAGTGGGCCTAAACAAATTCAAGGAATCCAAGAAACTGAAGTTTGACTTTAGAAGTATGGATTGAAACCGAGAGGAGATGTGCAATGTTGTTCCCCTCAAAATTCCCCTCTTTTGAAAGTCAAAAAAATTGAAATTTTGAGTTGGCACCCTTCGGTAGTGTTTTAGTGAAGTAAGAAATTCGAAGAGATGGTGGAAATTCCATTTTTGGGGTCATTTTAGTGACTTGCGAGTTTGTCAAACATTTTTGTCCCTCGTGTCCCAAGTACTGGCGGGCCTCCTATTCACTAATTCCTTACATCACCCGCATTGGCCGAATCGGCTCTTCGCATCCTTCATGTTTATGTCCCTCAAACCGCCCGTGCTCTCTTGGCAAAGCATCGCTGCATTGGCAAATCGGCTCTTCGTGTCCCTCATGTCCTAATGTCCCATGGACCATCCAGGCCAGTTTTTTCCACTTTTCCCACATTTCACCTTTTTGAGTCGGTCACGAGGTATATTTAATACGCATTTATGAGCTTTTCTCTCTTGAATGGATATTTAGAGGGGTAACAGTCATGCACTTGTCACATTGTCTATTCATTATCTCTTGCCCACATTTTTGCAAAATCAAATCATTTGTCCACCTTGTATCTCCTTGCAATTTTTGTCGTGAATTTGTTCTTTGAAGGCCATTCCTCTGTTCACTGTCAAAATGAAGATCAAATTTCAAGGGCACAAACATTTTCCCCTTTGGTGACTTTTGTGCCCGATATTGGAGATAACGAAGTTCGACATTTGGATTTCAATGAATTCTAGGGTAGATTAGCATGCGACAACCCTTCTCCCATGGCTCAAATGATAAATGATAGTGGAATCACATACGTTGTTGGTTTTCCTCTCTATGTGCAATGTCGACACTGTGCTCACCTATGGGGCTAATTTCAATCCGGACACCAAGGAGGTTGTCAATGTGCACGATGAGTTGATTACAAAATTGGACGTTGTCACCATCGCCGCTACCCTACGCATCCCCGAAACAAAAGACTCCATTTTCTCACTCTCGCTCAAGCTCAAACTCTGTTTGATCAAGACAACAAGAAATATAAGGCTCGGGTAGTAAAATCATGGCTGAAGTTCCCTAAGAAGGGAGCATCCCGACTCTCTAAGGCATTGTTCAGGGTCGACTTCAATGAATAACTATCATATTTCATCACCTTGCTCACCTAGATTATGGGAATGCCCTCTACTAATGACTTCCATTTTTGGATGTGCCCTTTCATAAATATCATCTACGAGGGTAAGCAAAACCTAAATTGGGCCGAGATTATCTATGGAAACCTGACTAAACAATTGTCAAATGTTTAGCAAACCAAAAATTTCTACATGACTTCCTATCTCATGTACACCTTGGCAACATCTCGTGAGTGGTTCAGCTTCACTTTCATTGCAAGATAAGAAGGATGAGCCCATATACGCATATTTCCTCAGTTTACCCTCAAGGTCAGTAATAATAATTTCATAAGGGTAAATGATGCCTTCACCATGTACATCATGAGGCTCTTAGAAGGTGACACTACCAGAAGGTTCTCTGATGAGGCTAAGCCTTTGATAACCAAGTATATGGCTTTCTTCACTCAATTCCAAAACTTCTCATACATCAGGTTGGATTTTTTTGAAAGCACACCTCTCAAGCTTCCCATGTTTTGCAATGACAAAATGGCTTTGGTTGAGGTGTGCAGGCAGCTGGATAAACTTCATAGAACCTACCGAGATAAGAAGATTATTGGTCTTCATTTCCCTATCACCTTGGGGAATTATACATGCAAGACAACTCTAGATGCCCAAAATATAGAAAGGGCTATTGCTCCTCTTACAGTTCATTTCTTCAATCCCAGGACTTCTAAATAAATTCATTGATCAAAATCTCAGAATAACTTATCATCACCGTCCTGACACTGAGGATTACTGGGCTGATTGTGCTGATGATTTTGAAGCCAGGAGGAGGCATTTTGGCAGATTTTCTCTACAACAGATCATAGACTTCAACCTCTACCAGGTGCTTGAAGGGCTTAAGGATGATGATGAAGATTTGTAATCCTTTGAGTATGAAAGATCAATCAAACACACTCTTGAAAACCCTAGATTGGTATGTGAAGGAAAGAGATGACTTGAATGAGGTGATCGCCCTATCACCATCGAACTAAGATTTGGTTTGACAGAAAATACATGACCTCAGGATGAACAAAAGTAGATCCTCTTCAAGAGAGACTTCCACACCTAGGAAGGAAGTACATATGCCTAGCACTAAGGCATTTGAGCAAACTCCTCCTTCTTCTTTGATGAAATAACCTGAGTTGTCTACTCCTTCCTCTTCCACTAAAGTGTATCAGAGGAAGGTAAAAGAATTCAAGCAAGAACCAATCGAGGAAGAGACTCTTCTGGAGTAGTCAGGATTGCCTATTGGGCCAGAGAACATTATTTTTCTAAGTGAGAATGATGATGATGAGATGAAAGACCTAGAAGAAACCCTTAAAACCACTGCTGAAGTAGAGAAGGAAGGACCAAGGACCGAACCTCCAAGTTTAACAGACTCCTCTGCAAAGGAAATTCCTATGGTTGCATTCATTTCCCCATTGGAGACAATAATGGTTCATACTCTGAGTGTCATGAGTTCACTTGCACTCGAGTCCCTTGATTATTTTGTTTCTTCTTCTTCCTTTACCTAAGTCTGACCCCTAGATCGACAAAGAAGAAAATGAAATCTTCCTCCCAATTAACAGGGCTTGACTTTGATGTTGTAGCAACTCTACTTGGTACTACTCCTCCCCTAGTAAAGAAAGCCAAGACTACTTCGAGGTTGGTAACTGATGCTCAAGGCCAGCAATTCCTAGAGGTTGTAAAATCCAAAGTGGATAAAGAGGAGAAAGATTTTTGATCTCTGACTTGGAGATTTCCAGAATTCCAATGGGAGAATCGACACCTGAGAGTGAAGTTCATAACCTTCTGGAAACCGTCATTGAGGTTATTGAACGGGTGGAGAAAGGCAAGAAAACCATGGAGCAGTTGGAAGAACACAACCAAGTTCTTTCCAACTTTATTAGATCATTGTTGGTAAAGGATAAAGTTTTGGATCCAGCCCCATTGGCCACTCTCCCACCTCCCATAGTTCTCAACCAAGATGAGGTCCAAACCATCAAAGACATCCATAAGTATTCTACTTATGGGAAGGTTGTTAAGGCCATGGTGGATGATATGACTGTAGCAGGTTTAAAATTCATTGAGGAAGCCTTCAAAACTAATGAGAAGGTGATCAAGCTGCAGCAGAAATTCATTTCCTCAATCAAGGCTATGGACAAGGAATTGAAAGTCTGGAGTGGATGTATTGTAGATCTCCATCCGATGGGTCAAACCAATGATAGGATCCTATTGACCAACAATGTGTTTGATGATGTCAAGAATAACTTGTCAAGGACATGGATCTTTAGCATCAAGTGGAAATAAAATTTCTAGAAGAAGCACTAGGGGAATTGAGGAATGTATGGAAAAAAGGGGAGTCTTTTAAAACTTGTGTTTTATCCACCTTCAAGGATATCCACTGCCATTTTCAGGATGAAACCACAAGTGTATTCTTCTCTCCAAGAAATCAAGGCTTAGTTTAAAGCCTTTGTTAAGGATGATTTTTTCAAGGAAGAATCAATCACTACAGAGAAAATGAAGGACATTTGTTCTCTCCATTCAGCTATAGCCAATGCTCATAAGGAATATCTGGACCATACTGAGTTTGACAAAGCTATGGAGAAATGCCTCGGCACGTGGATGCATGCTACTTCCAACACAACAATTCCAAGGGGCATGGAGATGGCGGAAGCATTGAAGAGATTCAGGCACCGGATCCTCAAAATAGTGGGCCCTTCTCGGCCACAACCAGATGTCTCTACTTCTGGCTCTTGACTCTCTTCTTATATTTTTAGTTTGGATCTCCTTGTAATTTAATTAAGGACTTTATGTTGTGTATTTTCTTAATTAATCTTTTAGTTAAGAGAAACGGTTACCAAATGTAACCACTTTTTATGGCATATATCGGGCTCTCCACACCATTCCAAGGACTGGAACTTTGATAATTTTTGAAAGTGTAAAAGAACTAAAAGCTATTAATACAGAAGATTTCCCTTCCTGTTTATATCTGCATCGATTTATTTTCTCTTGCCTATCTAAATTTTGTGAATCATTAATCTATTACATTAAGAAGCTTTGTATTCTTATGAATGTCATTTTTGGAACTTTGTGTCTATGAAATAATATCTAGTGATTTAATATGAATGATTTTGTTCTATATATCATCCTTGTACAAGCATTTATAAGGAACTATTTTGCTATCTATATTTCCTAGGAATGTTGTTATGTTCTACCTTTTCCCTCACTTAGTTCTTTTGTTCCTTTGTATTGATGATCTACCTTTGCATTAAAACACTTTCATGATATCAGATTTCCTCATTAAAATAGAAAGTTGTACATTTGTAAATAGTTTTGTTGCTTGCTTTCAATAAGGGCACCTCACCCATTAAAGAGGAGGGACTTTCTGTCCCCTGATTGTTGCTTTCATTAAAGTCCTAATTTGACAACCAACACGCAAGACGTTGGTCTACCCCAACAAGTGTGCATACGTGGAAAAGTACGTATCACATGAAGTTTAGATGATGAAACCCCGACTCTACCTATTGCAGGGAGGTCCACGGTGCATGTATACCTTTGCATAAGGCCCAAGTTTTAGAAGGGCACTTATCTTGAGAACGAGATAGCTATACCTGAGGACCTAACAGGTAGGAAGAAGACCGCGCCCAAGAAGAAGGAAATGGAAGAGACAAAGAAAAGGCACCAAGTGTCCAAGATACTCAAGCGGTGGGCTCCCGAGAACAAGCACTAGAACAAGTACTTACACATGCAGGAAGAGGTCACCAGTTAGAGAGGAGGTGCCAGAGCAAGGAAAGCTTATCGCAAAGGAGAAATCACCAGAGGAGGAAGAAGAGAAAGTAGAATCTCCTATACTGGAATCCCCAGTTAGGAAGAAATAGAAGGTAATGGAGGAAGCTGATTCGGAAGAAACAAAGAGCTTAGAGAAATACATAGGTTAGAGGGATGACATCGAAGAATATGATCCGAAGGGGACCAAGAACCACTTATTTTCAGCGTGCTATTCGGAAGAAGAAGGCAAAGAGGAGAAGAATGACTATCACTTTATGCGAAGGAAGGGCATCCAGGAGGAGGAGGGCACCCAGGACATGGGAGAAGGTGAAGAGGTTAGCATAAAGAGTCAGAGGACTCCAAACCTCACACAGGAGTAGATAAACAAGGTAGCAGAAAGAGAAGCGAATGAAAATTATTGAATCCTTGGTAGAACAAGATTTGGAGTGCAGCACTTAAATAGTGATGAATGAAGATAAGGAAGGAAGCGTAGGAAAAGACCACGGCAGCACGGGAGGCCCCAGTCTAACGAAAGAATCGCTCCTAAGGGCACGCGCACAGGCAGAAAGTGCATGGAGATCAAAAGACCAAGAATGGACTACATTGATTATCATAGCAAGGTGTTGCATGCACGCTTCCAAAGCATAGTCCCAACAGATCAACTCTTGGTAATGAAGTCATTTGATGACGAAGGTGCATACCCTTGAACAAGGAAGATGCTATCTTGGGCAATTGATTCCCATTTCGATGAGCCGAATTTGAAATAATCGAGGAGCAATAATGAAAGTGCCTGAATCAAAAGGAGACAACCCTTGGTGAGTGCTCAAAGCAACTTTCGGATGAATAATTATGTAATGCGTTGAATAAGGTCTAAGTTAAATTAGAAGCTAGGTTATTTGAAAGGAATGATAGGGTAAAATTTCTAGAGGTAGAGCTAGAAAAGAGGGAAGAATAGCTAGAAGAGAGAATCAAGAATTTGAAGCTGGGAGGAACTAATCAAAGACGCAGCCTAAAGTGTGAACTAAGGGAAGAAAAGGGAAGGGTGTGCGAGGTATACAAGAAGGTAGAATCCATCACAGATGTCATTGTTTTGAAGCATCTAGACCCGGCACCACCCACGCAAAAGTATGGATCTTCCCTTGAGTGCCTTAAAGACTTAACACACATCCTCACCATGGAAAGGAAACCTCGGCTTTAGAATCCACGAGAAGAAGTGGTAGTGTGCCGGAGAAGGAGGAAAATTAAAGGTTATAGCAATCATTTCCGAGTACAAAGAAGGTGTTTGTTGATGTGAAAATTGCTACCATACTACCGAGGCCATGTATGACGATTGCGCAAGAGATAGAGATAAAGTGGCGAGCATTCTGGTCACCACTCACGAGGTAGAGCTCAAGGAATTCCAAGAGAAGAACAAAGGAAATAGAGCAGAGTAAGAGAGGATCCTGGCCGAGGTCGAGAAGAAGTCAGAAGCTATTAAAACCTTATGAGGTTCAATTAAAAATTGGTTGAAGGAGTTGTACCCATAGATTACAAGAAGGATGGATGTGCTTGAGGACATGGGAAAGGAATTAGAAGGAATGGTTGAAACATTGAACACTCAAGGAAATGGACTGGGTTTTGAGGAGGTAAGCGCCCTATTTGGTGACCTCTGCCAGAGAGCGCAAAATGAAGTCGATGCCTAGAACAAGTTAGAGGCCGACTTACAGAGAGATTTTCCCATCTTGTTGTAGTAACGACAACACTTCCCCATTCTTTTGTTTTTTTCAATTCTTCATTCCCTTATTCTTTTTCCAAGGCATTAAGTCTATTGTAATTCTTCCTTTGAAGAAATGTTCCCACGGGCGGAGAACAGGTAAAGTGTGGGGTGATATTAGGCCCCTAAAATATTGACTAAGTATAAAAAGGTGCATGGGCGTGCAAAGCCTAAGTTGAAGGGTGGGTGCACAAGAAGAAGGCGCGTAGGGAAAGGTTATAGAAGGGTTTTAGAAGGACCATGTTATACACCGACAGAACAAGGTCTCGGGACTTAGCCGTATTTGGAGTTTTGGGCAGAACATGAGAAAAGTGTGACCCAACTATGCATGTGGAGTGGATAAGGTGTCACCTAGTGTGGTGACCTAAGAAGGAATATGCCCTACGAGTGAGGCTTCTAGAAGGACATCATGGCAAAGAGCGGAGAGCTCAGGACTGGAGGAGCATGTGCCCATGGAGGACCACATTCAAATACTTGGCGCTAGATCTGAGGCTGTAAAAGGATGAGTTGGCACTTGGGGTGCCTATAAATACAAGCGTCCGCAGAAGAAAAAGAGGGAGAGATCAATAGAGAGTGGAGCTCTGCAAAACTCGCAAGGAGTTGTGTTGGGTTGGGTAGATAAAATATAGGAGAAGGATGCATCAAGGGGCTTGGGATTGTAAATTTTCTTTTTGAGAGCTAAGGAATGTAGATCCAGTTATGATGTATGACTTCGGTCTGCCATACTACGATGTTCTGTAATGAATCTAATGGATGTAATGAGGTTACCAACTTATTTGAATATGATCATTAATGATTCTGGTCCATCCTCATATCTTCATAGTTCTTTCATGTATGTTTATGAAATGAGTATGAATCCTTATGCATTTTCCTTTCTATTTTGATTTCAGTCCTATTCTATTAAAGTATCTTTCTATTTGGAATGACTGCATTGGTCTAGAATCCGTTCTGAGCTCTATGATGATTGCATGTCTCATTTCCACTCACTCTCTTTAAATTCCTATCATAGATGATGTTTCCCACTAAACTCACATAAAGGAGAGACTCGGTGCCCACGCGTGCCTCGGGTGAGCACCCAGCGCCTGTTGGGTGATAGTTCGACACGCATGGGGTTCCCTTGTTCTTTGGTGGGTGTAAACCGACTACAAAGCCACTCCTTACGCTTCAATTTTGAAAGGCATTTGACATAACTAGAGTGTTAATTATAATAGTGCAAGATGGTGTTTTCTAGTCACATTTAACAATTTAGTTTATCTACTTATTGAACATAAATTATTGAAGACATGTTTCTTGCTTTTTTATAGTTTGTTTAGGAGAGTTCAATATCACTTGTTTTATTGCACCGCCCATAATGGGTTATTCTCATGGTTAAATAATCTCAATGTATTGTTTAAAGGATGTGTGTTGGTATAGCATTAGAAATCAAGACTATGGTTTTATATTTTGGTCAAGGTTTAGCATTTTTCTTCCCTTAAATTATAAAAAAGGAGATTCTAAACATGATTTAAGAGGGGAGAAGAAGATCCATGCATGTATCGATCCAAAGTGAGAAATAGTTGTGGGGTTTGACATTACATGTGTGAGTTTCATTTTCTTGAGGGTTCTAAGGCCATTTAATCAAACAAATTTTGAATATGCCCTATAACCATTGTGGTCCACAAGGACACATCTCTTTGAGGAATTCTATTGAATAGTTCACATGCATTGATTATGCTTCCTTGTTTTGCATACATGTCTACTTGGAAAACCGCATTATCCGACTCAAAAAGAATAGGTGTTGTAAATAATAGCGACTTTGTATTCTTATGTGCTCTTCAAGAACCAAGAAAACACATCCATGCAACCACCCCGGGTTTAATTAGCATGTTGATGATAGAGTTGAGGGTTTCCTCAAGTTAGCCAATGTGATCGAGAATGTCTAATTTTGGGCGATTCAAAGGAGGTACTCATGCCATCGAAGTATTTACAACCCTCTTCCATTAAACATGTATGGTTACATGCTAATAAAACAAAAATGAAGCTTACATGGTTAGGGTATGTTCCATGCAACCACCTCTCTTTGAGGCATTTTTGTCTAATAGTCCCGATTCCTTTTGTGTGTTCCCATATTTAACATACACATCTAACAAAGCACTACAACCACAACATCTACCTAAAATCCCCTCTCTATTATGCTTTGGTGTGCATTTATATCATGTTCAAAATATCCCATTTTAGTGCAGGATGGGAGGACATTAGGAAGGTTGTGGAAAGTGGTTTTGTTCCTACCACACACATTTGCTTGAAATTTCCATGGCCATTTTCAAAATGCAAAAGGGGCAAAAAGAAACCTTAAAAACTCTCTTTGCCCTAATTCACCCATTCGGGATTTTCTTTATTTTTATTTGTTAAGATTTCTTTCTTCCTCATTTTAGATTTGAATTAAAATTTATTTATTTATTTATTTGAATAAATGTGTACACACACATGAGACATTTGTCTAAATTATTTTTCCTGTGCCCACAAATTGACATTGACAAATATTTCACCCTCGTATACAAAACTATTGTTATGATCATACTTATAAGAATATATCATTATCTTTTTATGGAAACAATTGTATAGGTACATCCACACAAACTTATCAAGTGAAGGTTCTTCACAAGGAAGCTTCAAATCATTTATTAGAGTCCTACATATGTAAGGGTTACACTTGTTAAGGAAGGACATGTCTCTCCACTAAAGAATTTCAACCATGAACAAAACTTGTTAGGTTAGAATCGCATGCTTACTAACCACGTAAAATGGGGTAGGCATTATAATAACCTAGTTGAGGGTGCTTCTAATGTATGTAGGGGTTTCTCTTAGATTTTCCTACTATGTAAAGATTTAAGAGAGCTTGGAGTGCTTTTAAAATTTATTTTTCAACTATACTCTTAAAGTGCCATGTGATTTCTAGGTGAGGTAAATATGTGGGTTTGGCTTGTTTTTATAGGATCTTATAGGTGATATTTTGCATTAAGATCGACATCCGGGATATGAACCAACCTATAAAAGATATCAAATTGGAAAAGTGACCATTGGGTGGTTGGGAATGAAACCGTTAGCTTTGGACTAAACCATTGGATGGTTTGGTCCGGAAGGATAATCTCATATAAGTAATTTGCAAGACTATGAAAATTTATGGGAATGATGACTTGTAGGAATATAATTATTTGGATTGATGCAATTAGTTTTGTGAGTGAGTGACTAGTGTGAACGAAGAAGAAATTCATGCAAGAGAGATAAAGATAAGTAACATACGCTTAAAATGTGTGTGCAAGAAATCTAAATTTTTCGTTTCTGAATGATAAATTACCAAATTTAGGTGTTTACATTTTCCACTCCCCTACCCCCCCTTAAGTATGAAATGAAAATTACATGGTTAAAAGAAAATATACTTGATTGTGTAAGCATACTTTGTTTTTTATCGAATTTTTTGATTATACTTGCATGTTGGCATGCTCCATGATGTAACCTACAACATAAAGTGTAGTCAATGTCTATAAAAAGAATTGAACTTCAATTCAGTTTTAAAATATATTTGTAACTTGAAAATTGAATTTGTAACTAGTAAAGTGAAAGAGACAAAAACATGGAAGGAGTACACCTATTTTATCTACAAAAGGAGAAGATCCTTGATTATTACACTTGGGAACATGGATTGGAACTGGTCCACTAAAGTATTGGGGGTGATTAGTCCAAAATTTTATTGAAGGGGAATTCAAAGCCAAAATAAGGAGTCAAGTGTCACTTAACTCGCATCAAAATAAGTTTAGCGAGAATTTCTAATCATCCCAAGAAAGAGGAAGGGTGTCTAAGAATGTATAGCCATTCCAAAAAACCTCCCAAGAGAGTGAGAAGGAGAGTGTCACATGGATTTCTAGTCACCCCAAAAAACTACTACCCATGGACTACACCGTTGTAGATGGATCTAGGTCCAAGTAAAAAATAACACAAATTCGAAAGGGAATGACTTGTCTTAATCCCCCACCATGTGATGTCCCATGAGTATTGGATATGAAATATTGAATATAGCAGAAGGAGAAAGAAGGGACATGCCCTCATATTGTTGTAGTTAAATAATTCTCAAGTTATGTAGTGCTTTGAAAAGGAGTGAGTATTCACACCCCGTATTTTGTATCTTGAAATGTATTATATTTTGCCCTAGTTCGTGGAGATGAATATGAATTTATATCAAAACATGTAACTATATGTGAAAATTTGATAAACCCGAAATCTATTAAGAAGTTGCACTAAAACAAAAACATCCATCTTTGACCATAATGTCTAGAAGTTTTATTGGTGTGTAATTTTTTCATGTTCAATATTTAATTTTGTTCCTAAATATTTTTACCATATCTTATTATGGTCTTAAATTTTTTTCTCGTGTGCGTTTGCATATATATTCTTGTAATAAAACCTAATAAATGCCCGCTCTTTTAAGGTGAGTGACATGTGTAAATAGAACACTTGAATCAAAATAAATAATGTGTATCCACGTCGAATGTATTTAATATTCAATTTTTATCGATGGAGAGCTATTGTAGGTGGCCACTATTAATACCATGTTCTTGCAAGAGTGTGCATGGTAGAAACCATGACATGAAGAGATATCAAACAAAAAAAAAAAAGAAACAAGCACATCGGCAAACCTATATAGAAGTAAACAACCACAAAGGAAATCAAACATATAAGTAATCAAGCACGAGAGGAAAACAAGTGCACAAGAATTTGTCACATATCCTAGTTATAGAAAGGGAAAAGCACCACATATTAGGGACATAATTGTGTCTTACACACAAACAAACATAAGCAGAGGCTAAAAAGGCCACAAATAAGGGACACCAAAGTGTTGCATACACAAGCATAGAAAAGGCCATAGGTCACATACGGAAAACATGCATATAAGAAAATAATAGAAGAAACTAGCCCAGATGCACATAGATCCAAAGAAGCTAGTGTTATACAAGATATATATGGTAGCAATATTAGTTTTAAAATATCATACAACACAATATAATATATTGAGCATAATGAGGAAGTGAAAGTAATTGTAATGAAACAAAAGCACTTGAATAGTGTAGAAGATGCCCCAAGATTAGCAAGGCCACCGGGAAGAGGACTGGTCCAACACTAACATTGTGTATAATCCTTTGTGTGTCATGCATCAAGTTCAAGATACCTCATGAATGCATGTGTAAAGAGCATATATAAAATATATTGTCCATCAAACCATGTGAAGCATATGTAGAATGGAAATCTAACAAATCAAGTCATATGTAGGTCTTAATTTTGTATTTTGAAAATATTTGAATGTTTATGTGCTTATTATATTTTTTAATATTTTTTATTTTAGCATATTTGTAAAAAATTAAGAGCAAATAACGCACCATCCTCCAGAAAATTATAAGGGTGACAAGGAAACTCAAGGTAAAGGAAGCATGATTTGAAAAATAATAGTGTGTACTCGAGGAGTAGGATTGTTATGTGACTAAATCCCTAATCTTTACAAGCATTAAAAAAATTTGGAATGTTAAAGACAAGTTTGGCTTAAGATTAATTATAACAAAGATATTGTAATAAAGCTATTGGATTAATGTGGGAATGAATATCCCAAGCATTTGATTAAAGATGCTTAATTTGATTTATGAAAAGGTGTGGGAACCATTGTGTTGGTTCATAACCACCTGTAATGTATTATAAAAGAGATGTAAATGTAAAATAGAGAACATGAACAAATGAATACATGAATGAGAGACAAGGAATTGTATTTGTGATTATGAGAAAGAGAACAATTGTGAAAAGAGTCTTAAGGACTTTGTGAATTTAGTTTGTGGAAGTAATTCTAAGGCTGACCAAGTTATAGATGTAGGCGGTGGGAAAGAGAGAGGGGCACCAAGGATGTCCTAACCGAGGGTAAAGAGTACAACCTGGATGGTTCCTGGCCAGGGAAAGGTGAAAATACACAAGATGTGTATCATTTTCCTCTCATAGGCGGCCATAGTCTGGTGTTTTTTAACCTGTGGATGCGTTGGAATTTTGTATTAAGAATTACTGATCAATGTTCTCTCTCTCTGTGATTGGATTTTTGTACTATAATTCATGATCCTTGTCCTCTCTTGGTATTGGAATTCCTAGTCAATTGACTCTGATAAGTTCTCTCTCTATAACTATGTAAATTATGTTAAAAGGATAATGGAAAGAAGTTAATTCTTCTGTTTACTTTGGTAAATGAGAAAATGAATGTATTTTTCTATGTATATCTTGAAAATATGTGCTTGTGTTATCAGAAATAGTGAATTGTAGGAACTAAGTTAATGAAATATGAAATTTTAGATGTGTGTGTGTGTGTTTAAAGGAAAACCTATTTAAATTAAAATGCTCTATGTGTAATTCATTGTGTCGAGTTTGTTCTATCCTTTCGGCTTTTACAAATCTTAGTGAATCGGTGAAATTTGTATGTTAATGTCTCACAAACTTACTAACTATTGTGAAGATTTTAGCCAATGAGAAAGTGCCATCTAACTTTGCAATGTCATACCTTTGTCAGTCCTTTTTGAGCATTGTGAAGTGCGAACCAATGATAGCACTCCACGTTCTTCGCAGATTCAGACTTTGGTTAACTTGTTTCTAACCCATGCAAAACCCGAACCAATAATATTAAGCCACTTGATTCCACGGTGTCGGTATTTTGTTAGATTTTTAAGAATGTGAGCCAATAGAATTTGTACATGTTTTCTTTCACATATTATTTTATTTGTAAGTACCTTGTCAATGTGTGAAAAGTGAGCCTTTAAGATTGCTCCGCGTATATACTTGGTTTAGCGAGTTGTTTTACTATTAAATTTTCTTCGGTCTTGTATGTTGCACTACAAAGTGAAAACAAATAGCAAAGATCCATGTACATACAAACTTCGCAGTGATGCAGACCCTTGATAATTATTTACCGGGTTCTATAAAATGCGAGCTAGTAAAAAGGTTCCACGTGTCTTCTTTCATAGTGTCAAACTTTAAATTTTGTTTACTATTGAAATATAGCCACCAAGATTTGTCCTTTGTTGTCACAAACCGTATGGAACCAAAACTAAATGGTCTTTGGTTTATTTCGCAAGAATGAAGTCCATAAGTTAATTTTAATCATGTTTAAAATCTTATTTAATCTTGTTTAAAATGTAGCTACATATTTTTAAGTTATTTACAATTTTATTAAATAAAACATGGATGTAACCGATTTAGCTTTTTAATCTAAATAGATTATCTAATAAAACGTATCTTCGTAAAATGGCATAGCTTCTCGGTTTAATAGTATAAGAATTTAAAAAATATAAGTCTTTCACAATTTGATATTTTGTTAGGAATTATTAGATTTTTGTCGAGGGGAAAAGTTGCATATTAAGGATAAATTAATGTGATCTCACGATCCGAAATAGAGTACAAATAATAATAACACACGAGTAAGATGAAGACAAAATGCCTAGCCGCACATGTAATACACATACATATATAAAAGATAAGATCATGTAAACCATTTGTAACATGAATAGGATAAGTAACGGCATCATTGCTAATGAAAGGAACAATAATGGAAGAAATTGTAATAGGTACAAGAGGAATAATGGGTGATATAAGAAGCCATGGTTGTAAGAGATGCTCGAGACAACCATTGCTCATGGAATGGGATTGCGAAGGAAGCCTACAAAAGGTGTAGCTATCACACATGGCATTGGTAGGCGCATTAAGAAAAATCATAGATTTTGTAACACTAGTAACATAAGGAGCAAGTAAGGATGCCTCAAAGTAAACAAACATAATCATAACAATTTAATTCAAAGAGTAAATGGAAATTTTTCCCAAGTTGTATGAATCAAAAATCAAAGGAAATGAAACCAAGGGTATCGAGAAAGTGTATCAAACATCCGAATAACATTAAGAAATAGAATAAGTATAGCCATGATAACATAATGTTGATCTAAAACCACTTTAATCGTAGTCCCACCGCGCCCGAGCCCTAGCTCCTATTGCCGCCTACTATTCCTCCTGGTTTTTCTTGGATGTCGGACCCTTCTAGTCTAGATCAGGGGTCCCTCATGTCAGGGGCCCTCTCTCCCAAGCCACCCGACTCCTGGAATAAGATCATGGAGGGTTCCACCTCCTCTCCTCATATGGAAAAGCTTTCTCCTACGCTGATTGATGGGTCCTTCTCACTGCACATTCCCTCTCACATCATTGATGCTACTGCTGCTTCACGTGATCTTTCACTGGTGGGAAAATTGATGGGCCCTAGACCCCCTTTGGAGGATACCAAAAATGGGTACAATTGAAATGGCACCCATGTGGGGCACTTGAAATAACAGCAATGCCCAATGGATTCATTTTATTCTCCTTCAGCATGAAAGAGGATTTCACGAGAGCTCTTCTTGGTGGCCCTTGGTTTTTTGGAAAACGTGGCTTCTATATCAGGAAATGGTCTCCGGCCTTCAACCCACATATTGAATCCATGACCCAAGCTCCAATATGGGTAACCTCCCGGGGCTTCTTCCGGAGTTCGCATCTATCGCTTATCAAGGTATTGCTCTAACTATAGGTTCTTCAATAGCTATTGATCAAGCCACTAAAGATAAAACTAGATTCATCCATGACCGCTTTTTTGTTAGCGCTGATGTCAGCTATTCTCTACTAAAAGAGATAGATAGAGCTACTATCCGATCCGGGAATCTGGAAATGAATATTGATTATGAATATATTCCTCAATCATGCTCCTTCTGTAAAAGCATTAGCCACCGGGCCTCAGGTTGCCCCTCCAAACCTCAGCCTAAAACCAAAGCCCAAAATTCTTCCCCAAAATCTAAGAAAACTTTTATTCCAAAAACATCTTCTATTGAGATCCCAATCATCCCCATCTCAAATTCCTTTGTTCTCCTGGAAGAGGGAGAAATTAACACTACCACTGAATTTCCCTCCTCTGTTGATCCCCCTCTTCCCCTCCTATCCCCCACCCTCTCGGTGAACCCCTCATTCTTCCCCCCTCTAGGGAGATTCCCCCTCCTGGTTGTTTCCTCCTCCCCTCCTCCTCTTGTGTCCTCCCCTCTTTCCATTCTCATTCCTCCCCTTCCCCCTTGACTTTTTTCCTGATCCCCCCTCGAGCCTTCCCCCGTGCCCCCTCTTTCCCCCTCCCTTGGACTCGCTCATCTCCCCTATGGCCCCCTCTTCGATGATAGTTTTAATCCCCGCTATACAAGAAGCAGTAGCAAGAAGCCCGATATCGCGCAGAAAAGTTAGGTACGGACTCCGCGCAATGTCAAACTCCAGCAAGAAGTTGCTCTTAATTTTTCTCAAGGAACGCAGAGCACAATCCCCATGGTGGTGGGGAGAAAATCCAAATCTAAGAAATGAAGATCATCTCTTGGAATATAAGAGGTCTCAACTCTCTTCAAAAACAAAGAGTCATCAAAGATATAAAATTCCAGAACTCTCCTGATATCATTATGCTGCAGGAAACTAAACTTAAAAAAGATGATCGTCTCCTAAAAATTTGGCCGGCTGCTTCTTTTGAGTCTCAACCTTTGGATCTTCAAAGGTGATTGTTTGCTCAAGCATCCCAACTTCCTATGCATGCTCTTCCAAGAAGTTGGCTCTGACTCTACATGGATTGCCATCAATGTATACGCCCCCAATTTGGAGACCCAACGTGAAAAATTGTGGAAAGACATCTCAAATTTTATCAACACTTGCGGCAATATCCCCATTTTAATAATGGGTGATTTCAATTGCCCCTTTTTCCTTTGGAAAAATAGGGAGGAGCTCCTGCCTCACCTGTCAACATGGAAGCTCTGGCTGACTTCATTAGGGAGAATTCACTCCTTGACATGGACCTTCATGGCTCCTCTTTTACGTGGTCTAACTACAGATTAGGTAGGAACCATATCCAAAGCAAACTGGATCGATCGCTGGGCTCTCTTGACTGGATCTCTCTATTTCCTGATTTTTACCTCAATTCCCTCCCCCGGGCTACCTCTGACCATAGCCCTCTCCTTCTCAGTGTGAATCACAATCAATATCAAGAATCCTCCCTTCAGGTTTGAGCTTGCCTGGCTTGAGAATAATCACCTGAACCCTCTTGTTGCCAAATGGTGGGATTTCAATGTTGAGGGCACTGACATGTTTAGGTTCTCCAGCAAACTCAAAGAAATTAAAAAACAACTCAAAATTTGGAAGACTACGGTTTTCGGCAACATCAAGATCTGCAAGTAGAAGTTGTCACAGGAAATTGCCAGAGTCTCTGCTCAAATGGAAATCGATGGGAGATTGGATCACCTTCACCAAAAAGAAACCACCCTCCTCAGCGAATACCACAATACACTTCAAGAGGAAGAAACCTATTGGAGGCAGTGATCTAGAGCCCTTTGGCTCGAGCAAGGGGATCGCAACACCAAATTCTTTCACATCACTACCTCAAAGCACAAAAGTGAAAGCACGTAACCAGATTTAATCACAACAAAATATATTCTATTCAGCTCATTTGAATTACATTCACTAGCTATTATATAGCCATATACATAGCCAAAACAACCTCCTATAATTTAGGAGTGGTTGCAAACAATAAGCTAAATACGTGAAGTTGTTTACAACAACTTCACATATAATACCAGGTAATTATTTGTTGTTCCACAACAACTCATAATATAATGTTTACACTATAATAATATTCCCAACATACACCCCCTTAGTGTGAACATGGGGTGAAGTGTAGTTGAAACTAGAATCATATGCCTACGCATATTTTTAGGTCTGCATACTACTCCTCTCCTCTAGACACCAGGTTCCCTCCTATACAACTGTTTCACTGACTGACACCTTCCATGCCACATCACAACACTTCAAGAGAACATATAGGAATACTCACATGTACCAAGCAAACATACACAAACTGTTGCTCTTTATTCTGCACACCAGATAAAATAAACACACAACTGGAAATAAATATGTCACCACCACAAAATACGACCTCGTCGTTGGTGACTGACGAGAGGCGTTGAGTAGCCTCCATCCTCCATTTCCTCCTACCTCCAGTATCATGCTGCTAGTTCAGCCAGATGTGATCATGAAGCTTCAAAATACCTTCAATAATTTGGACGTCGCGTACAAGCGAAAATGCATCCAAAATTGAAATGCGGGCAAATTTTTTTATTTTTCAGACTTAATACAATGACACAACTTTTACGACTTCGACAAGAGGACACAACTAAAATTGTAAAAAGTAATAAAATGAGATTACTTTTTAAAAATGACTCTTTTACAATTTTTGACTTTTAACATATAATTTTGACAAAAATGGAGACTCTACGATTAGTGACATTCTACAAAGACTCATATGCAAAGTAAACAATAGACTTGAAATTGACTTTGAATATCTAACATTTGATGAATGACTCACTTAAATGCCAAGAGGCTCCAACGGATCAAGTGGAGGACGCACTTGTCGAGGGTGAATTCAGCTGAGAAGAGAATTGTAAATAATCCAATTCTGTATAGACGTGTCAACCATGCACGAGAAAGACTGATGCAATTCCGATATAGAGGAATGTTTAAAATATCTGCCGCTATAGAAGTGAGTCAAACCAAAGATTATTCCAAAACCAAATATCTGCACTGTCGGTTGTACCCAAAATACATGTACAGTCCCTTCAATAAAAACCACATGTAATTTACACATTGGTAATAAACATGCATTAGAACATATATTACCTTTTTCAATGCTCAAACTAAGACCAATGTGGATCGAATTTCAGTTATCCAATGAATGGAGATCTCACAAGTGAATCGAATCAAGACGTTTAGCTATTTGAATTCAATCTTCCCACCATCTGTCCAACCATGTTGTGTAAAGAAGATACGTGCACGCCCATTACCACCAAAACTCATCAATTTCAACTGCTCGGTGGTCCATGAATCCAGATTTGTAGATCTGACAAAACTGATATGAACACCAAGATTCCAATGCATGGATGAACAATCAAGACAAATGAACACTTCGTATGTCACAGAATAACAACGCTCTATTGAATTGCAACGTGTGGCTGCGTGAGGTCTAATTATTTATTTTTTTTTAAAACGTCATATTTCAATACAAAACTGCTCACTCATCCAAAAATGATTTCAAAAACCATTTCTAGGTTTTGTTCCTCACATCTCTAGCTTTCCAGAACACTTGACGATTCTCAATTTCGTTGAGAATTGAGAAAGTTACGAGTGTTTAACTAAAACGTGAATTCGTAAGGAATTACACGTCTTAAACCGCTCTGATGCCAAATGTAAGCACATAACCAGATTTAATCACAACAAAAGATATTCTATTCAGCACATTTGAATTACATTCACTAGCTATTATATAGCCATATACATAGCCAAAACAACCTCCTATAATTTAGGAGTGGTTGCAAACAATAAGCTAAATACGTGAAGTTGTTTACAACAACTTCACATATAATACCAGGTAATTATTTGTTGTTCCATAACAACTCATAATATAATGTTTACACTATAATAATATTCCCAACAAAAAGTAGAGACAAGATCAGAGAGCTGGTGTCATCCTCAGGTAACCTGTTAACCTCCGATTCTGACATTTCCAATGAGCTTGTCTCCTTCTATTCTAACCTCCTCCAAGTTGACCAACCTCCTTCGGAGCAATCAATGTCATCTATGCTCCAACATATCCCCCAGCTTGTGTCTGCTGAGATGAACAATAGTTTGATCAAACCTTTTGCTATGGAGGAAGTTCATAAAGCGGTCTTCGCCATGAAAAGGGACAAAGCTCTAGGCCGGATGGTTTTCCAGCTGCTTTTTTCCAAGTTTTCTAGGAGACCATCAAGCATGATCTCTACAAAGTGGTTAATGAGTTCCAGATCAGTAACAACCTTCTAAAAGAATGAAACACCACTTTCCTGCCCTTGCCCCAAAAGAGCAGGGCTCAAAATATGTCTCCAACTTCAGGCCAATCAGTTTATGCAACACCACTTACAAGATCATCACTAAGATGTTGGCTTCCAGGCTTAAACCCCTAATGAATGCTCTCATCTCTCAAAACCAGAACAGCTTTATTAATGGGCGGCTCATCCAAGGTGGTATCATAATGGTACACGAGGCTATCCACTCGGCCTATCACTCAAAATCCCTTGGAATGATCCTCAAGCTAGATATGTAAAAGCTTTGATAGAGTCAGATGGCCTTTCTTGATCAGGGTCCTGGAAAAGTATGGTTTCGATAAAAGATGGTGCAGTTGGGTCTTATCCTGTATTGCGACTCCTTATTTCTCTATTCTTATAAATGGCATTCCGGCAAGGGGCTTCTTCAAAAGTAGTAGAGGTATCAGGCAAGGTGACCCCCTGTCCCCCTTCCTTTTCATTCTTATGACTGACTCCCTCAACAGAGCCCTTGAGACTGCTAAAAGTCAATCTATCATATCGAGTCTAAAGATCACTTCTAGCTTTCCTTTGTCCACACATAGCCAATTTGTGGATGATACTTTTCTGTTAAGCACTACCTCTGTGATTGAAGCTCGTGCTCTCATGGATATCCTATCTCTCTATCAAGTCGCTTCTCAACAAATCATTAACTTCAACAAGAGCAACATCTCTTTCATAAATACTGCTCCTAGGACCCAGAGGAAGATTGCTGATATTTTTGGCTGCAAAATTGTGGACCTCCCCACATCCTACCTGGGCATTCCCCTCTTCCAAGGAAAGTAAACAAAAAATCTCTGGAATCTTGTCATCGAAAGATATCAAAAAAAGCTCACAGCCTAGAAAGGGGCCTTGCTCAACCAGGCTGGCAAACTCCAATTGGTTAAAGCCACCCTCCAGAATCTTCCTACTTACTTCATGTCCCTTCTCAAATTTCCCAACTCGGTGAAGGAGGTGGTGGAAAGAATCCAAAAGCACTTCCTGTGGTCTGGAGCGGAAGAAAAAAAGAGGATCCATCTGGTCTCCTGGAAGGAAGTGTGCAAGCCAACCTCTCTTGGGGGCTCGGGTTAAGAAGGATGGCTGATATGAATGTGGCCCTCCTGGCAAAAATTGGATGGGAAGTTGCTAAAGGAAACTCTCATTGGGCTCATCTCCTCAGAGCTAAGTACCTTGCTCCTAATGAGGAATTTCTTACCTCAAATCCAATTCGAGGTTCGGCCATTTGGAATTTAGTTATTAGTTCCCTCCCCATTATTCAGGGCTAGCACTAAATGGAGGTTTGGAAATGGTAGGTTTATTGACTTCTGGTGGGATCACTGGATTGGGGAAAAGCCACTGGATAGCAACCCCTCATGGGATCCTGTTAAAATAAGCCTCATTAATAGGCATGGAAGGTTAGTTTCTGGCTACTGGAAGGTGGTGAACTCCATACCCTCCTGGACTATTCCGGATTGGGATGGAATAAGAGATCAGCAGAGGCTGCTCCTGACTTCACTTAGAAGTGAGCTTTCCTCCATCTATATCCCCTTTTCCCAGCCTGAAGATGAGCTCATCTAGCCCCTCTCCCCATCTGGATCTTTCTTGGTTAAAGTTGCTTACCTCTCCATGCATAGTACCGGCTCTGGTCCTCCCCTCACCAAGATTTGGCCGAAGGAAATAATCCCCAAAATTGGATTTTTCTCTTGGCTCTCTTTGAAGAATGCTTTCCTCTCAGGAGAAAATTTGAAAAGGAGAGGTTTCTCTCTTCCCACTAGATGTGTGCTCTATGCTAAGGCAGTGGAATCCTCTTCCCATCTTTTGATCCACTATCCCTTTTCTCAAGATATTTGGCATTGGTTCCTATCGTGGATGGGAGTGATCTGGACCTTTCCAGAGTCCATACAGGACACCCTCTCTCAATGGTGCTCCCCTTCTCCCATCCGGCCCTGGTTCTGGCCTAGAAACTTCTCCTCCCGCATGGTATTTGGGGCATCTGGAAAGAAAGGAATAGAAGAATCTTTAGAGACCAGAGTCTTGAACCTGATCATGTGGCTATTCAGATAGCTCTGACTTTCTAGGATAATCTCAACTCTCACTTCTGGGCCAAATATCAGCAAAAAATTCAAATTTGTAATTCTCAGGAGTGGCAGCGGCTGTTGGCAAATCTTCCTATAAGTAAAGCCCCTACTTCTGATCGTGGTTTAGTGCGGTGGCTCCCCCTCCTGGTTGGAGAAAACTTAATACGGATGGTGCCTCGAAAGGCAATCCTAGTAATTTAGGTGGAGGAGCCATCCTTCGTAGTTCCTCCGGTTCCATTGTGGCTGCCTCTACCCATAACCTTAGTTATGGCACCAACCATCGTGTGGAAGCCATGGCCATTCTCAAAGGCCTTGAGCTGGCTATCAATTTTGGTGATGATCCTCTCCAAGTTGAAAGTGATTCCCTCAATATCATCAATCTCCTGCAGTCAACGGATACTGGTCAATGGTTGATCCAAAATATCATCGCTGATATCAGAATCTTACAAAGGAGTTTCCAGCAAATTCAGTTTCAGCACATCCTCCGGGAGGGGAACAAAGCGGCAGACCACTTGGCTAACATCAGAGTTCTCCTTGAGAGTCAACAAAGCTGGAAGGACAACTTCCCAGCTGATCTTCTCCAAATTACCCAGAATGATCTCTCTTCCTAACGTTGGCAGGTGGAAGGGTGAGCTGAATGGATGTCAGCAATGCATTTATGGACTCCCCAAAAGGCGGTGGAAACAATAATAATAATTCTTCATTTATTATGATTAGACCTTTGGCATTGAATCATTTGAAGGGAGAGATGTGTTATGATGTGGAGGATTTCCTCACGCATGGTGTAATTCCTCCCGTTAATCATATGATGTACTGGCGGGAGGGTAATGATGTTGATGCAGATGGCTCCCATGCCCTGGGTGGGCTTTTTAAGGCCATCCAGCGTCCCCTCTTTCGCATTCTTTCCAATTCTCTCAACAGTATGGGTGGCCAACTAAAGCGTATTGAACCTGCATCCTGTGACATGGTTAAGGATGACGAGGAGGTTTGGAACATCTTATTGGAAAATGGTATCACCACTTTCCTTGAGAGAATGGCGGGTTATTCGGCCCTGGTCTCATACGCGGTAATGGCTTCCTGGTCGAGGGGGCATGTCCAGATTGGTAACACGTATTTTACTATCTCCACAAATGTAATCGTTGATGCCACGGGTCTCTGGCCGCCAGCGATATTTACTTCAAGTGCTCACTACATGCTGAAATGTAGGATTTCATTGCTCGGGATAAGCCTGTCAAATATCTCTCAGGGTACACTCGCGATTCTCTGCCTCCCCCATGGAACAGAGTTGTTGAAGTCATTATGCGTTATTTCACTATTGATGGCTGCTATCATCTGGTCTATGGCCCCCACTTTTTTATCCTCTCGCATCTGCATTGGGGAAAAAAGATCAATCTGGCACCTTCCTCTATCAATCCTTAGAGCATTTTGTTCAATTGGCTAGAGACGGGGAAGGAGCAATCCTTCATCAGGGCTTACTATACTTATTATTTTCTGATGTTGCCTCGCATGCTAATTTAATCCGCTTTCCCCAAGTCAAGTCACCATCACTATTCTCCCTCGCCTTCCCCTGTCCCTCTTCCACCTCCCTCCGCTCTTCCAAAAAACACCGACGCTTGCACCTTTCCTCTGATTCTGACTCGAGATGTCACCATCCTGGGCCCTCCTCATGATTGCTCCAACCCTTATACTCCCCCTGCTTTCCCCGCTTCATTCATGCCTACTGCTGGAGGGCACTGACACCATTAAGGCGGTCTCCCCTGCGTCTCCAACCCCGATACTTTCTCACGATGACATCTTGGGCCTGGCAAATTTTACCCTGACTCCCCTGCCTCAAGCAGATTGAGTCGCACCAGACTGTTGAAGATCCCAATTCTCAGAAAGTTGGGGATATTCTAGTTTTCACTGACAAAGAAACTCATGCTGACACCCTGAAGTCTCCTTTGAATTTGGATGTAAATCCTACTGAACATGTGGCTGTTGACTCCCAGAGAGATGAACGTAGAGTTGAGTTGGTGTCTTCTATTCTGAACAAGCTCCAACACACTTTCAAAGCCCTAAAGGCCTGGGAGATTTTCACTGATACTACCAGGAGTGCCATAGCCAAAGACTGTTTGGAGCTCATCACCCTTGCAGATCAACTTGTTGAGGATTCGGGATCTCCTAGAGCTAGAAATGCAGTCGCTGAGCTGAAAAAGCTCATTTGATGTCTTCTTCTTTTCTCCTACTGTCTTTTTCATTTTCCTTTTTTTGAAATCTTCTAGGGTACTTATCTTATATGTATTTTTTTGCTAAATCTTTCCTGATGGGCCTTTTTGTATAAGGTTGTGGGAATCTTCTAAACCCTCTTTTTACTTATCATCGAGTTTTTTCCTATCTTATGATGTTACAAGGGCTTAGTACTGGAGATGATGATGGATGATACGGTGCAAAGTTGATATCGACTCCTCGGTGTGATCCCCAAAACACTAAATAACGCCGAGTTCACATACACTAGAGAAAGATTGATTACAAAGATATTTTATGTGGGGATGAATCCCCGACAAAGCAAGATCCGGGAAGTTAACTAACAAATCAAATCGAGTGTTGTCAACCCCCATGTGATAAGAATAATGATAAAATAGAGTCCAAACAGATAACATGTAAATTGATAAACAAAAGAACCTGAAAGATGCCAAGTATGCGAGATGGTGTTATTATTGATGATGCATGCAACATGAATCTCACCACATGAACCAAGATCATGAGCAGAGTATCATGGAAATTCCACATGTTATCACAAAAGAAAAGAATAATAATGATAAAATGGCTAAAATTCTCAAAGCATTCACCTAAACTTTCTAAATTTTTCTTCTTCCTTTTTAAATATGGGAAAAACCCATATTTATAGCTTAGATGTGAGGTTAGATTGGGGTTAACAAGTAACCGGGGTTGGGTAGAGTAACCCGAGTTAAGAGATATGATGTGATCACGTGGGGACCATGGCTTGAATTATTAGATGGAGTGGGGAGCATGATTGACATGGTGGGTGAGATAAAAGATTCCATTTAAAAAAGGGTGTCGGATGGGTGTATTAATACCCATGGATTGAATAATTTGTGAGAGATGGGGATAATGCCAAAAGTTGAATTATCAAATGGGTCTACATGGAGCCCATTTGATAATTAATCAAATAAGGTGAGAAAATAGATAGGATTTCATTTAATTTAAGAAAAAGAAGAAGTGAGAATGGAAATTACATGAATGTGAGATGATGGAGGGGCGCTATAACCAAAAATAGGTGTCTACATTTGCCCCTTTTTGTTGAGTGGTTTGCGATAGCAAGCCATGAGACAAAAACAAAAAGGGTTAGATGAATATGTGTCCGAAGATGGATGAAGACATGACCAAAGGCAAGATGCCTCAGGAAAAAAAGGATCGCAATAACAATGAAAAAAAATGTATGGTGGTGACTTCAATATCACATCGGTAGAGGACAATTGTGGTCTCAATGGAGACAAACGACAACGTTCTATAGACCAGTGAGTGGGTGAAGACCACTGCAGTATGGATGTAAACCAAGATGACCAATGGGTCATAGGAAAACATCAAAATATGTGCAACTAAATGTGAAAGATGTGTGCAATCCTTTGTTTGCATGAGGAATCGTGTGAAAAATCATGCGTCCACAAAAGGGACGAGGATGAAGATAATGATGCCCAACACAAGGCATGAGAAGGACACAAAGTGAGTTATATGTGTTGACAAGTACAAGGATGAAAAGGTGCCCCAACATAAGACATAGATGGATGTTGAAATAAGATCCCAGGGGAATAATCATAAATGTGGATATGATGAGCAGATAGGATAGAAAGGTGAGATAAAATTTTCTAAAAGGGTGATAAATATAATGACAATCATGTTTCATAGGAAATATGCATAAGTGTTAGCAAATTAGAAGGTGAAGAAGACAAAGAAGTCTTGTTTCTTTGATAAGTATGATAAGAAGTCAAGATACTTTTGTGACAAAACAAAAGCAGAGAAAATATTCATGGAAGAGAACAAGATCAGATAGGTGATGGCCATTATGGTATCTTCCAAGACAAAAATGTCAAAGGAAGATGGGAAGAGATTCTTAGAAATGGATATGATGATGTCCCTACAAGAGGACTGATGAAGATAAAAGATGTGACAGGTTCTCAAAAAGAGAAGAGGTCAATGTTGCAAAGAGAAGAACAAGAATGGTAATGAAAGGGATAGATGGTGATACATAAACGGAGAAACATTGGCATTGAATGTGAATGCCAGATGTGAGGGATGTTGAGAAAGAGAAAAGGGAATAGACAGGAGGATTGGTTGATTATGAGAAGAAAAAGAAAGATTGAATATGAAGGCGACAAGGGGTATGGAATAGAGGGACGGAGACGGAGGAGGAGAAAATAAGGAATGAAAGGGGAGGAAGAAGATAACAAAGAAGGATTATAGAGAAAGGGGGAAATGAAGAAGGACAAACAAAGAGAAGACAAGAAAAGAATAGAAGCAGAGGATGAAATTATGAAAAAAGAGAGAGTTATTCAAGATGAAAGGTGTGAAGAAGGATGGAGCAGAGGAAAACAGAGAGGTAATAGAAAATGAAAGAGATGATAGAGCAAAGAAAATTGAAGGAAACAAATCATAGTGAGGAAATCCAAGGCAAAGAATATGGAACTGACCACATGGAAATGCATGTGGATGATGAGATGATAAAGGAGATGGGATAATGTTGAAGAGTCAGTTTTGATGGGGAAGTAAGGAGGAAGTGTGAGGTAAAATGGGGAGAAGGATGATGTAGAGGAAGTGAAATAAGATGAAGATCAGAAAGGAGGAGAAGACAACGAAGAAAATTATGCAGAAGGAAGGGAACCAAGAATGAAGATATTTGATAAAGAGTGAGAAACACAAGGAACGTAAAGAGAAGCTTGAGGGAAGGAATGACATCGATTGGAAAAGAAATGGAGATGCATGAGATGAGGATATGCTGATGATGAGAAAATAGAGAGAGGGTGTATGATGAAGACAATGAAGAAATTGGAAAGGAAGAATGGAAGATGGAGAGGTGGTGAGGAAAAAGAAAGGATGGGATAGGAGAGGCAATGCCAGTGAATGGATGTTAGGAGAAATCCACCGATAATGATCAGTAGGAAAAGATGGGACAAAAGATGAGACAAGGCAGAAAGTAAACAAAGAATGGGAGGGGGAATGCCAATGAAGGGATGTTAGGAGAAGTCCTCTCGATAATGATCAGAGGACACAGAGGAAGGAAGGAATGAAGATAGAATGGAGGAGGTCAAAGAAAAGGATTCAAAGTTGTGTAGAATGGGGATGAGTGATTTTTAGGAGAAGTCCACCGATAATTACTAGCATGGAAACAAAAGATGATGATGAAAGAATGTTAGGGAAGATCAATGACAATGACAATGATGGGTAAATATGGGGTAGATATGTGGGAGAACTCTAGAAGATGGAGTGGAAAGAGTAAAGAAAGGAGGGATAACGATGTGTAGGAAGATGAAGGTGAGGAGAGGATGTAGTGGATGAGAATGAATGAGAGAGAAATGAAGAAACAAGACATGAAATGAATGGAGAAGCAATGGTTAAGTAAGATTACCCAATGACGGATGATGGAGATGAAAAAGGGACCAAGTAAGAAGTGGTGTTTGTGTGAATGGAAGAGGAGGTGAGAGGATGTGATGATGGGGAATGATGAGAAAATGTAGATGGAGAGAATGTGGGGTAGTGGGGAGTGTGCAGATGATGAAAAATCATGCTTAAGAGGGACTCTTAAGTAAGATTCCATGCCGTAGGAGGATTTAAGTAAGATCACCAAACCGGTGATGATATGGAAGGAGAAAGACAACATTGTATTGGATGCAGGTGTGGAAGGGTTGGTTGGAATGGATGAGTATGATGAGAGGTGGGAGATAGAAGATGAGGAAGATATGATGGGAGATGGAAGGGTTAGATGACAAACCATTCTTAAGAGGAACTCTTAAGTAAGATTTCCCTGTGATGGAGATGGTTAAGTAGGATCGCCAAACGAAAAGAAGAAGAAGAATGATGAAAAGATTGAGTAAGCGTGTATACCAAAATGGAACAAGAGATGAAAGGAGGTGATATTAAAGTGATAACAAAGAAACAAAGGAGTGTGACATGAGTGGATGGAGGAACATATGCAACGTAGATGGAGAGTGTAAGGGAAATCCTTAATTGGGATGCCCACGTGGTGGTAGTGATGATGCAAGAGTGTTAAGTGGAAAAGGAGGAGTGGAAAGACATTTGTGGTGGTGATTTTCATCTATTGAAAGAGGAAATGGTGGAGAAGCTTCTACAAGTGGGAGGATCCAAGGAAGAAGATATACCTTAACTAAGATTTGTTGGCTATATGGATGGTTAAGTAAGATTGTCAAACTAAAAGTGGAAGAGTAAAAAGAAACTCAAGAGGAAAGACAAGTAAGATATCTGGCATCGTGCAAGGGGACAGAAAGGTGAGAAGGATGATGTGGAGACAAATGGTGATGAGTGGACATGGAGAGCGAGGAGCAATGGATCAAAGATGTTGTTGAACATGTTGAGAGATAAGGAGCTGTAGGATAATGAACTTTCCTTGAGAAGGATCCTCAAGTAGGATTCACAAACTGCAATGGTGATCAAGTAGAATTCACAAACCGAAAAGTGTATTTGCAAATGCATTCATGGAGATGATGGATAGATATAAAATTCATAGTGTGAAATTTGATGTGATTTTTATAAAAGATGATTTGGATGAGATGAATGGAACATAGTTGTAGCAAGGGCGTACAAGGAAACTATGTTTGAACTGGATTGGAGATAAACAAGAAAGGTTACCACTCAAGGCATTGCACTTGTAGCCAATAGTAGGTGTTAATACATAACCAACGATAGTTAGTTATACCAAAAGATCATGAGGGAAATATGGATGAAAGATGCTCGTAATCCTAATGTTGACATGACAAAGGGATCGAAGATGTGACTTGTATGTGGGAAGAGGGATCTCCAAAGGTGGTGTTCCTTAAGTCTATGCCCCAACTCTGGGAAAGGAAAAAAACAAAAAAAGTTGATCAATGGGAAGCTTTGAAAATGTTGATAAAGGAAGGTTGATCAATGTGGAAAACCTTCCAGATGCCATAATAACAAAGTAGCCATCCTTCGAGGGTATGGTCTACTTTATACATAATATGGATGACAAGAATAATATGATAGCCATCCTTCAAGGGATCGGTCTATTTCTTTTGATTTTCTTTGATTTTGATTTGTATACTTTTTTTTTTTTTTTTTTTTGCATGAACAACTGTCCTTCGAGGGATCAATCTTTTTTTGATAACTTTGATTTTGCCTTTTACATACGTGAATTTGAGTTTCACATGGGGGAGAGCTGGGAATAGCTAAGTAAACCACTTAAGAGGGGATAAGGAATGTACAAGAGACACCCTGGACCCTTCGCATGGCTGCAATAGGAGAATGAGAAGGTGATGGATGTAATGGTTATGGGTCACATCAAAGTAGTGAAGGTGGACCACATAATTTAGATCATTACAATGAAAAATGGAAGGGGCTAAAGATGGAAGAACAATCTAAGGATGTAACTAAGTTCTCATTGGTAGATATGCTAACAGTAGACTGGTCATGCAAGTGCAATGCATTAAGAGGTTTTGTCTCTGGTTTACCACCACGAGAGGGAAGACAGTGAAGTTGCAATAAGATGAGATGATAGCCAAGCAGAAACAAAAACTATGTCCTGAAGGAAATGAACATATGACCACAATGGTGGATTTAGATGAAAATAAATGATGCCCCAAGAGAGACATAAACATAGAAGGACAATCATGGCCTCAAAGGAGGGCTTGATGAAATAAACTGTCCCAAAAGAGACAAATATAGAATGGTGGACTTGAAAAATGGTGTCCCAAAAGACACAAATATAGCCACAATGGTGGACTTGGAAAAAAGGATCCCTCAATGGAGAGAAAAACATGGCCTCAAAGGAGGGCTTTGATGAAAAAGATGATACCCCCAAAAGGAGCATAAACATAAAAGAACAAATATGGCCTCAAAGGAGGACTTGATGAAATAAACGGTGTCCCAAAAGAGACACAAATATAGCCACAATGGTGGACTTCAAAATAGATGGTGCCCCAGAAGAGACACAAATATGGCCACAATGGTGGAGAGACAAAAGAGACAAATATGGCCACAATGGTGGACTTCAAGAAAATGGTCCCTTAATGGAAAGAAAAAGATGGCCTCAAAGGAGGACTTAGAATGAGATGAGGATTTGGATATAATTAATTTAGATTGGATGGATGTGAAGAAAGTAAACAAAACAATGTCAAAGAGAAAAGTCCCCTAGTAACAAGGATTTGTACGGATGATGTGCTCAAGGGTGAGGGAAGGTTGTTCCCCAATAAGTTAAATGTGAAGGAGGTAAAGGATGTGAAAGAGTTTAGATGAGATTGTTTTAGATTTGGATGGGGTAAACGATCGGAGACCACAAGTGTGCTTAGTAAGATAAGCGGCATTGATGAACAATGGAGGGCATTCCTTAGGAGGAATGACATGGGTTGGATGGATATTAAGGGATGATGTGGATGGAGGGATCATGGGAGATCCGATAGATGGGATATGGATTGGATTCAAGGTAGATGGAGAAGGAACTTTCCCTGAATGAGGAAATCATCTTTCTCAATAAGGTTGTGGATGATTGACCAAAAGGCCTTACAATGTTCGATGTCATGACCTGGGGTATGATGATAAGCACAACTACAATTAGGATTGAACCATGATGGCTTGGGACCATAGGGATTAAAGGCTTTAATAGGAGGAAGTTTGATGGTAGATGTTTGAGTTAAATGTCAAAAGATATCTACGTATGACCCCATTGAAGTGTCATGGGGAAGGTAACTCTTATGGGTTTTGATAGGATATCTCAGCTTGGAGTTAGGAGAAAAAGTGGATGTAGATTGGATGTGTGAATTTTGTGTTTTGGAGGACAAATCAAATTTGGTTGAAGGATGGTATTGTTTGGATGTGGATTGATTATTGCAAGATGTCGTAGATGGAAAGACTGATCCTGAAATAGATGTTGTGGCATTGGATTGTTGAGAAGAGGGAAAACCTGAATGTTTTGAGGATGCAGGGGACTATCGGGGATGTTTTCCCGAGCCTTAGACTTCAACCGAGAAGATTTACCTCTAGCAGGGATGACAATAATTTCAACCAGAGGATCTGATAGTGGTGGTGTGGTTATTAATGGAGAAAATGTCCTAAAACAAGATGAGGATGTTAATGGAGAGATAGGTGTTTGTATGATGTGATTAATGATATCTATGTGAGATGTGGATTGTTTCGGTTTTGGCATGGGAAGAGTTGATTTTGTAGAGGGAGAAGGTAAATCATCTTTATTTGATTTAGGTGGATGTGTTGGTTAGTAGATGATCCAAAGGGTATCTTTGATAGGGTTCTAGATCGAGAGGATTTGGTTGGTGTGATAGAAGGATTAGGTAAAGAGTATTGGGGGATAAATGGGTGATGATGGCCATGGGCGAAAAATAGGTAAAGATGTCAAGGTAGGATAGGTGTATTTGTTGGTATGATAGATATAGGGGTACGTTGGGATAGATAAAGATGTAGGCATTTTGGAATATGTGGAGATGTGGGTGGTGTGATAACCGATGGAGTAGACCTTATGGGTATGGGTAATGCAAGCAAATGCAGGAGCATTTTTAGATGTAGAAGTAGAAGGGACTGGTTGTTTCATAAATGTTTGAGGGGTAAGAATGATATGTTTGCTAAAGGGGTTGATGTGAAGGTGGGGTTATAAGGGTGCATGTAGTAGAACAGAGTTTAGTTGGGATGGTTGTGAGCAATGTAGGTGTAGTAACAAGTGTATTTGATGAAGATGTGGGTGAAGAAATAGATGTGAGATGTAGGGATATGTGTGGATATGAGTGGGGCTGAAATAAGTGCTAAGGATGAATCTAATGTGGTAGATTGGGGTGTGTTTGAAGTGGTGGAAATGGATGATATAGTTAAATTTGATGTGGATGTGATAAGGATAGAGAAGGTGTAGATTCAAGATAGGTAGTGAAAGTTGATGTAGGTGTGTGGTCTAAATAAGGGATGGGAATAATGTCCACTGTGGGAACATGTGGAGTTGGTGATAAGATGGGATCTTGATTGATGAGTGTCAACCATACAAGCGTTTGATAGTTGAGATGTAAAGGGGGTGACGTGATTTGTTGGTGGTTGATTAGTTTTGCATAGTGGAGGTATCAATTTGGATATCCCCTTGATTTATGAGTTGTTGGACACGATCTTTGAAGGAATGACATCTCTCAATGTCATGACCTTTGACTCGATGATATTTACAATAGTGGGCTTCGTGATACCAAATAGGCTTGGCTTGCATGAGTTGTCCATGGGTCGTATGGGAGGAAGTTGGATGGAGTTTACACTCATCAACTTATCAAATACAAAATTGTATGATTCTCCTAAAGGAGTGTAGTTGGTTGTTGATTGAGGAGATCGTTGTTGAGACCATGTGCTTGATGTAGATGGGGATGAGGGTTCAATGACCACACAGTGTTGGCAGACCTTGAACTCGTCATTATGTGTGAATGGTTTAGTGGATTCAATTTTTGGTTTAGTTGAACTTAGTTTAAGATGACCCTGCTCAATGGCATGGGTTTCGAGCTTGAGCCATTGTGAAAGCTTCATCAAAGGTTTGGAATGATTGGATCTGCAAAGTGGATGATATATGTTTTGCACATGAATGCGAGAATAATTCGATGAGTTCGGTTTGTGGGATAGTGAAGGATAGTTGGTTTATAACATCATGCCATCATGTGATGAAGTCGGTGATGGGCTCATCTTCAAATTGTCGAATGGTATATAGATCAGCGATAGTGGTTTTTGCATGTGATATTGATAGAAAAGTGTTCTAAGAACAACTTGTGCAAGTTGAGTGAAAGAGAATAAGGAATGTCATGGGATATTGTTATACCAGTCCAACCCAGGACAGACAAAGACATGGGGAAAGTGTGAAGAAGTAGATCATGATCATGCGCAATAAGACAACATGCATGTTTAAATGTGAGGAGATGTTGTTGGGGATCTTCTTTATTGTTGAACTTATTAAATGCAGGAAGTTTCCAATGAGGGGGATAGGGTTTGATTGGAACCGATGGATGAATGGGTTCATTACAGATTTGTTCATAGGATAAGGTGTTCTTGGGTGGTATGGTAAGGGTTTCTAAACTGGCTAACCGATTCATTAAGGTGTGAATTGAATCACTCGAGGTGTTGTAAGGTTGAGATTGGATTGGTTGTGTGGTTTGAAAAGTAGTTTGATAAGGTGAATGATGTGTTTGTGGGTGTGTGGGTGTTTGGTGAAGCGTCTGATAAGGTGGTTGATAAGTTTGTGGATAGGATGTTTGTGGAATGGTTTGATAAGACAGTTGATTAATTTGTGGATATGTAGGTGTTTGGGGAGCTCTTGGTAAAAGACTAACATGTGTCATAGGTTGGGATTATTTGTATAGGTTGATGTTGAGCAATAGGGGCATGATGATGGGGATAGTGTGTAGAGTTTGAGATGGGGCATATGTGTGTTAAGATTTTGAGATGGTTGGACAGGCCTATTATTAATGGAATTGTCAAAATGGGATGTGGGTGGAATGTGATCCACCAATTTTGGAGATTGGGAGGATTGAGAGATTATAGGATTTTTGGAGTAAGAAGTCATATATGGGGTTAGGAGGAGATTTGAGTGTATCTAGAGGAGCGAGGAGATGGTGGTGCGATCGGTTTAGGAAGATTGGCTTGACGAGGGATATGAGGGTTGGTGTCAAGGTGGGGAGAAATTTTGTATGACATGGTTCTCATGAGGTGAGACCATGGAGACTGGAGGTTGAGTGACTGAAGGCGTGGTTTTGAGTTTAGAATCTTGTTGGGTGAGATCATCAGAGGAAGTAACTTTATTGGATAGAGTAGATTGTTGTTTTGTCTCGATTTGAGAGAGAGCGACAATAGGTGTGAAATAGAGAAACATTTGTTTATGTATGTTGTTGACAAACAAATCAAGTAGAATATTTTTAGCATCATGATTAATTTAGAGGATGTGAATAGAAAAGAAAAGTAGGTAATGAAGGTGCCTAAAGGAGTCTAAGGCTGGTTTTAGGTAGTTATGGATTGGGAGATGTCTGAGATGGTTTCTGTTGGGTGTTTAGGTCCCAATCAAGTTAACCAGGTGAGAGGAATGTTTTGATGTGTTAATTATGTTTGTGTAGTCTCGGGTAGTGTGTGATAAGTGAAATGTAGAGAGAGTTAAATCCTTTACTTAAGCTATGTAAGAAAGCAAGATGTAGAAGGTTCATTTTAGACCAAAATGAAATATGATATTGATGATGATACACACACTCAGAAAGGGAAATTTTGATGCGGAAAAGAGAAAATAAAGAAAAATGAGGAATACCTAGAGAATCACTTATCGGTGTTATTTGATTGCACGTGTTTAGAGGTATTAATCATGGACCCAGAACGTCTAGTGACCTTAAAAGTGCATCGTTTACATGATTTTGGAGAGGGGTATGAAAAATGATTTTTGTGTTTGAAATGCCACTCAGTGGTCTTTGAATGACATGTAATTTGTTGTGAAGACATCATGACAATTACCCTAAAAAGTCGATAAATAAACATATTAGATGATGGTGGTTTGATTTAAAAATTGGTTTTTGAAAATGTAGTTTAATAAGTGTGTATTGAGGTTATAGAATTATAAAAAAAAAAAAAATGAAATTAATTAAGTTAATAAAAAAATTATTTTTATATTTTATTTAAAAATTCATCGATAAATAATAAAAATAAAATAATAAAAATAATAAAATTAATTAATAAAATTGAATAGTTAAAATCGAATAATAAATTAATTAAATAATGAAAAATGAAAATGAAAATTATAATTTAATCTATGAAATAAATTATAAGATAAATTAATAAATGTTAACATATACTAAAAATGAGAGATGATGGAATGGGTAAACTATAAAATAAAGTAATAATAAAATAATAAGCTATGAAATGAACTTTGAATAAACAAAAATTAAAAAGCTATAAAATAATTTATGAATGTAAATTATTAACTAAAAAATAAATTCATCAAGTAAATTGAAATTAGAAATTATTAAATAAATATGTAGTGTGATATGGTAAGCCATAAAGAATCATAAAACTAGGGTAATTTTGATAGAATATAACTGTGGAAAGATGAAATAAAAATAAATGATTAAATAATAATGTATGGTGGATTGGTGTGATGAGTTAACAAAGGAAAAACGATGAAGTGGAATAAAAAATATTTGATTTAGATGATGAAAAGGCAGGAATGGAAGTTTAAAATGGATGAATAGAAGTGAAGGGCCAATCTAATCGGAGGAAAAATGGATGGAGGAGATTGTATTGATCGAATATGGAATCTATGTGGAAGGATAAGGAGAGAGGAGGAGATGAAGATATATGGTAGGATAATTTTGATGTGAAGTGAGGAAATGAAGTGAATGAGTGAAGAGATGGAGGTAGGCTAGGGGAGGAATGGGTTTGGGAGAATAGGAGGATTGAAGGTAGGAAGGATAGGATAAGAGTTTGGTGAGGATGGTGTGATGTGGAGCATGGGCTACAAATGATGGAATGGTGTGAAATTTGGAAAGGGGATGACCATTAGTGAAGGAGTAACGAGGAAAAGAGAGTAGAGGTGGAGAGGGAAGGAGAAGTGAGATCGGGATTTGGAGGAAGATAAGAAAAGTATGTTGGTGGGAGGAGAGATGAAAGTGAGAGGAGGATGTTAGACAAGGATGAGGAGAGGAGGAGATGAGAATGGAAGTGAATGAAAAGGGAATTTAAAATAATATGAAAAGGGATGTTGAGAGGAAAATGGAAATGGAGATGAAAGGAAATGGTAGCCCAAGGAAGGAGATGGAGGAATATGGAAAATCAGGTGGGAATCTAGGAGAGCGAGAGGAGAGATGTGGAGAAGGATCAGGGGATGGGTGGAGGGAATGTGGGGAGCGAAGAGTGATGGAATGGAGTGGATGAGAGGGAAGAGGTAGGAGTAGGGAATGGCTGATGGAGGGAGATGGGATAGAGGAGTGTGGAGAGAGTGGGAGGAGGATGGAGAGAGAGGGAGGAGATGGTGAGTTGAGTGAGAGGATGAGTTGGAGGAGATGGTGGGGATGGAGTGGAGAGTGGAGTGAGGGAGAGGAGAAGAAGGTGGATGGGAGATGAGAGTTGGTGAGAGGATGGGTTTGGCTGGGAGGGAGGAGAAGTGAGTGAGAGAGTGAGTGTAGGATGGGGATGAGAGAGGAGCTCAGATGGAGATGAAGGGGATGAGGGATGAGAGATGGGAGTCAAGGGAGGAGAGGGATGGGAGAGAGGGGTGGTGAGTGAGAGCGGAGTGTGGAGCTTGGGGGGTGGAGTGGAGAGAGGGAGTGGAGATAGTGGGAGGATGGTGGAGAGGTGGAGAGAGTTGGTGGGAAGAGGTGAAGGTATTTGGAGGAGGGAGGATGGGAGGTGAATTTAGGGAGAGAGAATGTGGAGGGGACTCGGGTGAGTGAGAAGAGGGGTATATGAGGTGATGGGATTAATTGTTGGGAGGATGGATGGGAGTTGTGTGGTGAAGGAGTTACGTAGAAGGGAGATGGGTGGCTAGGCCGAATGAGTTGGAGTTGGGAATGGGCAAGAGGAGGGGAGTCGATGAGTCAGGAGAATCGGAGATATGAGTGAAGTGGTGAAGTAACATGTGAAGGAGGGAGAGATAGAGTCAAAAGAGGGAGTTGTGTGGAAAGAAAGTGGGGAAGTTTGGATAAAAATTCTTAGTTATTATTTTTTTTTGTAATTTAATTTAATTGAATTTAATAATAATTAATTAATTTAATTATTTAATTTAAATGAATGTTAGTTTTATTATATAAAAGGAACACAAATGCGATTGTATATTAACTATAAGTCAAAGAAAATGTACACTTTCTAAATAACAAAACCAAATATTAAGCTTTTGATGATGAGTAAGCGATGATAATTTAGTAAAATATGAAAAAACAATATAATATAAAGTACGTGAAAAGGTGAGTTGGAAAATATAAAGATACAAAATATAAGATTGAAAAACAACTAGAAGAACAAAGTTAATTTCTAGATTTATATCCCATGCGGTGTAAATAGTCAATGGTTAAACACTAGAAGCAGTACCTCTGGTGAAGACGACACAGTGACCTACTAACTAAAAAAAAATATACTAAGAACCATGCAAACAAGCAAGTTAGAAAAGATGAGTAAAATAACAAACAAAATGACCAGATCTAGGATCTGGTCCCACTGAGCATGCCAAATGTTGATATGAGTTTCCAACTTCCTATCCAGATGAGTGTATGAGTAATCAAGAAACACTAAACAATGTCGAGTATATAAGGGCTTAGTACCTTGGAGATGACGATGGATGATACGGGTGCAAAGTTGATATCGAACTCCTCGGTGTGATCCCAACAAACCTAGACTCACATACACTAGAGAAAGATTGATTAGAGATTTTATGTGGGGGCTGCCTGACAAAAAAGATCCGGGAAGTGTTAACTCCCTTGGTGGCTATCAACCCCGTGTGATAAGAATAATAATAAAATAGAGTCCAAATAGATAACATGCAAATTGATAAAAAAAAAGAACCTGAAAGATGCCGGTATGTAGATGGTGTTATTGATCAGATGCGTGCAACATGAATCTCACCACATGAACCAAATCATGAGCAGAGTACCATGGAAATTCCACATGTTATCACAAAGATAAAATAATAATGATATTATGATAAATGGCTAAAATTCTCTTAGCATTCACCCAAATTTTCTAACTTTTTCTTCATTTTTTTCCTTTCAAATATGGGAAAAACCCATATTTATAGCTTAGATGTGAGGTTAGATTGGGGTTAACAAGTAACCGGGGTTGAGTAAAGTAACTTGAGTTAGGGATATGATGTGATCACGTGGGGACCATGGCTTGAATTATTAGATGGAGTGGGGAGCATGATTGACATGGTGGGTGAGATAAAAGATTCCATTTAAAAAAAGGGTGTCGGATGGGTGTATTAATACCCATGGATTTAATAATTTGTGAAGAGATGGGGATATGCCAAAAGTTGAATTATCAAATGGGTCTACATGGAGCCCATTTGATAATTAATCAAATAATGTGAAAATAGATAGGATTTCATTTAATTTAAGAGAGAAGTGAGAATGGAAATTGTGTGAGATGTGATCATCATACATAAAAATAAGACATGGATAAAAATATGTGGTATGACACCCACAACAAGAATCCAAGGTTGTCTTGGAAGAATATTGCAAGGTAGAGAATCATCTAGAATATGAAATCTAGTAGGGAGATATTTAGGGCCATCTTAAATATCCAAAGTGAATTTTCTAAGTGTAGAACGTGAGATATTATCAAAACATTTGACACTAGTAATGAACTTGTCAATCACATCCATATAAACACCCATTTGTAGAGTCAAGGAGCTAGAGTAAGTATTCAAACCAAATTAAGAATCAATTAGTACATGCTTAATGAGAAATTAGTCAATTTGTAGTGATGAATAGGGGCACTCACCATGTGTATGTGTGGGAAGTAACTTTTTAGGAACAATAAATTAAGCCATAGTTGGAGAATGATTTGCACTAAGAGGAGCACAAGATGGCATAATATGAGCAACAAGAGTACCATGGGATTATGAGACACACTTGAATATAATAGTATTAACTACCAAACAAGTCTTGTATCACATGGTGAAGCCTAAAACATTTAGTAGTGGCATGACCAACACTTCCATGGTAATAACAATAAACATGGGGATCAAAATATTTTCTTAGAGAGTTATTTGTATTAACTTCAAGTAATTGTTGCAACATGACACATGATGATGCAAGTAATTATGTAAATTTTCTTCGAGGGTAAGTAGGTGATTATGGTCTTAGGTGAGAAAATTTGTGATAGTCAAGGCTAGGCTAAGGTTTTGGAAAATTGGTGATGTGACACTTAGCATGCTCAATAGATAAAAGAGTATCATCAAGGAGAAAAGGAGAAGAGTGTGCAATGGTATATACAACATTCTCGAGATGAAGAAAGTAGTCATAGAGGCTTGTATGGGATCCATGAAGACACAAATGAAAGGAAGCCAAGAGCTAGTAAAAGGATCATGCACAAGGAGGAAGAATAAACCCTTGAGAAAATATGGTTTGAGCACAAAATGGGCTCACCAAATGATTCAACCTGAGAATAAACAAGGTAAAGGAAGGTGTATGTGGTAATGGGGTCCTAACTTGTTTATTTTCAGGATGAGGGCCAACATGTAATATATTTAGATTAAGTAATAAACACAAATGCCCAAATTAGAACATAACATTTACAACAATTTGCAAGATGGAATATTAGAAAAAAATGCTAAAAATAAGAAGGTAGGTGCACTTAGCTGATTATAGGATCGGGACATTGACATAATAGTATTGTGTAAGTTTCAAGGTTGGAAATGATCTCGGTGCTGATTTATCTATGAAGTTGGGAGTGCAAACTAAACAGAGGACAAAATCGATTGGTAGTTATGGAAGCATAAGACATTACTGTGCACAGGAAATAATTATGTATGATGATGCGCCAACATTCTACAACTTTTTGTGTTCTATAAAATTTCTATGATATGCTTTGTTGTGAAAACCTAGGTGTCACACATATGCAAAACCCTTTATATGACACAAAATAACTTCAAACCCTACCAAAGGTAGGATACCTTATAAAAAGGTTGGTGGTTGGGTTGAAGTCCGAAGTTTATACCACCTACATTCTGCAATACTTCAAAGAGGTCTTAAACCACACATATTTATCCACCCAACATGTGATATCTATATGGATGTAACTATCTTTAGCATTTTGATCACTCAATAATTGATTTAATTTAATTTGAATTAAATCTATATTTTAGAGTAACTAAAAATGTACAACTCTGATAAAATACGTTAAAATACAAATGTTAAGTGCTCAAGTAATGTAAGACTATAAGCAAATGGAAAAGATAGGTGACTTAGCTAATTTCTATGTGATCTACAGATATTTGGGACTGTGTGTATACTAGATCTGGTAGGGAATGATGTCACAAGAAGCTCCCTAAGAGTTTCGGAGCTTTGCATTGTTCTAGACAGGGGCACCCATAGGAGGACAGGGAGGTGTACGTACGGTATCCGACTCTAGGCATTGGTGTTGTGTAAATGCTCAAGATCTCGCTTCTTTTTCGTGTCTAAAGACTATCGCTTAAATATATGCTTTGTCACACTACCTTTTTGTGAGGGTTTTGATCACACCTGTAACTCCGCAAGACAAACCCAAACTACCTACACAAGATCACAAACACATCAAATCTAAATAAAATATGCAATATGTGAAGTCAGACTGACCCCGACAATCACCCAAATAGTGAACTTATTACCGAGTGTTGCACTACATTCCAGACTCCATGTAGTTCTATGTGCTTATCTGTGAAATAGTGTCCTTAGGTTTCCCTTGCACCAACGACACCAAGATAGCGAGCTATAGCTAGCTTAGACGCAAATGTGTGGTATAGAACTCAACACTTCCCCTTCCTATGCAAAGTGTATTCAGCCCCTTGTGATAGTAGCGGTAGTATGTAGATGGAGCAGATCCTTTAGAATTGCTAACAAACATAATTGTGTGTATGTTGTGTATATATATGGATTTCTTATTTGAATTTAGACACTAGTGACACAAAAGGATGACTATGAGTGTGAGATAAAGATTAAAAAGGGAGAAAAGGCTGACCATAAATGTCAAAATGTGTAAAAAGAACAAAGAGGGCAGAAGCACCCAGAGTGGACACAAGCGCCTGGTAAAGCTAATGTACGAGTGGGGGCTGGTGTCTTGAGATAAATAACGACATACTTGAAAAGATAAATAGACAGGGGTCCCCTGTGACCAACCGTACAGATACGAGAAATGACAGATGTGGAAGAGAAGTACAAGTAAAAATAAATCAAAGACATAGATGGACAAGAGATGGTGTCACCAGTGAATACTTTTCTTACTTAAGATCCATGCATATAAACAACATACTGACGACATAGTAAAATAGTAATATGTGTGTGATTTTGTGTCTACATTTCCCCCTTATACTATTTGAATGAAATTTAAGTAGTGTAAAGGAAGTAAGGAACATACTTGTATAGAGTTCGGAGAAGCCATATTGCAAAGTGCATGTAGAATGTAGAAACTTGTAGCGTGGAGAACCATGAATCAATGATTTAACCCATGTGGCATAAGTGGAGATAGAAAACCATTGTAAGGAGCACTTGGAGAAATAGTTGAAATGATTTGGAGACTTTAGATATTTTGAATTGTTGTCCAAGGTGATAGAAGAGGTAGGGAGTGATCAATTCCCAACCTGATTTGTTTGGAAATTGGAGGATTTGGGTATCCTTCCACCAGAGGAAGAGTGTTGGGGAGAGAGGTCTAGTTTTCTCTTCTTCCATGATTGCATCCCCAAAAGGTCCAACTACTGCAAATGAGATAAAGACCAAATTTAGTTATGATTAGTTCCAATTGAAAAATTGTTTGTTCGATTGAAAACCCATACATGAGTAGTATAGAAAAGGCAATGATGCCTCATTTCCCCACTCCTAGAGTAGCAGGTGTTCTGATTTGAATAGTGTTGGATGGCTTCAAGTTAGGTCATCTGGAAGTGATAAGTAATGCAATGCAGCTCCCAAGTTAGGTCATATGGGAGAGATAGTAAATGTGTTTATTATACCGATTGATTGATTTGATTTGAGTGATAGAATATTGTTTGAAATAATATGTATTTAGGAGATTACTCATAGAGTTTTTTTCTTTTCCCCTAGATTAGGTCATTTGGGGAATAGATTTGAAATAGTAGAAAGTATTGAATGTTGTATAAAATGATTGTACCTTTGTTTGAATAAGATCAAAGAAAATTGTGATAGTAATGTATTAGGAGTGTCGATTGATTGCGTTGTATCTTGAGAGGGATTATAAGATGATCCCGATTATATGCCCCCTTTTGGCAAAAGGGTGAAGGGTGGAAAAATGAGCATCGAAATTTGAACACAAGGTTGTAAAAAGGTGTAATAGTAAATGAGAGATAGTAGAGAAGAGATAGTAATATTGACAAAATATGTGTATGTATTTATTAGTACATGTGCCATATGTGAACATGAGAAGGTAAATATTGAATGATACGGTGAGAAAGGAAATCTTGTTATGTATGGCACAAACGTGGAGGAAAATGGAGTGACAAGGCTCAAGATATGAGAGAAACCGTGTGACACATATTAGTTGTAGTAATAGTGGCAAACAATAACTATAGTATATAGTAAATTGGAATTACTATATATAGTAATAGTGAAAGGTGAATTTTAATTTCATTTGTACCGAGAGTGGTTTAAATTTGAGCTCGAGTTATGAAAAATGCCACCCATTAAGGTAGCGAGTTTGACAAGATTTGAGAGAGTGGCAATGGTCGTGGCTTCGTAGACGACCGAGGAGCTGGTATGTATGATTATTTTTGGAAAATTTTGTAAAATATGTTTATTTTTAGTAATTTTAGCAAAATTTAAATTTTTGTAGTTTTGGGCGTTTCTCATCGGGATGGAATCGGACAACACGTTTTGTTTCTAATGCGGGAGCATCTACGAAATTATATGGTTTCCCTCCACTTTAGTGGGATATTAAAATATTTCATGTGTGTAATTTTTAATTCAAATGGTAATTTTAAAATTGATAAGTGTGTATCGATAAAGGGGTGAAATTGTTATTGTAGCCTAATAAGGCATTCGTGTCAAAATTAGAGTGATGGGCTTATTATTGAATGAGTTGTGAGCTTGTTACAACTTTCTAAGCATGATTAGAAAGGTAAGAGTGATTGTAAACTCCAAGTTTAGTGTCTTGTTGCATGATTCTTGGAAGGTTGTTCAACTTGTGTCTTAGTTTAGGCATAGTAGACTGAGATCTACATAGAAGATAATGTATGAGAGGATATTATATATCAATTTCCCAGTGGGAGCTAAAAAAGGGAATGGTGTAATCATTTAAATGGTAGATTTAATAAAGATAGAGGAATATTTTTTGTGATTTTTATTAATACTTTATATTTTTTATCTTTACACTCATGCTACTGCAATAAGAAGAAGAAATTGTAATCATGTGGGAGTTAATTTAAGCCTTTTATGGTAAAACCAAATGATAGAGGAAGTGATTTTAAGCCTATGCAATTTTTTTTTGTTTTGATTGATTGGAAATTCACACATATATATGTTTTCCCTCCGTAATCGATTAGGACAAGAAAGATAAAATAGTTTCAATGGAGGAATCATTCTAAAATTAAAGGATTTTGTGGTTTTTTTTTCTATTTCAAACCCATAAAATTTTGGGACCAGATCGTGGTTATAATTCCTTGATGCAATTGAAGTTTTAAAATATGTGTTATAGGCAAATACAAGTTCAAATTTTTGTTTGTAAAAGCATTTTAATAACATGAGAATTTAGCTCGATTGGAACATGTGGTTTGTAGGTCAAGTAAAGAATTTGAAGAGGATTAGAGAAGGGGAATTTCAAGTATGCCCCAACTATATATGAATTAGATTTTTAAGGATGAATAGAAATTGTTTGATTTGAAAATCTAGCGAAACCCCTGTGAAAAACTAATCATAACTTTACATTTACAATCTGGATTTCTATGAGATTTAAGGGGTTTTTAGCCTTATATGTCATCAAAAAGTTTTCCAAGTTTCATGAAAAACCAACTTAAGTAGCTTATGTCGAAGGGTAGTATAAAACATTTCAAATTACATTACGAAACTATCGTTAAAGAAGCGTGTTCGGGAGGAAAGATTAGTTTTGGGGCTGTTCTATTGTCTCTGGTATTCATGGAGATCGGGGTGCCAGATGGACCAAAGGAGAAGATCGGGAGTATCCTATGGAGAACAAGTCACCTATAGAATGATTTAGCAAGTACTTGTGTGAAGGATCAATGACCGAATCAGTCAAGTAGAGGGCTGAGAAGTGGTACGATAGGCTCTGCATGGCATTTAAAGAGGAATGGTGCATCCCCAAAGAATTTTCTTCGGTGGTGGGTAAGGCAGTATAGTTTGTAGTATACCAGCATTTTTGCATCATGCGATTTGCGATGAAGGACGGGGCTTGGAGCCCATGGTGTAAATTGTCATATGCCTTCACAGTGAGGTATTTTCAGGCATCGATTCACAAGTTCTCAGATGTGCGTCGCCTAACATTCAATGCAGACAAGGTAGACTATGACTAACACACACTAAGGAAGAAGTATAGATATCCAAGATGTAATGCATATATTGAAAGGCTCATCTTAGATGTGTTGAGCATAAATATAGTAAGTTTAGCTATTGGAGACATTGGAGCAAAGACTTGTGTATCTCTAATTGAAGCCCAAGCTGGAAACTAACAAGTATGTGGAAGATGAGTTTGCGCTCCTAGGGCCGCCGAAGGGTAAGCATACCATGGAGAACATTCCAGTGCCTAAGCCCACAGAGACAATCGAAGTAGAGGATGAGGAGGATGAGCATGAGGATAGTGGTGGTTTGGATCATAGGAGGAGGTAGCCATCAAATAAAAGGGAATTAGAGCATGCAACTACACCAACTCATGGGTAGGAAGAAGAAGAGGATCTAGAAGCAGTTCAAGGAGAGCATCGCTTTAAAAGAGTATTCAAGCAAACAAGGACTCAAGGTGCTACTCCACAATTAGTGCGTAGGTCACCTCGACTATCTCCACAGAAGGAGACAACTAAGAAAAGAAGAAGGAAGTTGAAATTGGGTGAAGAGGCAGAGGAATCTAAGGAAAGCGTAGCAGGTCTCCTACACCACCTAAATATGAGGAGGAACCACAGAGCAGGGAGGAGCCATAAGAGGAATCAAAGGATGAAGGAATGAAGGATGGGGAGGAAGGAGAAAAGGAGACAAAGCAAAAGTTGTGCATGAGACTGCTCGGGGTATGTCAGAACAAACTCCAAATCTTGGAGTCCCAGTTCTAAGGGGCCTAGAACAAAGAGAATGAGTGGAGAACATAGTGCACCAATCATGGGCTATGCTGAGGACATAGGTAAAATTGTCGCGCCGTTTTTAGAAACCTGTGACACAAAAGAAGTTATTGGCTGGGAGTTGATGGATGAGATATGGCAATCGTGCACACAAAGAAGCAACTTTCATGATCGATGCACATGCATATGGATGAACCAGACTTCGATGTGTATGAGGAGTCATGTGTGTCAAGGAGGTCAAGAAGACTCCTAAGCTAGACACATAACAATAAAGCCTATTGTTATGTCCGATGAGCAAGTAAGTAATGCATTGGTAAAGGTCTCCACAAAGGTGGATTGTAGGAACATGGATAAGGCCGCAACCATCAGGGCACCGTGAGGGGAAATTAAAACAAAGATGTAGAAATAAAGCGCGCTGATCCAGGAAAAGGATTTGGAACAGAAGAAGAACCATGCCTTTATCAGCATGGCAGGGACTATTGGGGACCATGTACTTTGAAAGCGTGCCCATATCCGGAGTCAAAGGTGCTAGAAAAATTTCCTTGATAATGCACAAGTCAAGACTTTGGTGGATTTGGTGCTTGAAGATGAAACCATGTGAATGCCAACACCAAAGAATCCTGAGTAAGAGGCAAAAGGGCAAGGGCTGCAGTGAAGAGAAAGATTTCATCTTACGAAGGACCGTTGCGAAACATTGCGAGAAGAACTAAAGAAGGTAGACCAAGCCTTGAACATCATGCATGCTCAGCTCCAAAGGTGCTCATCAAAATAAAAACCCTGGAAGAGGACAATGAGGTCTAGAAAGTGATGAAGGATGACACATTGGGCCGCGCAAAAAGACTATTACTGGTTAAATAAAAGCATGAGGCTCGCACAAGCACAAGAACACACAAGAGGATGGCTAGATGAGCTTGGTAAACTCATCACGCATAAGATGGATTTGCTAAAGGAAGGATGACTGCAATGTCCAACATTGTATTGGTCTTCAGAATGAGAAAGGAGAGATTCGCGAAGATGAATCGGGAGTCCATTGTTGTGGACATTCCAGAAAAAGTAGAGGAAGCACTCATTGAGTGGCAGACCTTGGAGGCCGAAATAAAGAAGGAATATCTCAATTAATTTTTCAGTTGAAGCGACAAAGCTAGAGAGTAACATCATTCTTTTATGCATATAGATTCGTTCTTATTCTTTTCATTCGATTCTTTAATTCATTTTTAAGACAACCATTGTCAGTGTATACAATTAGTGTGGGGTAATGTTGAGTAGAGAATACTTGACAAAATACACACAAAGAGTTCCACGTGGGAAAATAGGGCATGTTCAAAGGCACGAACGGATAAGGGAAACATGTGCACAGAGGATAAGTTCATATTTTAGGACTTAGCCATGTTTGTACATGAGGATCTATTTTATAGATGGCGTGCAGAAAGCACATAAATGCGAGGCAGAGACTTGCGCACCACGCATCGGGTCGTTTTTAGAGGATCGACTACAAAGCACTTTGCATGGATGCGAACTAAGAATAGGTTTATCATTTTTATTTAATGAAAGGAAGTCTATTATTAGCACACTTACATGTGTAAGCTATGATCGTAAAAAGTGCATAGCTAATAATAGCATATGACCTATTTCAAGATTAGATAAGCGGTGAAGGGCAAGTCCCCACCCTTATAAATATGTAGTGAGTCGTAGTAGAGGATCTATTTCTAAAGGGAAGTCCCCTTTAGAAATAGATCGGTATGCTCAGTAGAATGATGTATAAATAATGGAACCACGTGTATTAAGTCTTCATCATGCTAACATCCCGCAACAACCCTAAAGAGGGACCCGGTACCTTTGTGCGCTTGTGAGTGATTAGTCTATGTTATATCTCTCTACTCATCCACGTATATCCTCTACTACACGATTCACTACATATTTATAAGGGTGAGGACTTTCCCTTCACCTCTTATAATCCCGAAATAGATCACATGTTATTATAGCTACGCACTTTTACAAATCATAGCCCCACATGCAAGTGTGCTAATAATAGACTTCCTTTAGTTAACTAACAATGATAAACCTATTCTTAGCCCACATCCATGTAAAGTTCTTTGTAGCCAATCCTCCAAAAATAGCCAATGCATGGTGCGCAAGTCTCTGCCTTGTTTATGTGCTCTGCACACCATCTCTAAAAATAGATCCTCATGTGCAAAAATGGCTAAGTCCCAAAATATGAACTTATCCTCCGCGCATGTGTTTCCCTTATCCATTCGCGCCTTTGAACATGCCCTATTTTCCGTGTGGACCTCTTGTGTGCCTTTTGTTAAGTATTCTCTGCTCAACATTACCCCACACTAATTGTATTGCCGCCCGACAATGGTTGTCTCAAAAATGAATTAAAGAATATGAATGGAAAGAATAAGAATGAATCTATATGCACAAAAGAATGATGTTACTCTGCAGCTTCATCCGCTTCAACCTGAAAAATTAATTCGGGATATTCCTCCTTTATTTCGGCCTCCAAGGTCTGTCACTCAACGAGTGCTTCCTCTACTTTTTCTGGAATGTCCACAACAATGGACTCCAGTTCATCTTGCACAATCTCTCCTTTCTCATTCTAGAAGACCAATACAATGCTAGACATTGTAGTCATCCTTCCCTCTAACAAATCCATCTTCTGCATGATGAGTTTCCCAAGCTCATCTAGCCATCCCTTGTTTGGTTCTTATGTTGTTGCAAGGGCCTCACACTTCTATTTAACCAGTGCTAGTCTTTCTGCACAGCCTAATGTGTCATCCTTCATCACTTTCTGGACCTCATTGTCCTCCTCCAGGGTTTTTATTTTGATGAGTGCCTCTGGAGTTGTACAGATGTTCAAGGCTTGGTCTGCCTTCTTTAGTTCTTCCCACAGCATTGCTTGCAAAGCAATCCTTTGTAAGATGAAATCTTTCTCTTCACTACAACCCTTGCCCTTTCTACCTCCTGCTCAGGATTCTTTAGTGTTGGCATTCGCATGGTTTTGTCTTCAATTACCAAATCCACCAAAGTCTTGACATAGTGCATTGTTGAAGGAAATTTTTCAGTACCTTTGACTCTAGATGTGGGCACACTTTCAGTACACGGTCCCTAATAGTCTCTGCCATGTTGATAAAGGCATGGTTCTTCTTTGTTCCAAATCCTTTTCCTGGATTAGGTGCGCTATTTCTGCATCTTTTTGTTTTAATTTCCCCTCGCAACACCCTGATGGTTGCGGCCTTATCCATGTTCCTACAAGCCACCTCTGTGGAGACCTTTACCAATGCATTACTTACTTGCTCATCGGACATAACAATAGGCTTTATTGTTATGTGTCTAGCTTGGGGAGTCTTTTTCAACCTCCTCGACACGCATGACTCCTCACACACATCGAAGTCTAGTTCATCCATATGCATGTGCATCAACCATGAAAGTTGCTTCCTTATGTGCACGTTGCCATATCTTCATCCATCAACTCCCAGCCAAATAACTTTTTTTGTGTCACAGTGCTCTAAAAATGGGCGCATACAATTTTACCTATGTCCTCAACGTAGCCCATGATTAGTGCACTATTTTCTCCACTCATTCTATTTGTTTTAGGCCCCTTAGGAACTGGGGCTCCAAGATTTGGAGTTTATTCTCGATATACCTCGAGCATTATCATGTGCGGCTTCTGTTGTCTCCTTTTCTCCTTCCTCCCCATCCTTCATTCCTTCATCCTTTGATTCCTCTTGTGGCTCCTCCCTACTCTTTGGTTCTTCCTCATATTCGGTGGTGTAGGAGACCCGACACACTTTCTTGGATATATTTCATAAGTAGCTTATGTGTGTGAAAAACCAACCTAATTACTAGTGGGTACATAAGTAGGTGTATTTATTATTATTTTTCTTCTTAAGTAGCTTGCTTAGTCAAGGAATAATCTTCTTATCATTCCTTTTATGTTAGTGTAGGTTATTATTTATCCTTTTATTTATTTATTAGGATAATTCTTATAATTTTGTTAGCCCTACACTTGTTGGGTTAGCTTGCTTAGGTGTACTAGTTGTGTGGAGTTAGCTTACTAGTTGTGTTGAGTTAGCTTCTCAGTTATGTGGAGTTAGCTTACTAGTCTTTTGGAGTTAACTTAACTACCAGTATCAATTAGTGGGATTTCTTCACCACTGATTTAGGTAGTAGTTGCACTTTCCTCCTCCTATATGTACATTTTTCTTATTGAATAATTCAAGTCATTATATTGTAATGTATTGAATATTATGGATTACGATGGTTTTCCATATATTGTATTTTAGCTCTTATGTTTTGTAAATCTAATGTGGTGTGCTATTATCATCTGAGATCATAGCTTGGAACAATCTTCTTATCATTCCTTTCATGGTATCAGAGCAATAGATAATGTAGACATTCATCGTAAGTTTTTATTTGCAAAGCGAGGGTTTATTATTTTTATGTATTCGGAATTTTTAAGATATTTTCTACAACATGCATTTTTATGCAAAACGAAGTGTGTCATTGGATTTGGAAGGTGTCAAAACCCTAGAATCGACTGTAAACTTGACCATGTTTTGAGACAATCAAATCTGGACATTTTAAAGGGTTTTTGGCACATTTCTCAAAAAAATCGTACAATTATGTATAGACATATTTTTGACTCAAAAATTATATCATCTTTCTGGGTTTTTTGAGAAACTTTCTAGGTTTCTCTCTATTTTTTTATACAGGTGCCAGAAAAAGAGATATTTGTAGTCAAAGTTTGTATTAACAATTATACTTTTTGGGTGCATTCTTTTATCCATTGGATATAAGCGTGTACCTTCCAGATGCATTCTTTTACCCTCTATATATTTCGGTTTTAGATGTTGTCTTTTATCCATCGGATGTAGATATGTACCGTCTGGGTGCATTCTTTTATCCATTAGATATAAGCGTGTACCTTCTAGATGAATTCTTTTACCCTCTGGATATTTCAGTTTTGGATGCAGTATTTTATCCACTAGACGCATATCTGTACCCTCTGGGTGCATTCTTTTATCCATTGGATATAAGCGTGTACCTTCCAGATGCATTCTTTTACCCTCTGGATATTTCTATTTTGGATGCAGTCTTTTATCCACTGGACGCATATTTGTACCCTCTGGGTGCATTCTTTTATCCATTGGATATTGACGTGTACCCTCTGGACATTTTAGGTTTTGGGCGTAGGATTTTATCCTTTGGTCACAAGCCTGTATCGTGTGGATGCACTATTTTACCCTTTGGACATTTGGGTGTTACGTGAACCTTTTATAAAAAAAGATCAGCATTAAAATATTATTTTAATAGTAAAACCTTCTAGAGCTCGTAACTTTTGATCTGTAGCTTGAATTAAGATGATCATTTTTGAAATTGTGTATTTTTTCAATATCTACACATTGGTGACATTTTTAAACACATATTTCAAATTTAAAATGTAATTTTTCTCATTGTAATGTTTACACGCACTCAATTATAAAGTGTCAAATTTGGGAGGGTGTTGTAATCACTTGTGGACGCAATTTCGGTTGAGCCCGACGTCCTCAACTTTTGGGTGTTGCATTCTTGTATCTATGGGTGTATGCATTTATATCTCTCTTTTTGTTGAGATATTCTGGATCTATATTTTTGACACTTTATTTTTGGTATGTTGTCATCTCTCTTATGAGGGAGCTATTTTGGTGAAGCCCAGTGTTAGTTTGTCAGTGTTCGAGTAGTTGATTTTGGCAACTCATACAGATCTGTGGTGTCACTCTACCCATTCAATAGTATGGGAGGGTATGGTGTTGATATTGATTCTTTGGGTTTCGTGTCCTTGCCTTGTTACGTGTTGATCATCGCTTCCTCGATTTTCGTGCCCTTACCATGTTACCTTGACTTTTCTTGGATCGTGGCACTCCTATTTATTTGGATCTTGTGTCCTTGCCTTGTTGCCTTGGTTGTTCTTGGATCGTGACACACCTATTTGTAGCAGTTGATCAAATTATGTTTGGTGTTTTTGCACTTTTGACATCACTCCATTGACAATCTCCTTGCATGGAGCTATTATGGTGAAGCCAGTGTAGGTCACTGCTTTTGAGTTCTATGATCGAGCGGTGGGAATCGGACCACGGTGCACACCGCACTTCTTCAAAATTGTACGATTTTTGAGCCGAGCTTCGAGGATATATTGCGGCGAGATTTTTCTCTCTCTACTTTGTTATTACTGGTTTTGGGTACCTTACGGTGTCCAATTTTCCTAGTTATTGTATGTGGGTACCTCATCAGGCCTTGTTGTCGAGACCCACCTTCTTTTCCACCCACCTAAGCTATGCTTACGGGAGGGTGTTAGTGTAGGTTATTATTTATCCTTTTATTTATTTATAGGATAATTTTTACACTTGTGTTAGCCTTACACTTGTGTTAGCCCTACACTTGTTGGGTTAGCTTGCTTAGGTGTACTAGTTGTGTGGAGTTAGCTTACTAGTCTTTTGGAGTTAACTTAACTACCAAGTATTAGTTAGTGGGAGTTCTTCACCACTGATTTAGGTAGTAGTTTCACTTCCCTCCTCTTATATGTACATATTTCTTATTGAATAATTCAATTCATTGTATTGTAATGTATTGAGCATTATGGATTATGATGGATTTCCATATATGGTATTTTAGCTCTTCTATTTTGTAAATCTAATGTGGTGTGCTATTATCATCTGAGATCACGGCTTGGAACAATCTTCTTATCATTCCTTTCAACATTTAAAGTTTGAATTTCTATGAGATTTAATGGGTTTTTAGCCTAATATGTTATCAACAAGCTATCCAAGTTTCATGAAAACCTAGATGATATTTTAAGAGAAATATTTTTTTCAAAATCGTTGAAATTTGAGTTTTAGCAAAAGGTTTCAAAGATCGGTTCCAAAGGACATTAGTACACAATTCCTAGTGCTCTTGACCTACTTTTAGACACTAGAAACCCTCTCCCGGACGTTAGCATCCCATGGCGGGGGTGTTGGCAATTGTTTTGTGAAATGCTTATATTTTGATTAATTTTATGCTATGATGAGGGATTTTGTAGTATGTATGGTGTACTAATATAAGAATTTCATTGTTTTTGTGTTGTGTAGAGGGACATACACTCCAGAGAGTTTCATGTGGGTCGTCACTTAAGTACATTACTTACTTTGGGGTTGTCAGATGTTGAGTGGGATATAATCGCTGTGTCGACTACTACGGCACACATTGCTAGATGGGGGAGATACCCCATAATATGCCTATGTTGACTGCTTTGTGCGAGCGATGGTGCACGGATACATGTACATTTTGGTTATCGATAGGTGAGATGTCGATGATAATAGAGGATGTATATAGGATACTATAGTTTCCTTTAGTAGGAGAGAGATTATTGGTCATGACCGTATAAGATGCCCATAGTCAAATGAGGGTGGCATGATGGTATTTTATAGGGACACGGGTATTAGTTTGGATGTCATTTTGAGATCTCGGGTGTCACGATCACGAAATTTATTGTAGTGATTATAGCCTTGTCGGTGGCAGTGGAGGGTGGTGGAGTTGGGATTTTGTACAGGATGCATGATATTTGTTGCATCATAGAGGTGTGTGATATTTGTTGCACCATAGAGGAGCATGGTACTAGATATGTCTGGGCATAGTGTGTATTGACCCATTTGTATAGGGACTTATATAGATTTACATAAAGAAGATCATGGTGGTGGGCTAGGAGCCACTACTTTGTTACATGTGTGGGCATATGAGCATATTATTATATTGAGGCCACTTAGTGGGCCACAAGTTGATTGGGCTCGACCAGAGATATTTGCAGTGAGGTAGGTGGGCACCCGTAGTAAGAGATGGGCATGACCACATATAGGTCGATGATAGATCAGATGGGCCTTGGGGCCTGTTAGAAATTTTAGGCACTGAGAGAGGGGGTGAATTAGTGCTCTTTAAAACTTTTGAACCAATTTATAGTTATTTAATCATCCAAACTTAAACTATCTTAACAATGATAAGCATGAACATTTAACCATGAGGGAGAAGGGAACAATCACACATGAACACACGAGGAGACAAGATTTAATGTGGGAAACCCATCAAGGACAAAAACCCACTGAAACTAGAGAACTAGCTTAGACAATTGTCCTATAAAGTTACAATGATTTCACCATGTGGTGAGCACCCACTCACCTTGAAGCACCAACTCTAGTTTTGAAGCACCTACTTCAATTATATGCCAAACACCCACTTGAATGATGTTTTACAAGCACTTAATTGCAAGGAAGATCACTCCAATTTGTTGAGCAACAACTCAGACTCTTATGTCATAGAAATTTTGATCACCTTCTTCACCTGGTTGCTTACATCAACCTAATGTGATCACTATTTCAACTCACTTGTCTTCTCTTCTCCTCTCCTAATTTTCCATAGTTTCAACACTCTTCTCACTCTCAAAACCAGCACTCAGCTCTCATCACTTTCAACAACATTTACATGCTCAAAAATGAGCTTATATAGACAAACATAACTCCTAAACATGACTCTTGACTTTTCAAATACAATGACTCTTCAAATAACCTTCTTTTTCTCATGTACAAAGGAGATAAAAATACTTCTTATAAAGTTGCCTTAAATTTTGTCTTATTGCATCCGACATATGTTTTATTCTGACTTCATGATTTGCAAGCTCTTTTTAATATTTCTTGTGGTCAAATGATGAAGTTTAGAGCCTCTAAAACTTCCTGACAACCTGCCATATCTGATAAAATTCCATTCAAAGCTCTTACTGTTGTTTTGTAACTGACAAAATATAGTTTTGTCTTCTAGCAAACGAGTCCTTATTTGTCTTCTAGTACCTTTTGGAGTATGTGCCAAGTGGCACATGCATGCAAGTAAGTTACTAACCCATATATCATGTCTTATAACACCATATCATCTTCTATCTCTCATCATTCAGTCTCCACTTTCATGAGAACACATAAGGATGCATTTGGAGCAAGTTTAGAGAAAGCACAGTCTTCAAGGAAACACATGAATACCTTTTTGTGATGAAATCTCTGAGCTCTTCAAGAATAAAAACATGATGTACATGACTTGAGCACATGTTTCAACTGATTAGAGAGGGAAAATACTTCATATCAACTCCATAAATCATGCACTAGAACAATAATCCCACTTTGGTTTGTATGCGCATAGAGAGACACCTGCTAAAAGTGACCAAATGTGCATATTTGATCAACTTACCATGGGTTCATAAAGTCATTCCCAGAAATGTGGAGGAGTTTTACAACACATCAAAGCCATAGCTTGATCCATTTCATGGATACAAGCTTACCATTGCAAGATTTTCAAGGCACACTCAAAAATAGGACCTTGAGAACACAGTCCACAGTTTTGAGTTGAAGCACCCACCTTTAGGCATTGTCATGCTTCTAAAACTTGTGAGGGCATGTATCAGATAGTCTTCTTGATCTCAAGCTTCTTGAGGTGTTGAAGGTTATGGAAGAAACCCTCAATTAACTCCATTTCCCAACCATGATCATAGGGATCAAGGTTCTCAAAAACTAGTCTTGATGCAACATACCTCCACACACCAAAAACCTTTCTTCAAGCTATGTCATCACACAGAATATTTTAGGAGAAACAAGAGACACCATCTCATGTATTCACATCTCTAGGTTGTTAAGGAAAACCTCATCTTCACATCAAGTTTAGACCACCTTCTTGAGAGACCTACTTGAGCATACTAGGCCATTGGGTTCTAGCCCTATCAACACATCACCATGCTAACAAAGAGCTCCAACATGATGTTTTAGGACTATAGAGAGTGTTCATATACTTCATACACCTCTGCAAGTGGCATTCATATAAGGACCCCTTCAACTCACTATGATTGATTATTGCATTCACATGCTTCTAGCGGTAGGAGGAATAAACTCACCTATACCTTCAAAAATCTCCACACAACTTGTCCAAGTATTTTCATGACCACTTAGTAGACATCATAAGCTCTCTAAGATACTAAGGTTTTCATCATGAAACCCCAAACTCTTACCTGTACCTGCAAATTTCATTAAAACCTGAGTTTTTCTATTCCATACAGTCCCACATGTACCTACACAATTGGATTTTATGAAGCCTTGAGAAGTCCTTTTCATGTCTATCACATAAAAATATCTTGTCTAATGTAAAACATGTTCATACTATTTATTTTTCTCTTATCGCTCTAGGATGAGGGTTTGGAGGGTTTCAAACTAGGTCGAAAAATGATTAGAACTTTTTAAATACTTAACCAATTGATCTCAGACCTTTTGCATTAGATTTTTATCCAAATTCCCTACAAAAATTCTTCTATGATTTATCTTAAAAATCCTTCACAATTTAGAACAGGTGTTAAGAAGTTAGGGTGCTTAATTTGCATTTTCCAAAAACCCAGTTTTGGAAAAACTTCCATAACTTGCACAAAACACCTCCTTAGGTCCTAAAATTTTGACCACACCTTCACAACTCACTCCTCCATGAATTAAAATGACCAATTTTTCATATTTTTCTCCAAAATTATCTGTCCCATCTCATTTGTGCAGCATTATTTCTCTAGTCCTGAGCAAGAATGTTATTCAAACCTGTATGAGTGCTTAGTTCACCTTCTTAGTCACTTGTAAAGATTTGTACACCTCATATACCACCATATTGTGCTCATGCCATTCTTGGTTTGCATCATCATGCCTTGGCTCATCAATCTCACTTATCTACTAGGCTTGTCTTACCTGAAAAACCTCATAATGATCAACTTCATGCCCTATATGCCTGATTCTTGACTTGATACAACTCCTCTGCATGTTATGCTAGCTCATACTACTTCAACTAAGTTTTCCCTACTTTTCCTTAATCTAACTCACATGTTTCCATGCCAACCTACTTGATTTAGGACCAGGATAAAGCCTAGACCTACCTAAATCTTCATGAATTTGACCATGTTGACATGTTATAGACACATTAGCACCTCACACACATCTCATTAACCATGTTTTACACATTCACACAACCTTGGGAAGACACATTCACACAACTCACTTATTTGACCATGCACCTAGATCATGTTTGCATACCATGACATCATGATTTGACACTTGAGACTACTTGGGGACACTTTGACATCAATGACAACATTTTGACACATTTCCCAACGGGGCCTTTCTATAGAGCTGTATAGAGACTATGGTGGATGGATAGAGAATGGTGTGGAGTTGTGGTGCATACAACGCACCATGTGGTTAGAGGGTAATTTCCCAAGGGTGATTGAGTTTTCCAAGGTGAGCGAGTATCTAGGAAATTTGGCTTGGTCCAAGATGTACCCCCAAAGCCATATATATGGTGTCGATCTATGAGAGCGGCGAGACAACTAGGGCAAGACCGGGCCCGATAAGAGCACAACTAGTGCATCTAGGTCCAAATGAGGCGAATGTGACCATAGAGCCTATACACATTGATGACGCAGGTACACTCGGGTATATAGCGGTGGTGGACAACACACTAATGGGTGTTGTTATTTCCAGTAGTTGTAGATGTGGCGTGCAAGCCGATATTTGGAGTAGTGGAGGCGCATGTACCTACCCCCAAGGTAGATGATATTACAACGAAATGAGCATAGCGTAAGTATCGTTTATTGGTATTTGTTAGTTGTTGTTTGGTTTTTATAGTGGATGAATGCAATGATGTGTAATAATTAATGTGTTGTTGTATGATTCACGAGATGATACCTATTAGAAACTAATTGTAGATTCCTCTATATGCATGTTGATGCAGAACTTTCCCTAGATGTGCTCATGAGAGGAGGTATGTTAGAGCAGGCAGGCGCGATTACGGGTGAGCATGCCCCTTTGTTTGAGTCGGTGGCTATAAAGCAGTGACCACGTGCACCATTTTGTTAAACGAACGTGATGAGGCTTGTGTAGAGAAGAGTGAGCGATACGAGGTTGTAGGAGGAGGCCTAGCTTAGGATGTATTGGTGCATTATGTGGAGCTACATGGCCGATATGTAAAGCAGGCACGACCGAGGTTGTTGTATTACAAAGTCATCTTGAGAGGTATAAAGGTCAATATAGGCGCGAAAGAGTTAGCGGTGAAGCTTCTAGTTCTATAACACCATGATTGTAGATAGCGATAGTGAGGATGAGATATGATGTATTGTATATGGTATTTTGATGCATTGGGGTTTGCCCCCAAACGATTGTATTTTGGAACTATGATTTTGGTGAGATATATATAGACATGTATTGGTATCATATTTGTTATTGATTTGCATTGGTATATGATGTGATGGTTGTGATTTACACTATGGTTTGTTGGAATCTATATATGTGTCACAAACCACATCAAATCCAATATAAAAAGATGCAAAATGTAGAGTGGATGACCCCAACACCCAAAGAGTGAACTTATTGTCAAGCATTAAACTACATCTCAAAACCCATGTAGTTCTTGTGTGTGTGTGTAGAAATGATGCACTAGGATGCCCTTGCACCAATGATGCCAAGATAGCGGGCTATAGCTATCTTATATGCAAATGTATGGTATGGAATTCAACACTTCCCCTTCCTATGTAGTGTATGTAGCCCAAAAATGCACTCCCTTGTGATAGTAGTGGTAGTATGTAGATGTGATAGTCCTTCATAATTGTCGGCCAACATAATAATGTGTATGTTGTGTATATATATGGATCTCTTATTTGAATTTCGACACTAGTGTCACGAAAGGCCGACTATGAGTGTGGGATAAAGACAAAAAAGGAAAAAAGGGCAATCACAAATGCCAAAATGTGTAAAAAGAAAAAAGAGGGTAGAAGTGCCCATCATGGACACAAGCACATGGGTGCTAGTGTCCAGAGTGGGTGTTGGTGTCCTGAGATAAAGAACGACATATGTGAAAAGACAAACAAATATGGATCCTCATGACACGACCAAAAGCGGATACATAAATGACAAATGTGGAAGATAAGTACAATAAAAAGTAATTAAAGACATAGATGGAAAATAGATGGTGTCACCAGTGAATACTTTTCTTGCTTAAGATCCATGCATATAATCAACATACCGATGACATATTAAAATAGTAATATGTGTGTGATTTTGTGTCTACAATAATGTAACAATGGCTTGACATGTTTAACTTGCCTTGTCTTAGAGGGTCTCTAGCTTGGGAAGCATGACTCTATAACCTAGATGAGTGTGTTTTAGACTTGTTTAGGGATTTCTCTTATAGTGTGCTATTAGTTTTTAAGAATTTAGAAGAGCTTGAAGTGCTTTTAGAATTGATTTTACAAGTATGATCTTGAAAGTGCCATGTGATTGCTAGGCAAGGTAAATAGGTGGGTTAGAATTGTTTTTATAGACTTTCACGGTGATGTTTCGCATTAAGGTTGATTGTGGGATATGAATTGACCTATTGAAATATCAAATTGAAAAGGTGATTTTGGGTAGCTAGAAACGAAATCGTTAGATTTGGATTGAATCATTGGATGATTCGGTCCTAGATAGACACTCTCATACAAATAGTTTGTTAGATTATGCAAGGTTTTGGGAATGATTTTGGGTTGAATATACTATTGTGGACCAATTTAATAAGCTTTGTGAGGGATTGAGTAATGTGTACAAAGAAGAAATACATGCAAGAGAGTTAAGGATAAGTCACTTAGACTTATAATCAGTGTGCAAGAAAGCCAAAGTTGTCATTGTCATATGATAAATAACCAAATTTAGGTTTATAAAAGTACAATATTGAGGCAGTCCATTGTGTATAATGAAAAATGCTCTTGCAAGTCAATAAGGTCTTGAAGAAAAAATAATTCATATATAAGCATAAGAGACTTGGTGTAAACATCTAGATATAAAAAGTACATCAAGTGATACAATCTGATTGAAGTAGGTCTTTAGAGGTAGATTGAGATTACATTAGCAAAAAAAAATCATTAACCCCATGACACCTTCATCTCGATGAACCTATCCACAAATGGATAAATGTGTCCTCCACTGATTCCTAGGTTCCCAAGTTTCATGAGTATATTTACTGATAACCTCGTGCAACATACTCATCCAATTTAAGATCATTTTCACATAGTTTGAGCCCATCTTGGGTGAACACCTTCCAAACTCTAACCTTAATTTCTATTGTTTACTTTGCAAGAGTGTGTTTGATCAAATATTTCATCCTTGCATTTAATGTAGGATTGTTGTATTTACTATTTTGGATTATCTTAACACACATTCATGTAATATCTTAATTAGATTAACCCCGCTTTTGATATTAAAGGTATAAGTAAGGGGAATCACTATAATCTTACTCCCATGAAGGATTTAAATTTGACGACCTCTATGTCTGTCAAATATTTTTAATTTGTAAATTTCTAAAAATGCCCTTCAAAATATATAAAATAATATTATTAACACAATACAAATGAAAATTTGTAAGGAAATTTTTATTTATTTCATTAGTTTTAATATATATTTATGAATATAATAATAATTTGTATATAAATATGTATAAATGTTAAGCTGTCATATTTTTAAGCCAAAAGACATGCTTATTGTAACATTCCCATTTTAAGACTTTAGAAACGAGGAAATTTTTATTTATTTATTTATTTTGAAACACGATGTTCTTTGTTCTAAATAAAACATCATTTAGAACACACATTCCATGTCAATCAATCTCATGTGAGATAACCAAATGCATTGTAATGACTCGGTAATTACCGATCTCTCATTCCATGACTCGATTGCCAATTTGATCTCTCATGTTTTCCTTAAAATATATAATACTTTATGTATACTACGTATACTTGGTTTTCCTACCCTATTCTGAGTACTGAGTGATCTGTTTAAAGAACCTATCTGAATGTTTGTTACCAATATTCATCTGACATCATGTTACTTTAAACTAGGTGACATAGGACAACGTAACTAGCAGCTTGCGATACTTTGGCCAAATATTTTCAACATATTGTTCATGTTACTATTCCTAGATGGCATACTCGTCATTTCGAAATACATCCTTCACCTCACTCTTCTGTTATCTAGAATGGTCTTTATTGACTACCGTTAGTCCACTTGCCCAAGGTTTGACCCTAGCCTAGGTTAGCAACATAATTTGTTATAGGAAGACGCTCACGATGACTTAGGGTATATGGGCATACTCGGTCAACCTAAGTCAACCGAATGTGCCAAGGTACCCTGAGTCATAAAAAGCTACTCCCTATCCTAAACATGCTACTAACTTGACCTAGAGAGAAACTAAGTTCAAGTCCAGATGTGTGTAGATCTAGATGAATAAATATGGAAGGGTGTTGCCACATGTCAACTGCAACATTGTATCCTCGAGAAGCCCCTGGACTTCTCAAAGGTACAGTCCTACAGTTGGCATGTGCCAACATCCGTTAGAATTGATTCATCATGATGTACATACCCCTTAGAGGTCATTAAATTCATAATTAAATTGGATTAAGATTCAAATTGCAGCAACCAAGCCTAACCCTAATTCCAACATTCATTAAGTTCTTTATCCATAATTAATCTGATTTGATATTAAGAACTTCATTAACTCATGCTTACATTGATGTTCATTAACATGGCCTAACAAGCAGTTATCCCCAAAACAGGGCAACAAACATCAATCGGTTAATTTTTAATGTAACCTAGTTGTCCAAAGAAGGTGTATCATTCACCTAGATTCAACTAGTGTTTACTTTTTATAAACAAATCACAAGGTTTAAAGATTATAACCACCATTCCATTTATTTTCATTCTTATGAGAGAGGAAGAGTCTTCCTCTACATGGATAGATGTTAGGGTTAACATAACCTTTTTATCAATCATCACTCATATAGCTTAATTGTATGACCAAAGCATATTTCATTATTTAAACTATAGTTGTTTAGTTAGAGAACGACATCTTTACAATTTAACAAGTTTCATTTTAGTAAGGGAGATTGCACTATCCCCTTAATCCAACTTATTAATTGATAACAACAATAGTATACAAACAAATATAAGAATATCAACAAGATATCACTACTATTTCCATCATATAAAGTACAAGAGAATTTACACCACAAATTGGAGTCAGTCTCCAAACCTTTCAATTCATCATGATAAAATATACATTTACAAGACTATGCATTTCAGACATACTGCATGTCAATCATCATTAAGATCATAAAAGAACATCACTTCTCTTTTCCAATACAACTCAAGAATGAATCGAAATTCTTTACATAAGATCCTAGAATTAAATAAGCCAATGCATCATAAAAAAATTTGCCTTCTTTTATCACTTACAATGTCCATCTGCAAAAATTGCTAGCACGGGTCAATTCAATGAACTAAGCATGATAATCACTAAGCATTAAAACGAAGTGCATTCTACTAATTGTTCCATTAAAACAACTCTGCTTTAATGAAACAATTAATACATCATACAAATAAGCATAAGTAATAACATCTAGAAAAGAAGTACAAATAAGGAGTTTGAATTCACTTTTAAGAAAAGAGCATAATATAATCAGCTACATCTGCATGATAACATATAGTTTAATTGACCCAATCAATTACTTTTAAACAAACAACAGATCTTGTCATCCAATTGTTTCATAATTCTATCTAAATAGAAATACAATATTTATCTTTACTATGTAGAAAAAGAAGTTATTTACAGCATAGCTCATATTAGGATGCTTCATCCTACAACTTAAGCAAAAAGAAGAAGAATCAATACATACTATCCCCCATTCACTAATCATCGAAAGACGACTTGATTCAAGGATAACAATATAAGGATTCAACATTAAAGAGACAACATCTAAACAAGAATCCCAAATCAATCCAAGAAGGGATAGAGAATCAAAACAGTCTACCTGTAAGTCTTAACTAACTTCTACATGTTAGAAGATATCATTCAAAGATCTAAAACCAGACGTTCCAAAATCAAAGCAAGACTCACACAGGGTTAATCTCTTCTCGTGTCCATCCAAGGAGGATTCATAATAAGATAGAGTGCAAAAAGATAAAACCTTCAATATCAAATCCAAATGAAGTATGACTCAGTCAAACAAAGCAATCGGTCTAAACATGTTTACATTTTCTCTTCTACAGAATCGACTCGATGTTCTCTTTCCACATCATTACAACAAATGACTTAGTACAAAGTAGCCTAAACAATCCACAAGGAAATTTCCATCTCAGAAGAGTGGTTTCCCACTATTTCCTATAAGATAGAAGGACAAAAAGTTGAACCCAAGAAGTCGAAGCAGCCTAAGAGAACAATCACTCTACAACCAAGAAGAGAGTTGTGATACAAAGAAGTTCGATCAAATGAACTTATATTTTCAAAAGTTAAAGGATCTCAAATAAAAAGGTCAATCAAGAATTCATTTCATTTATACTATCAAATGAATTCCCATTTCTATTTCAAACTCAAAAGTTCTTTTACTAGTTCCCAAGAGAGAACACAAAACCAAACACACAGTTTAAAGAAAGCAACACTTCTAGTTTCCCTTACAAATCAATACAACCTAGTTTATCTATTCCAATTCATTAAACACAAGTTCAAATTCATTTCTCAGAAAGGAGTACACAGTACAGTCCCAAAAATAGAATATTGTCCACAAGAGAAATATATTCCTTTCTCTTTTTAAGACCCAGAGATTCCTTCAATGAATCTAACAAAGGATACAAAACCCAAATCAGTATAAGCTAAACAAGTTCAAAAATACTCACGAACTCAATAGAAACTGAAATCCCAATTACAAGGGCTTCAACAACTCAATACAAAAGAGCAAGTGGTTTGTGATCCAAAATAAGAACAAATTAAAGAAACAATTCCAAACCAGAGGTAATAAATCCTACCAACAAGATTCAAGTACACTAGGGTATTCAACTCATCTTTCTTTTAGAACCCAGAAATCAATTAAAAGGATCTAAAGAGAGTAAGAAGACCCAATACACAATAAGTCAAGCAAGGTCCCAACGTTACCTCAAACTTGATCGAAACAGAATTCACAACAAAAAGACTTGCACAACTCCATCTATAAAGATTGTGACAGAGAAGGTGTTCATTTCAAACATCGATCACAAGAAGGAGTATGCATACTGCATTTCTATAATCCTCTAAAACTGATAATGACTGTTTCAAACAAGCTCTATATCAAACCAAAGAGTAAATAACAGTATAGTAACTAACTAGAGGTTCCTTAGTCCCTCAACAAGTTACAGTTCCAGTCCATTAACCTTTAAACAAAACAATCAAGTCTTCAACAAGACATAGGTTTTCTCAGAGCTAGAGGAGAGAAGAATATCCTCCATATTTACATGCCCTTACAAGTTCAAAGAAGGTGGTATAGTCTCAAAAATAGAAGTACCACAACCATTCCAACTCAAGAAGCTACAAGGGGAAGATCTCAAAAGAGATAACCAAATCAACTCAAACCAAAACTATTCTCTCAAGATTTTTCAAGTAGATAGTCTCATAAACGAGTTCTAAGCAACTCAAAACCTTGAATATGAGTAAAACGCCAAGCTCAGAATACAAGTACTAAACCAAACACAATGCTTCGAACACAAGTTTAGAACACACATGTATTGAATACGAGTTCAGTGCTAAACACACAACTTCCAACACAAGTTCAAAACAAACACACTGCTTTGAATACTAGTTCAGAACAAAACATAAAGCTTGAACACAAGTTCAGAACAACACTAGCCTCAATACAAATTCAGAATGAAACACAAGGCTTAACATTCAAGTTCATAACCAAACACAAGGAATCGAATACCAGTTCAGAACAACACCAACCTCGAACACAGTTCCACATGCATATCACTACTAAACTTGCACAGAGAGAGTTTTCAAAGGCTAACATTAACATGCAATGGATTTATATCCAAAAACCACAGAGATTCTTACAACCCAAAAAGTAAATAACCAAACAAAACATGCAAACATTTATCTCATGAGAGCAGAATTGTTTTAATGAATCATTTAGAAGAAAGCAAGAAATCTTAATGGGTAGAGCCTATCATGCCTGATAGTGTTTACGCAATTCGAAGGAGACTTCCATCCAAGCTTCCAACTCTTTTTCTCCTCCAAGAAAGATCAACAACCAAACATCTTTCTTTCTAATGCCTCATATACTTTCCTTCGATCGAAAATAGACCAAAGAAACCAAAAATAACCACAAAGTAAAAGTCGAACTGCTAGTTCAAAGAACCAGATAGCTCCATGCAGAGTAAAAATCACAATGCATGCAAGATCAAACAACCTCCAACAAATCCGCCTTCCTTGTTTCCAAGACGGTTTCAAGCAAAAGCGAGGTTCATTAATGTAATTACTCTCAAATCTCTCGCCTATCTTTCCGCACCGCCTCCATAAAATGACGAATGTTATTTCCACTTCAAAGATGCATTTCTAACTTTAGTGAAGCCTCCACGTATGCT